>JASFAT010000588.1:0-381227 GCA_031353405.1 Baronia brevicornis | reverse complement strand
TATAGCTAAAAATTTATTATTATACAATTTAAGTTTAAACCTGGATAAGCTTGAATAAACATAAAATCTATCAATAAATACAGCAATAACAGACCATGGTTAAATATTGACTTCCCTCATATCAATAGTGGTCGTAGACCTCACGCTTGGCGAGCGAGTTGAGAATCGTAGATTACTTTTATTCTCAGGTTAACGCTGCTGCTCGTATTTTTTTATAGCAGAGCTGGCAAAGTCATGCACGCAAAGCACCCGAGTCACCTGGTGGTAAACTGCCGCCCGTACACATCCAAAACGCTGAAGGCTTAGCAGATGCGTTGCCGACCTTTAGCGTAGATATACGTTTTTGAATGCCCCTATGTCGTGTTCTCGGTGCAACATCGCAGGTGGTAAATTGTTCAACATTTGCACATATCATGACAGGAAACTTATTTTTGTGGTACCTACAAGAAGAAATGGGATGGCGATATTCTAGGCTGGGAATCACAGAGCAGGAATAAGTATAGTTTTTTTTATGGAATAGGCAGGCAAACGAGCAGGCGTATCACCTGATGGAAAGCAATCAACGCCGCCTATAAACATCCGCAGTGCCATAGGCAGTGCAGAAGCGTTGCCAGCCTTTAAGGCAAATGTCATTATGGTTCCGGAACTCAACCGCTCACCGGACGAAGCGCGGTAGCTAAGCTACCACTCAAACGCCGGTTTTTTGCGGGAGTGTAGTACTTCTCTGGGCGAACCGGCCCATTTATGGTACAGACAAACAATATGCCATTCTTGACAAAGTATTCGTCTGCAGCGTGGCTCTACCACTATAAATCAATAAAATATCAAATGTCAAAAAAATGTAATAGAAAAAAAAAGTAAAATGAACATAGAAATAACAATCGATATGCCAAAAATCACGAGGTACACCCGCGGCGAGAACTGACCAATTCGGTTGTTTTGTGAAGCGGGGGGTTATGAATTCGACGCCGAGTCAACAAGTGTTCACACAGCGAGCCAACACTGTTCCTGCTCCATTCCTGGTTCGATAGCTGTGCTTATTGTTTCATTTCTTGTGAAAAAATAATTCGAATAATATTTTGGAAAATAAATTGAGCTATCATAATATTTTCTATATGTTTCAAAATTTAATCATGTAGATATATTGGCTGAATCTAGAAATTAATCGGAATATTTCTTATCGCTGAATTCCACTACTGCATTCCATCCCTATTGTCTGGATGAGGTGCGATCCCTATTGGCTGGTGAGTTCGCTGCGTTATTCTCGAAACAATTCTACGCACCTCCACTCGTGGAACCAGCTACCTTCAGCGATATTCACAAACCGAGACGGCATTGAAATCTTCAAATAAACAAGACTACACATTTGGCAATGCTTCTGCAATGCCATTTGTTGCAGATGTTTATTTATGGGCAGCGTGGATTGCTTTCCATCAGGGTACACGCTTTCTCGTTAGCCTAAGCGTTGATCGTATTCTTTAAAATCAAGAGGTAAGTGTACTTGTCACCATGACCCAACACAAAGTAGTCCATAGCTGGACATAGGCCTCACCCAAGGCAGGTTACCTAGCTCGATCTTCGTCCACACGCATTCAGTCTCTGCTTTTTGTTCGCCGAGACGCGGTCTCCACTCCTGCACTCTTCTTCAAAGTTTGTCGTATAAGAAAAATAAAATTTTAAAAATCATAATTCACTTTTGTGTAAGAGTGCAAATAATAAGCAGCCCACAACGTTTAACGGCACCATTAAACTCTTATAAAGCGGCCGTTAAGTAGATGATATAACCACTTGTTACTACTGTTCAGATTTACAACGCAGCCGTATAATTTCATTACAGCGGTTAAATAGTCAACCATACTGAAGTATGAATTCTAATCTTTGGATTACCTTCAACAGTATTTCAGATACGACATTGGATAGTTAAATAAACAAGTCTATAAATTTCTTAAAGGCCGATGACGCTTCTGCAATGCCTAAGGATTGCAGATATCGATGAGCGGTGTTTATTGCTCTTCGTCAGGTCAAACGCTTGCTCGTTTGCCTTCCTATCCCATAAAAAATGAACTAATATCTCTTAGTCATCTTGGCTACAGTGAATTGAGAAAAATCTAAGAAGTGTGAAACATATATTATTAAAATTGTATTAATATCTTCTTAAGGTATTCCATTATTAACAGTAGAGCCATACAAAAGCACGAATTGGCTAGATCCACCGGAAAAGCACCACACCGACACAGACATATGCACAAAAATATTTATATCGACTCAAAAAGCGAAAACGTAGTAAACCGCAAAATGAAAACTTACTACCAGAACCAAAAAACTATTAAAGATTTCTCAACTAAAAATCAGTCTGTTTCTAGGCTGTACTAAATTTTCTATTGGACGTAGAGCTGTGAGACTCAAGACCATTCGACGCAGTATTTTTTTCTGATCCGAATATGCAATGTTGTTTTTGACATCATACGTAAGAGAACATACAGTATACATAAAATTTTTTTGACATCTGTGTCATTTACAGCGTTTTTGTTTTTTTCGCCGATATGTTATCCTGTTTCATATGGTGAATACAGAGGTACGGAGGCCTAACTCCTTTCACTTAATGTACTTCTCTTTTTCGGTTCTATTCCCTCCATGTTACTCAAAGGTACTCATGGTATTTCGTGTTACAGATGTTCATGGGAAGCTGTGGTTATTTACCATCATGTGATCGGCTTACTCGCGACCCTACTTCTTCTATAAAAATGAATAATCGGACCATATACAAAGTCAGTATTACGTTTCTGTTAACATAGATGGGCACGACTTATGTACAAAAAATTAAGACCGACATTGTGGATGAAATGTGTCTTTTAGGTATGTTATGAATATTTTTAATATCAATATAAACAAAAATCTATAAATGTTTTTTAAAGTGTGCGTTGGTGCTCATGTGTGTGTGTATGCGTGTGAGTTTTAATCGTTCTCCAAGTTTTTTTTCACGAAAGCCATATTCAAAGGAGCATTATAAAAACATTAAGTCTTCCCCTTCAATCCAGTACCTCACTCAGACCTGAATTGAATGCTGAAACAATTTTGATGGAACTTTGTAAAGAATGCTTTAGCTTATTTTTAGCAAGGCAAAAGTTGGTGATTATGATTTTTATTAGAAAACATCAATTGCATTGCAATTAGAAATTTCTACTTGTTAATAACGAATATGTAACAAGGCGATATAGTATTTTTTATTATGCGAGGGAGTGTATAGTATTAACTTGGGAAGGATAAGGTGAGAGCCAACTCAGGACACGTACCGGTGACCTTGGCTCATCCGCGGGCCGCCGCGAACCGGGAGGCCGACGCAGTCGCTAAGGGCGCGACACCCACAACTCAGCTAGCTATATACTCGGTACGCGGACACTGCTAACGCACAAAACTGAGAAATTGTTGAGTACACTCCCGGGAAGGTTTCTGGAATAGTGTACATATTTTATAATAGATTATATTGTATATTACCTTGTATATTGTGGGCGCGTGTATGAGCAAATAATAACATGAACAAGTTCCAATAAAAATGACAAAATGTATATTGAATTTTATCATAACGAGTTCCCTTGAACTTCATTTCTTTTGAAATTGCTACAAGGCACGACGGAAAAACTAGTATATAGATAGAAAATAATTGTTCTTTGCATGTTTATCTTCTATGCATTCTTAAACCGTTTATTTGATTGCAATGAAACTAGTGCGTTTTACTGCGTACAACGCATGCCGGGTACAGCTGGCATGACATAAATGTCGTGTGCAGTGTACACGGTCCTCGCAAGCCGAGCGACAGGCGAGATGTCGCTAGTGTGTCGCGGCGGTCATGGATGCGTTACGGGGCAGGTGCAAGCGCGGCTGCACGCTGCGCCGCGCGGTGGCTTCCTTCCCCCCATCCACCTCGCACCCGCAACCCCCCACACCCCCCCGCGCGCCATCTTAACAAATCGATAGGATATGACTGTTCTCCACTTCGCGGGTGCGACTTTTGGGTGCGGACGGGATGACCCCACTTGATTGCGTAACGTAAGCGCCATAAACAAAATAGGATCGGATTTGACTTAACCATCTCACACACTGCTGTCGAGATATTGTTTTGTAATCCTAGATGTCTATAGTAAATATTTGAAGAAAACTTGAAGCTGTTCCACTCATTTTTTGTTTCTACTTTCATGACTAAGCGGGATCATCAAACTATTACCTAATTATTTCTACTAATTTAATCCGATAAACCTAAATAATAAGTAAAACTTATGATTCGATAGATGAATTATAGATATTTATATATTTTTCATTTCACATGTTTCTTATAAAAGATAGAAAAAAAAGAATTCAAAAATATTATGAAAAAATATAAGGACCTACCTCAACAAAACAATTCAAAATATTCAATATATGTCTTCTTTTTATTGAAATAAAAGTTATTTGCTGTAAATTAATCTGGTATACATACATATTCGGACTAATTAAAGACCTAATTAGCTCATTGGCAAAGCTGCCGCTTTCGGAGTCAATGATCGCGCTTTCAACTCCCAAATTTCAAATTCGATCCGGATTCCGAGTTAGGATGTCCCAATCTGCCTTGGACAAGCGTGTTGAGTTTATGGCCATCCCTCCAGAAATGAGCAAGCCCAACAGTATGGCATTTGTAAAAAGATTCAACTGTAAAATATAATTGACTAAAAAATGATGTTGATAATCGGAAGTGCCATCTTCACTTCTCCATAAAAATAACTGGCCATATTTTCAAGAGCAAGCGGAATTAATTCAATGAGAAGGTAATCCGAACGGACTCATAAAACGAACGGGAGCGGGCGCGCACTCTCCGTCTGCCGCCGCGTCTGCTTAAATATTCACGCCCTCTAATGACACGGTGTCGACTCATTTTAATAAGCTTCTAGCGAAGAAACTATAACATAAAACATTCTTAAACATTAAGGAACACGTGCCAGATTTAGAAACATTTTCGCTCGTTCCTGAATAGTAAGAACGAGGTCAATTCTTCTGATTTTAATTTATAATAAATTGTATTAATATATATTTAAGAGGGCTATACACTCGAAACATCCATGGACAATAAAAATTGCAACGTCTTACGTTTATTGCAACATGGCACCGTTCGAAGTACACTGATCACTTACAAGTTAATAGTGTTAAAAAATTCAAGATTAGTATGTGAACTTAGAGACCTTATTTGATAATGAGCTACGTTTACCACTGAAGTGGATGCCAAGCTACCGCCCGTACCTTGTAGAGATTTTTCAACGTCTCTCAGTCAATTAAAACAGCAAAATCGAGCCGCCGAAACTATGAGGAAGAGGAACGAGGTCACGATAAAACTTTTTCACGATTCGTTTCCGCATATTTAATTAACCGTGCACGCACAAAACGATACATTCGATGACAGTTACAGTAATAGCCACGACTCCATGTTTTTTTGTAATAACGTTGTAGCCATTTTGTATAATATACGCCACTTGCAAACAATGAATGAGAGCAGAGCTGTTAAACCATCTACATGTACTTGACAACCCAGAGGCGTATGTACCTAGGAAGCAGCGGAAAGACTGTCTCGACAAATTTCGGGTGTATAAGAAAGTTAACATATTGGTGAAAAGGGGCCAGAGACAGCGAAATGAAAAAGAATCGTAGAGAAGGCAAGATTCTACAGTAAGTTGAGGCGCCGAAGGAAGAAATTAATACACATTGTTGGTGTTTACACGTTTACAATTTCATTAGGACTCGTAAGCCGGAAGACGGCAAGTTGCGGACTGTGGGCAACGAAGAACAAGTCGGCGAAAAAGGTTGCTCTTCAATCTTGGGATATCGGTGTAATGGTGGAAGACTCATGAAGACCATGAGTTAGTAGAGATTTGTTGGTGTGATTTGACAATTTATTTTAGGAAAGTTTTGCTATAACTACCTAATTCTTTTTAATTGTAAAGGAAGAAATGAATATTCGTTTTTATTTTGCACGCATTGGAATGCTATTTTAATACACCAATGGGACAGAAGTGGTTTTATAGATGGGAAAATCGAAGTAAAACATTACTAACAAAAGTTTTTAACGCTTTTTTTACGAGCTTAGTATTAATCAAACCTCAAGTAAGTAATGCCATTGTTAATGGAAAACATCTCCATGGTCTCAGCCTTGTGAAAAGATAGTAATTTAATAAAATAAAGGCTTTAGTATCTAATGTCGTAATTACTGCTTTATCTTTAAACTTACTAACTGTAATTATCAATACATGCTCGAAATCCATGAAATTTTTAAAAAGTGACATGTTTGAAAATATTCATAATTGACTTTCAATTCGAATATTGTAAGAAATAGAAAAGTTGATTATTTTGTTTATAACACGATATAATGTGATTGAAATAAGCGAACATTTGTATTTTTACTTTCATTTTTTATCACGATTTCTTTTTGTCATGAATGTATATATACCTAACACATAAACAAAAAATATCATACTTTTTAAAAACATGTAGGTACGTCGATTACTAAATGACGATAAAACTAAATGAAAACATTTTATATACAATTTGGTACATATATTTCTGCTAATAGATGTACCATTTTATTATTTTTTCATGATTTTTTTTATTTATTTGCCCCTTCCCAAAAATCCCACGGGATTTCTCTGGATGCCAAAGATTTGGTTTAAGACTTTAATAGTCAATCGATTATTAATTAATCTGTATCGGGGACAACAGAATAAAATTAGAAAAAAATAACAGACAAAATAATCCAGACAGAAAAATCCATTGTGAATATAACATACTTCGAATTTCAATGTATTGTAGTAAAATAAAACAATACTATATGTTGCAATCCAAATCCATCTAACCCAACTATAAATAGAATGTAATAATATTATATAAATAGAAATAAAATAGAAAAAGGAATAAACAATATAGTAAGCAAAGCCAGTTGACAGATGTTACCAAAAAGCGAAGTCGAGGCGTGCGTACGCTCATTCAATGCGCCCGCTGGCAATAGGGTTGACAATTTACAAGGTTAAAACACACACATTAAGTAAATTTGCCTTATCGACAGTGATCTATTGTCATTTTTAACCAAACATAGAAATACACAGCGAATGCCGACCCCACTGTTACACTGAGAGGAAGGGAATATTATCCCTTATAATCCATCTCAACCCCTCGGTTATATAGCTTCCTATTCTCATAATCTTTCAACTTATTAATGAAAATAACACTAAAAAGACATATAATAATCAATTAAATGTTGCTGTTCTTAGTTACAGAATTTTTTAAAGACATCAATTTAATAACTAACTTTTTTGTGTGGACTGGCGCTATTAGCATTTCCTAAGGGCCTTTCCGTCTTCGTCAGAAGATCGCGGGCAGAAGGCGTACAAATTGCAAACTGTGGAGAAGGCGACGATGAAAATAACTAAGGGACGAACGCTGCTCCCCAGTGTTAAAAATATTAAAATGTATTCAAATATTTAATTTCAAATGGACCAACCCTAAAATTACGAAGCGAATAACGGCCGAGCGACATTTGTCACCTGCAGAAGTTCATAATATCAGATAACCTTCAAATTAAAAGCAACAATGTATGATCTCCTTGCTTTGGACAATGTGAAATAAAAATAATGCACGTATTTCTCAACCACTTCATTATATAAGATATATTTTAGCAATTACCGCCGCTCATGGAATTCTGCGATACAAAAGGCACTCCAAACGTGATGCCTACCTTAAGAGATAATGTACATAAAGAGAGCAGTAATCGGAAGTAACGGGAGAGAAAGAGGCTCATCTCCGCCCACCAACCAGCAGCGGCGTAATCGGTGCGACGCGTCTGACTCCGCGGTCGCCAACCCACTTGCCCAGTGGCGACTTCGGGCAAACACCTCATGAAGCACATCATTAAACTAGGGTTCCTAGTTGAGAACTGGGGGCCATGTCGGAGTTTATCTGGTAGATATGATTCGGAATGAACAAATCCGCCAGAGAACTAAAGTCACCGACATAGCAAACTAAAGTGGCAATAGGCTGGTCACGTTGTCGGAGATTCGATAATCGTTGGAGCAGACGAGTGCTGGAGTGGAGACCACGTCTCGGTAAACGTAGTGTGGGTCGCCCTCCGGCTAGATGGTGCGACGATTTGCGCAGGGCGGCTAGCAGAAACTGGATGCGTGAATTCGAAGATCGGGCTAGGTGGCGTTTCATGGGAGAGGCCTATGTGCAGCAGTGGATTGCCGCAGGCTGTTGATTGATTGATAGTTATAATGAAAATTATTTACAAACAAGCTGTATTTTAATAATTGAAGATTATATTATAATAATTGAATATTAAAAATAGATTATATTGACTGTTGACTGCAAAGCGTTGAAAATCGATCGTTGAAGATAACTAAAAATATTTCGAAATCATTTTGTATTTCTTCAAATGTCAGAAGTTGGACAAGGTCACTTCAATGGATTTTATATGCGAGCTTACTTAATCGTCCAAATAAAAGTCGAGGGGAGCTACAATGGTTGTAAAACCTTGACTAGGTAGTTTGAACCAAATGACCTATTTAGAAATATATTACAAGATAGAAATATACGGAATTAATAAAATTGATAACCCGCTGCAAAGAATAAGCTTTATTAATTTGGGAGAAGTCTATGTTCAACAACTGATTTATATTTGCTGTTTTTCTTCCGCAGTTCATATAATGTTTCACTGCTGAACACGGGCCTTCTCATATCTGGAGGAACAGACATTAAACCCACCATTCTTGTCCAATGCAGATTGGTGGGCTAACTAGACTCATAAATAATATCTGTAGGTCACACATACTCGTATATTTATCCTGATGCGGGGATCGAAGCCGCAACTATATAAACTTATGCGGCAGCGTCGTCACTGAGCCAACTGAGCTAATAAGCCATTTATAATGATCATAATAATCAATTTAAAATCCTATTGTTCTATCAGGTTGTTCTATGTATGTGTATCCTATTGTACTCTAAAACACGCGACGAAAAAATATTTTTTATCAAAGCCACAGGCTAACAAGTAAGCGGTTCACCTGATAGTAAACGACCACCGCAATCCATGGATATCTGCAACACTACGGGTACTACAGATGCGTACGCGCTTACCTTACGGTAACTATGCGATTAATGGTAGTGAAGGTAGAAGTTATGGGTGAAGGAGAAAGAGATACAGGAAGAAGAAAGGAGAAGAAGGAAGTAAAAAACTCTTATAATTACGGACACATATTACGAGGTCTAACAGGTAACAAAACAACAATCTTCGATATATGTATGTATGTACATATGTATATGTTAAGCCAATTACAGTATAATTTATGAGAAATCCAATCCTTTTTATGAGATGTTCCTCCAATGTTTTTTTTGAGATACGAAAGCAAATGAGTTTGCGGGTTACTTGATGGTAAGCAACCATTGCCGCTCATGAATAACTGTAATACAAAGGGTCAGACATGAAATACAGATGCGACCACGTACTTAGGGTAACGATTTGAATAATAGGAGGGTAAGGAGGAAATAAAGGAAGGAATTGGGTCTTCGGAACCCTGCCCTAGACGGCGGTCTAATTGTAATGGCTTAAGTCACAACAGTAGTATTTTTAATCACTGCACATACGACCTCACGCAGGAGAATAAACTATTTTAAACGTTGCATATAAATAGACCTTATCACACACTGTGTGTTCATCATATCTGCACTGTGGACGAATACGGTCAGAGCGGATACTCGCTTCACCTGCTTGCTTCCGGTGTATAATAGTAGCAGAACCTCGTAAATCCAGCACTCGCCACTATGATAACCGTTAAAGAAAATGTCAACGTCAGTATGTCAATGGCATGTTACATCACCATTCGGATGGGTCGGTAATGCTGAGTTGGCATTATGTCGAATACGATGGACGCCCCGAGCGATACTAAATCTTATTTAGGGCTGCCTTCTATGAACTAACAAATACGGGTCAACAAGTGCCTCGAACTGTGCTTTTACGGTCTTTTTGCTTTATGCATTGTAATTCGGATCGAATTCAAATCGAGCATTTTATATTATATGTTAATTTTTGAGTCACTTTCGCAAAATGATTCCTTAAACATCAAATGATCGAACGATTTTATTATCTGACATATGGTCAGTCTGTCATATATGTATGTCCTACAGCTGGGCATGGGGCCTCTCAATTTTGGAGGAATGGACATTATCCCCCCACGCTTGTCCAACGCGGATTAGCGGGGTATTCAGACGTAATAAATTTTACATATATAACAAACTACTTCTTATGATATTAATTTGTTCCAAAAAAGTTTCATTTGGAAAGGTAAGCGCGAGTTCTGATGGTGGAGAGTTGCTTGCGTATAGAAAGAGGTTCGTGGCGCTAGTAGTGTGCGGAGATTGAAACAATGAGACGGTCTCGTTCAAGTGCGGATCGGTCGGATGCGCGGGGTTCGTCGACCCATTACCGCTCCCCCCGCACCGCGCCGCGCCGCCCAAACGGCCTCGGGCCTCGGTCTCACTTTCGATGCGCCCGCGGCTTCCACGTGCCCGCGCCGCGCCGCCGGCGACGACGATGCCGTCGCGGGTGACGTCAGCAGGACGGTACGAGGACGCTCAACAGACCGTAATTTGATTGATTTGGTAAAGACTGAGAAGAATGTTTTTAAAGCACAAATAGTTTCATGTCTGTTGCGAAAATAACAATAGCCCAGTTGGTCAGAATCGGACTTATGATCTGAGGTAGTACCTCCATTGATGTTAATCATTTTCTAGTAGTACATAGATTACTAGCTTAGTTGGAATGGTTAAGTTACTCTTCATTAAAAAAAAATAATTAAAAGGCGGCACAGCCTTATTGGCAAAGTAAATAGTAGTTGCGGATTCAATTCCCGCATCGGAATAAATATATGGATGGTTTACAGGTGTTTATTACGGATCTGGGTGCCCCGCTTATCCCCCTTTAAAAAGCGTGGTGTGTTCAAGTTCCATTCCTCCAGAATTGGAGACGCGAAGTTCCCAGCAATTAGATATATAGGCTATTAATAATGAAAAGTATGATGTGAAAAAAGGAATCTTTGTCTTGAAAGTGGTGTAAACTAAGTACATGTATATATAACACACACACACACACACACACACACATATATATATATATATATATATATATATATATATATATATATATATATATATATATATATATATATATATATATATATATATATATATATATATATATATATATATATATATATATATATATATATATATATATGATATATGATATATAAGACACATTTTCTACAGAAAAATAAAAATTGTCAAGAAAATGCAGGAGAATTTTTTCTAAGGCATAAGAAAATCCCAAACTCAGAATTAACAATTGAACAAAGTCGACTCTACTTTATTATTTTTAGTAAATATGCCTTATATTATACATTCATGATAAACAGCCTACGGTAGTCCACTGCTAGACATAGGGCTCCCCCAAGAAGCGCCCCACCTAGCGCTCTCTCTCGGCTTCATGTATCCACTTTCTGCCAACTGTCCTACGGAGACTAGCCGGGAGGCGACCCATACTTCGTTTGCCAATATTATACGACTATATATATTGTTATTGTTATATTTCAAATCATTAGTTTTTTACACTAAGAGAGCGGCTGCTCCGCTCCGAATCAAGAACGGCCTCCGCCGCACGTCGAACGAAAAGAAAGTGCGAAATATCGCGGAGCGGTGCAAATGTAGACGGACGCGTAAACAAACCACGTCAGCCATTGATCTGTGGCCCTGGTTGTTCCTTTTATATGTTCCACTTGCTCTAGATTGCATTATTATGAAACAAGCTGTTTTTTTTCTTATTTTCAAGACTCCTTAAAATATTTCTCATGGAATACGATGAGCAATAATGCTTTTTTTATTGGCAAAATATTTACATTTTTAACAACTTTTTGCCTCAATTCAAAAAATGCTTGCTAGAATTCTTGATGGTTTATAACAGATTCTATTTTATATACTTTTTATTAAGAAAAATGTATTTAAATATTTTTGTTTCTATTTTTTTATTTGGTAGGTACTCATGCTTACTTAATTTATATAACAGTAAATGCAGCGTATTCACTGTTATTGATATGGCCATTTGATTAAAAGAAGTTGTAAAAAATGTTTATTTTTTATGAATATGTAAATAAATTTCTAATATATCATTTTTTTCGGATGGAATAATTTGAAAATATGATTCAATATTTAATATATGATAATAACAGCAGGAGTGTTTTGCTGTTATTCTTAATACTACATTAACTTCATAACACACATTAGTGTAACTCGTTCTTAAGATATTATTCTTAATTATTACCATATTGTTTATTCTACCATAAAGGTGAAACAAGGCCATCAATGATCTGTACAACAAAATTGAATATAAAAACACAAAAAGCCACCAAACTAAACACAACTGTGTACTCGGTGGTAAGTGTAAACGCCAATTGACAGGGTTCTGCGATCGTCATTATTGACATTTTTTGAGCATTAGGGCACTTTTCAACAGCTTCTTTAACTATTGTTTGAATGGCTGTTGTTGTTGTAAGGCCTTTTAGAAGAGCCCTGTTTCGCCAGGACAGAAAAAAAAGGTTCATTTTCACTAGTCTGCCACGAGTTAGTGCAAGGGATAGCGCGAATTTCACTTTTTGTGAAAAAGCTGATAAAAAGATTAAACAATTGTTTTAAATATTATTAAGAAACAATACGCTTACAAATCCACATTACATCACCGGATGGCACGTTGCAACAGCTAACCAGTATAAGTTGGTAACAAATATTATAAGAAGAGAAAAAAACCAGGTATCAGACATCTAGAACTTTTTCACGTCTCTATTCGGTAATTAATTAGATAGCATCGTATAAAGATGGCGAATTACAATTCAACTAATACGTACACATTATGTAAATGAGTTTATTATATATTTGTTGACCGAAACGCTGAGGAATATCAATGGTAGAGCTGTCGCTAAGAACGCATACAAATAATACTAACGACCACTAATATACAAAAATGAAATTGATACTGCCATCCATTGAAGTGGCAATAGGGATGTTTACTATTTGTGGGAAAATGTGACTTGAAAAAATATGATCACATTTCTATTATTAAATAAAAATTAAAGTCCTTAAGAATAAAGAACAATATTATATTTTTAAGGTTCTTTATCTTAAAAACAACAGTTTCGCGGCAAAATTATATGTCCTATTTCAACATCTCTAATTAAGTAAACAGTTCTTTATTTACAATGATTTATATATGTGTTTTTGTCTTAAAAACATCACTATCCGATAATTTTCAGAATATCCCACAGTGTAAACCACTTGGCACTTGTTTCAGGAATAAACCAAATGTCATAGTGGATCATTGGAAACGTATATATTATATGGACAGTCAAAAGTTTTACTTAACTAAGATCCGCGACAAGCAAAACAATAACAGAAAATTAAAAATGTGTTTTTTTTTTATTTTTCCGTTGGGTCAAGTGGATTTATTTGGAACTTAAACCAAAAAATTACCGAAAATCGGCCATCAATTCTCCACCCACCAACCACTATACACAACACCAAACACACATTATCACTTTTCCATCTTGTAAACGACACGTGTTTCGCCCCAACACGAGGCATCTTCAGGTATAGTAGACTCTACGGAAGACAACCGAAAAGTTGTCTTCCGTAGAGTCTAGAGTAGTAGAGTGGCCACGACATACGACCCGATCGGTATATAAAATAGTGGACGCGCTCAACGCATGTGATACAAGTAAACTTTTTTTTTTCACAGCCCATATGTCTCACTGCAGGGCACGGGCCTCCCTATTTCTGTAGAAATAGACATTAACATGATGGACAAACATGATGGGTCCAATGCGAATTGACAGACTCGAAATGTATATACATATATTTATCCCGATGCGGGGATCAAATTCGCGACCATTAACTCCGCAAGCGGCGGCCAATGAGCCAATTCGTCAAGTGAACTGTTTGGCTAGTTTAAATTTCCATTTATTTTTTTGTTTTTTTAAAGGGATAGGAGGACAAAACAGCAAACGTGTAGCCTGATGGAAAGCAATCCATCGTCCATAGACATTGTATATATGTACGAGTATACATACATACGTTCTATTTGTATTAAATAGTTATTAAAACACGAATTGTTTAGTAAGAAATTAAGATTGCTAAACAATTATAACTTTCGTGTGAATAAGTTAGGTAATGCGTTCAGCCAAGACTTACTAGAAACGAAGATGCACTTCATAGTATTTTTTTTTGTGAATAAGGCGTTGTTGGCTTAATGAGAAGATAAGATTAAAATGTGGAAGAGAGGTAAGTTTTAACATGGAGCTATACCCGCATATAGTTGCTGCGATGGCTATGGGTTCGTTTTGAATCGAATTATTATTTTTACAATGCGAAACAAATAAATTGTATACTAACTGTATTTCTACAAAATATTTTATATTATACGAAAGATGACGATCTAATTGAGTCATCGGCGAAGACACCGCTTTCGAATATGGTTATTGTTTGTTTATTTTTCTTAATGCTGGAAGGTATCCTTTGCCGGTCAACCTTTAGGTTGTGAAAAAGATAAAAGTAGGCACTGTTTTATTCTCGCATCGGGATAAATATGTGTATGGGCTAAAGTAAGAGTCTGCTGTACCACCATACCCCCTTGGTCAAGCGTGGTGAGCCTCTTCTTGCGTAAATGAGAAGTTCCAATGCCCAGCAGTGCATATATGTTCACCGGTTGTGTATTTTGTCCAAAAAAAGAATAAATATATAAATATGATCTGTAAATAAATATATGAAAAATATACAGTAGATTTACCATGCAGTCCGTAGTTAATGAAATTGCGCGAAGAAGCCTCCATGCTTAGCATTGTCTAGTGGAGTGTGTTCGAATAGAATCTATGTAATTTGAGCACGTGGACAATTTTTCCTAACATATATATAACATATTCCTACATTTATATATAGTATATTTTTTACAAAAAATCATAAGTAATTTTTGGTTCACCATAGCATGGAAAAGGATGTAAGTTTAAGATATGTACTAGACAATTTTTTGTCAATCTATTTTATCATTGTTTAATAAAAATACATGTGCTAATAGAATAAAAATCTCCTAGGAACTTCTGTAGTGTTTCGTTCCGACCAGGTAATATAAAGGTACACACATCGAAGACGGGACTAGGATCAAACTCGCGTAACGACATATAAATATAAAACCTTGATGAGTGTTGCGTGTACCTGTGGGATGAGGGCGCTACGGTCGATATGGGTGGGTCGCTCGGGACAGGGGGTGAAGACCCGCATCTAGTTAAGGAGTTTAGAACGCGACTGAGTATTGATATCTCTCGAGGTTTAAGCCGACCACAAAAAAAATTCATTATTAATGTTATTACACAAATAATAATATTGATATGAGTGACTGTTATAAAATATTTTTTAAGAGTTTTTGTTTTCTAAAGTGGAATTAGATTTGTATATTTCTTAATAACAACTCCAATTAAACTACAAAGCTTATGTAACAAATATGGTTCATGTCAATACATAGAAATATGGCAAAACTGATTAGTGTAAACTTTTACTTGGCATGATGATGTCGATAGTTGTATGTTGGCTTATAACTATCGACATCAGCGAGTCAAAACAGTCCGGGAGCGCTTGCTAACATTTAATTATAAGACCTTTATTCCATATCCGATCACCAGCAAGCGAATTTACTCATCGTGACTTGTTGGAAAAAAATGTACATAAGCGTAAGTGTACTATTGACAGTCTATAAAAGTTGACGTTTTGCTTGACTCGTTGGAGATTTCCTCCTCATTAGTTACTTTTTGAGTCCACCGAAGGATCAAGAACTTAATTCCCGCATAAGGACGAAGATTTGTACGGTCTACAGGTATTTATTGAGTCAGGATGATCTATGTCATTATGTGTGTTTATACTAATATGCGTGAAACTAAACATCTAGGTTAGGTGGCGCGCCTTAGGGTTCCATTGTCTAGTAGTAAACTTCCACAGGCTATTGTTGATGATGATTTCAACATTTTCAACTATAAGTTGCAAAGGGATGTATGAAATTGGTATGCATTCTCCATTTATAATTGTACCACAGCAATTTTGTTCTGTATACTTTGAATAAATAACAAAGTTCATGTCCGCCGGCGTCGACTACGTCTAATACGAAAACATATTACGATTCCGTGTGCGTCTGCCACCGCGGACAAAGTTCTATTTGTCACGTAAGATCACATCCCGGGACGATCCACGAAATGTTGAAACTAAAAGAGAAATCGAAGGCAAGCTCATTTATTAAACATATCTCAGTAACAAACTTTATTTATTAGTTAAACAACAGAGTTAAAAATAAGTGGTACTTCATTTATAGGCAACGGTGACAATCTAAAACATTGGCTAGATCAGTTATAACAAAAAATAGGGCAATAAAAACAACACAAGTACAAATAGGCTAGTTAGGGGCTGTTCGTAAAATATGTCACGCAAATACATTTTGGACCCTCTCACTCTGCATCACGCTGCGACCTTCATATGCAAACATATTTTATGAACGGCTCCTTTCAATGAGTAAAATTTAAAAGTGGAGCAGACAATTTTTTTTAAATTCTTAATTTTATTTTGGAGTTATGTGATAATAAAAAAGTAATTATGGTATTTGCGGTGTTACAGCGACATCATGTAATTAAAACAAACTGGTCTGCTTTGCGGTAAATAATATATGTAGAATAATAATGAGTTTACCTCCAAACAAAATCTTTATTGATTTTAGTAAACTTGCTATAGTTTTGTAAACTCAGAAAAATATTATGGGTATGGGGTCAGTAAACTGAAGAAAAGTACTGGAGTAGCAACGGTGTCTTAGCAAACAAAGTCCTCAGCTAGATAGAGCGATGATCTGACGGCTAGTAAAAATTGGATACGCGTACTTCAAGTAAATCCTATGTCTGGCAAAGAACTGCTGTAGGCTGATGATGATAATATATTTTTATGGCCTATGTATGGGTACTGCAGATTATTCAGTTTCGATATTTTCCTTTTAAGTGTTTATAATGGCATTTGCACGATATAGGGAATCTCAATGTGCACCTATGAATTTAAACTGTGCTTTTTACAATGTTGGATGGAGTCGCGTCTCATTTTCTTATATTAAACCCATTTAAGATACTTAAAATGTTCATACGGTTGCACAAAGAACTAAAAACGAGTACATTATCTAAGACGCCGTCTCATCTGATAAGAATCAAAGCAGCTTCGAATGCTCAATCAATCCTCTTGCGAATTTAATATGTACGACTTAAAACGCTCGGGCGTTTGCAGACGCGACGGGGGGCGCGAAGGGTAGCCTTTGTTGCTATTTAGCTACCAAATCGTACGGCGGGTGGAGGACACGATAATGTTTACCGACCCCGTAACCCCGCGCCCCCTCCCGCTCCGTAGCGGTCCGAATTAACACACGATCCTTGTCTCGAAACCAGCCAGGTTACCTAACCGTAGCCGACTCGTCGATCGCAGTTGTACCTCGTTTCGAAATAGTAAAAAAATTCTAACTTGTTGTGTTTCACCGATTGTTTATGAAATACTTTTAGTTGTTGGAAGATTTACATCGACAGTTGAACATTATATAAAAAATACACCATGAAAGTGTTTAAAAAAATAATATTATTTGGTAGATCTTTGTCTGTAGCATGAATGAAGAAGGTTTATCTAAGAAAGCAAAGTAGTTCCAAACAACTGACTTCCCATAAGTAGCTTCGCTACTGCGCTTCTTTCGGTGAGCGTTAAGAGTCTAAGATACATCTATATAAGATTCATCCCTTCTACAATATATAATCGAACTATACCTAATAGTGCGATTGCAGTGCTTTTGGCATTGCATATGTGTTTGCAGTATATGTATTACCTTCGTATTATGTTCATACCGTGGCACCAAAGATAGTGCATTTAAGTATATTTTTAAACGATTTTTTTTATTATGTAACCGACTATATAATCATGGTCCTTAATAAATAAAATACAGTGGGTACATGCACATAAGCCTGTTTCTATGTGAGCTTGCGTCTACGAAGTTGTTAAGTAAATAACGCTATTCAGGTAGACGGTCGACTGATGGAAGTCGGCGGGATGAATGTTTTGGCTTTAATTAGTATTGATTAGTTTCCTCCGACCCCAAAAGAACTGCTCGCATGAGGGCGAGGTGTCACTTACATTTGTTGTTTTGTCTACCTGCTACTTATAAATCACATTGATTGCAGGATATAAATTCTTTGGCCTTGCGGAGAGATGTCTCATTATTTATACTTTGAAAAGTGCTTCAAGGTACTATTCGTAAAAATTCCTGCCTCTGAATTCCACTATCACACAACTCGCCACAAAAATAAAATACACCTCAACCATCTGGATAAGTAGCGATCTAGTACAGTGCGTTTTTCTCGTTTCAATCACTTCTACACCGTGGAACTAGCCCCCTTCGGCAATATTCAACACGACACTAAAGAACTTACATACTCCTCAAAAGCCTACAACGCTTCTGCAGTGGTTAGTGTTATAAGTATCTATGGGCGGCGTTAATTGCTTTCTATCAGGCGACACGCTTGCTCATTCCCCTTTCTATTCCGTAAAAAATTTAAGAAAACTCGTGCTCGCAAGTTATCACTTCGGCTTTATTAAATAACAAAATACGATAACATTTTATATAGGTTTTAAGTAAAGGAAATAGCCTTGAAATATGCACTTGTGGATTAATTTGGGCGTAAAACGATTATTCCGCTCTGTATTTTATATGGGTTCTGAGCAGCTGTTCAACGTTTTAATACTTGTACAGTTCTACCACTGACTGTCCTCAGTTTTACAGAATACTAACCTCTCCACCTTGATGGTTGGTCTACCTTTGTGCGATTATGTTGAAAATTTTTGCCACGTACCAAGCAACAGCTGGAACGACTTATCAACTGTGGTGGTCCCGAACAACGCTGACTGTAACATTTTTTGCCTAACTTTGGCTATAGAATGATTATAATGTCCTTACCGAGTCGTCGAAGCGCCTTGTTTATTTTGCAATATATCTTGACGGCACGGATCTTGAGCGCTGATATATAGATGTGCAGAAGCGCATCTGATCTTTTCATGGTATGCGATGTCGCGTTATCACAGTTAATCATGATTATTTCTGTATTGTTAATACGTGTCTTTTGTTTGTTAATGAGAACACTTTAAAATAAGTGTAAAATGCGCAAACCTACCCCACTCTTTTCGAGCACTCAAGATCAATACCGACGAGAGTACAATACCTGTATATGAGGTTGACAGTTGAGCTGCTAAGATAAGATATAATGGATTCTTTCTCATGATTAGTAACCAGATGAGCAGTTGTAGCTTAAAATGTGTTCGAGTGTAAAAGATTTTATAATTATAATTTTATTTGGTAAAACACTGCTTTCAAAGCCTATTACGCCAGTAGCCGGCGCCAAAGAAACAGCCGCAGTGGCGTGGCCGCGTGATTATTTACGTTCTATCTTTATGGTTGCGGTGAGGCGACGGATCGATTTCCATATAGCTTACTAGCTCGAATTGAGTTAAATTTTATTGCTCTTGTGATCGTTTCGACCGCAGGCTTGTCAAAAATAAATTTTTACGTATGACGATGTGGCCATTATCGTGAATCAACAACCTGTAGCATCCCACTACTAGACAAAGGCATCTCTCAAAGCAAGGACGTGTGCATCGCCATTCTGTGCAGGAGGGTTGGCAAGAACTAGACATTTTGCACCATTAAAGTCGGTACCAGTCGAAGGCTTGTTACAATTAATATGTAACTTTTGTTTTCGAATGTTTATTTCGCCGCCATTTATGTGAATATTAAAAATATTTTTATAACAATATTTAGTATTAAAATATACATTTGTAAATATATTTTAGACAGGAATATTACTAAAACCAATATAAATAATAACTTCAAAAAACTAGCAATACTATAGTATTGTAAGCTATCATTGCAATCAAGTTAACACTTGTGTTAGGCAAAAATATATCATGTTAATAAATCAATGGTGGAAGCGAGCCTTTCTCAGATTAGTAGATCATGAATGTAAGATATAAAAATCCAAATAGGTCTTTGCCGTCAAAAAGTTCTCTTTTGTTGGCTTATAGTCACTCGAGACAAAGCAGTGACGTCACGTTTTTTTATGGGATAGGAGGGCAAACGAGCGAGCGTGCCGCCTGATGGTAAGCAATTAACGCCGCCCATAGACAAACGGTAAGCACATCGGTAACGTAAACGGTGAGCACATCGGTAACGTAAACGGTGAGCACATCGGTAACGTAAACGGTGAGCACATCTCACACTTGCGCTTTGCCGATGATATCGTGATCTTGGCAGAGTTGCTGCAAGAACTACAAGCAATGCTAAACGGCCTAAATGAGTCCTCCAGACGGATCGGTCTGGCTATGAATTTGGATAAAACTAAAATAATGGTAAACCACCATATTGAGCCAGAACCGACCACGATCGATGGTAAAGTTCTCGAAGTTGTCCTGGAATATGTCTACCTTGGCCAAATAGTGCGATTGGACGGAGACAACTTCGAGAAAGAAGCCGAGAGAAGGATTCAGTTGGGCTGGGCAGCGTTCAGGAAATTCCGTCAAGTCTTCTCGTCACCTATACCACAAAGTATCAAGACAAAAGTCTTCAACCAGTGCGTCCTGCCCGTACTCTCTTACGGTGCCGAGACGTGGACACTGACAGTCCGTCTCCTTGCCAAGCTCAAAGTCGGTCAGAGGGCTATGGAGGGAGCTATGCTCGGGGTTTCTCTGGTGGACAGAATTCGAAATGAAGAAATTCGCCGGAGAACCAGAGTCACCGACATTGCTCTTCAAGTTAGCAGACTGAAGTGGCAATGGGCTGGACACGTTTGTCGGAGAACCGACAATCGTTGGAGTAGACGAGTGCTGGAGTGGAGACCGCGACTCGGCAAACGTAGTGTGGGACGCCCTCCTGCTAGATGGAGCGACGATCTGCGACAGGCGGCTGGCAGAGACTGGATGCGTGTAGCCGAAGATCGGGCTAGGTGGCGCGCCTTGGGTGAGGCCTATGTCCAGCAGTGGACTGCCGCGGGCTGATATTCGATAGACAAACGCGACATCGCAGGAGTCACGGAAGTGTTGTCGGCCTTTTAGGTATGTGTAGGCTTGAGTTTTGAAGGTGCCAATGACGTGTCGGTTCGGAAAGACGGTCAAAGGTACTTGACACTTTTCTTAAAGGCGAATTGTTTGGTTGTGGAATTTGGTATATTTTTTGCAAATTTTGGAAACATATTTTGCAATTTTCCATTCCAACAATATCAAATTAAAACAGCACTTCCATTATTAATGTATTTTTTTAGACATTGATAGAGTTTGTAATTGAAAATGTGTAGTAGTCTAATTGAAAAAAGTAATATTACAAAAATCGTCAATTCCCACCTTGGTCAAGAAATTTTTTTTATTTTAAGTATAATTTCTAAAGTTTTTAAGAAAGGCTAGGTCAAGAGTACCCTTAACCGGCGGACTTGTATGAGGAGAAAAATGAATATGGAGAAGCAAGGGAAGTATGCCGAGATCGTAGCAGATGGAGATCTGTGTTCTCTGCCTACCCCTACGAGAGACAGGCGTGACGATATGTATGTATGTTAAAAAAAACTATTAAATTTATGTGTCATCCACCAAAAATTTGAAAAAATGCATTTGAACTTGAGTGGATGAATAAAAAGTATTTTATTAACGATTCAAAATTCAAACAAAATATATAAATATATAGGGACAATGTGAATTAATAGTAGGAATTGAATAATCATCGGTCGTCCAACACCAAAACCAGGAATTGAGGGAATATATCGCGCGAACATTCTGGACACACGCTGAGTGTAATACCTAGACGCCATTCTTAATGTAGTATAATCGTCTATTTATAGATAAGAATCAAACAGACGCTCCAGCCGCATGGATTTACATATGACGTAAAGACGTACAACAAAATTATTTCTATTGACTATCGCGTCCTAATTTTATAATAATCTGTATTTCAAATATTCTATCGATCAATTAATTAATACGTTAAGAAAAAACTTTGTACCCCTTTCATATTACGCACACGATATTTGTCATAGTCAAACTTTAAATGGAGGCGTGCATAAAAATCAAATAAATGAGAAAATAATTAAAATTAAAAATTTAACACGTCACGCCCGCTTGTTTCTCGCTGTGGGGCGCTCGTACTTCATTACATGCCGCTAATTTTTCTGTTGGTGATTTGTCTGTCTGATGAAACATTCAGTTGTGAGCCACCGGTGGTAGACGCTGGCGATGACAGACTCGATTGTGAGCTACTGGTGGCACAGGCGGCTTGAAGTAAGTTAAAAGTGACCAACCGGTTTTACACACCGGCGTCGTCGTATGAATGTCGACCATTAGCATCAATTATTATGTAAATTTTAGTAGAAGAGATTCTTAGTTTAAGGGTGTCTTCGATAGCAGTCCATGCCGAAACCTTGATCTAACTTGATCAACTAAGGGGTACCCTTGGTTTGCTTCTGCTTTTATGGTGGATCTATTAACATTTCAGCGGGATTTGAAAATCGGGACATCCTTCTTCACCAAGTTATCGTCGAAATCGTTCTCTATAACTTGCGGGCTTCCTGCTCGTCATTCCTTCTGACTACTTTGTAAAGTCTTGGGAGTTAAAAACGCCCCACCAGCAGCTAACGGCCTTTTTTACGCGCGATTATTTGCCCTACCTTTGATCATTACTGATTACAACTTTGGCTTTTTTTTCATAGGCCATATATGTGCTACTGCTGAACGCAGGCCACCCTGTTTCTGAGTGTTTGAGTGAGAGAGTCATTTGAAATCTTATTATCTTTTACATCTACTTTTTTAAAGATACAGGGATTAACAGTTTCAATTGATTTAGGACGTTCGGCCGTAATGACATTCGCGATTTTGAAATTGACATTTTAAGGTGTTAGAAGCATAAGTAAAGGATGGATTTTTTGGATGATCGAGTACATTCACGAAAGACACCGCCGCTAAATCGTCATTTAAGGCATTAACAATACGATAATCTAAATGCGTCAGTGGCGAAATAACCTTTGAAGTCAATAATCGTTTTATTCCCACATCAGGATAAATATATGTGTATTACAGATATTCATTTCAAATCTGGATGTCCCGTTAATTCGCCTTTCTTAAACGTGGTGGGATAATGTCAAGAAATCAGAAAGCCCCGCACCTCACGGTTAGATATACATATGTATATGGTCTGTAAGAAATATAACAAAATGGTGCGTTACAGCACAAAAAAATTGATTCGCTTTCACCGAGCGTCGCCGCACAAAAGTACCTCAGTTATCAACGAAATAATTCCTTGCTCGACAGTCGTTGTATGTAATTGGTCCGTGCCAAAAATCAATATGAAACCAATGTCTTTATACCGCTCCAAGGACGATGAATGTATACAACGTTAGTGGTGAGGGGCACTCGGTATAAATAGCTTTCATACAGTACACACCGTTATATAAAAACTCTAGGTCGATGATCAAAGTCTGTGTATTTCTGTTTTGTAATGAAGTTAATCCACTTTTAATATGGTGAACATGTTGTTCTATATCAGATAAATAACTTATTAGATGTAACTAAATACAGACACTTGTATAAGGTTTAATTTTAATTTTGTATGAAATCATTGAAAAAATAAAAATCCAGTTCTCTGTGGAATATGTAAATATAAAAAAAAATGGAATTTATATATTTAAAATAATAAAAAAATTCTTTTCATGAAATAAAACGTATATAAATATTTAATGTAGTTATGAATTTAAAATGCCAAGAAGTTTAAACATTCAATGCTAACAACTATTGTCAAATGATTCTTATAAAAAAGTCATACAAATAGACGGAATAGTTCGGTGAGATGCGGTTCGTTTCTATGGAACAAGATAGAACTAAGTTCGAACCAAATTGTCATCGTCAATACAGCTGTACCTTCTTGAGTAATGAGGGGTGTTGTCGTAATCTCAACGTATAGCAGGCAGATTGAGGATCGATCGCGGTTTTTATTACTCAGGTAAATGCTGATACCCATCTAATGGTTTCCGCTGTTATAGCCGTCTCGTGCTACAAACCTACGGGAAGATATGTGGAAGTATATTTTGTCAGGATCCTCACTTTTTTTCATATCACGCTATACGCATATTAAACGAATAAGTCATAAATAAAAAAAACAATTTGTTGAACAACCACTCTGTGAGTACGGGGATCGCGGTCTCCCCCGCAATCCAACGTCATAGAAAGCGAACGTGATGGCACTCACTTTGATGCTTATCAGCTAACTGTATGAGAGGGTTCGGCAGGTCCCGCCGCCTGTAGAAGCACATGACTTTCGCCTCCACGTTGCCAGATGCCGTCTTGTTCAGTTCTTCTATCCGCCGGATTTGGTACGGAGACGTCGACGACGTCTCGAAATAGACGCAGTCTGTGAACAATAGTGATCATTGGTTACATTGCATCTTTCCTGCCTGTAATAACAAAAAAATGGCATGGTACTGTTCTATAACAGTACCATGCTATTTTTTCGAGTTCTCTTTGGTCTCGCATCTCGCTCGTCGCTAGTTGTATTATATATTCAACTTACTACTATTAGTAAGTTGAATATATAATACAACCAGCGATGAGCGAGATCAAAAAGAACTCGATATATATATATATATATATATATATATATATATATATATGTATATATATATATATATATATATATATATATATGTATATATATATATATATATATATATATATATATATATATATATATATATATATATATATATATTTATTTATATATATACATTTTCATGCGCGGGTCTCCAGTGAATGAAAACTTGGACGGCACATGAAATGTCATACATATTTGTCAGCCTACGGCAGTCCACTGTTGGACATAACCCTACCTCAAGGCATCCTACCTAACCCAATTTTGCCCTACTCTCCTCGTCTCTACCAGTAGTGCTGCGCAGATCGTCGGTCTTTGTAACTCAAGGGCGTCTCACACTACGTTTACCAATATGTTATTAATAACCATGGCCAAATTGAGTAACAATTTTGTTAAGAGTTATATAATTATATATATTTTTACGTTGTAGAGTTGATTGTACGATGTATATGTTAATGTTTTAAAAATTGAACTTTACGCTAAGCAACCACGTCTCGTGTGTTAAATAATTGGCATATTTCTTTAATATTGGCCCAGTTTTCCTCCACACACGTCACGAGCTAGTCATATACGCAAGCTTGTTTTATCAAGCGCTCTTAAGATTTGTTTGCCTGCACATCACACGTACGGAACAGTTTACTCATGTTTTCCTTTCGTTCTTTTACCAAAACATTGAATGGGATCCATCCACTGGACAATAAATAATCTACGAGTACATACACATACGTAAATTCTTTGTACTCCTTTTTGAGCCCATTGATTCTACGGTAAAGTATGAGATTTAGCATGGTTATTGTTCATATGGATAAAGAGTGGAAAAAAGATAAATTAAAAAACATTAACCCACTTTCTTTGCATGATTTTTTCTTTATTGGTGAATTAAATCAAGGTGACATAATTCATGTTCAAAATTAAAGGAAAAATGGTTAAAAAAATCTTAGTATATATTTATAGTATAAATTTAGTAAAAAACCATATGATAGAAATTACCATTATCATGCAAAGTAAGATCATTGGCTTAATACTAAATAGAAATAAAAGAGGATATCATTAGATATATGTTATTCTTTATGATGATTAACTAAACAATTATCATTTTTACTACAAGAAATTGTAAAATATAATAAAACAAAATCATACGTTTATTGCAATTACAACAAATAGCGGAATGATAATTTCAAGCTCGTTTTACTGATAGTGACACTTGCTTATTTTTAACAGCTATGTTTTTTTTATGCAATGGACATTAAAAAGGTATCCAGACACGATCAACTTGAAGTGAACTTGTTCTTTTATATAATTTTTGGGCATTCAGTGTTATGATGGAAATTTCCACCATTATGCAAAGAAGGGTTAAATATTTCTTAATTTATCTTTTTTCCACTTCTTTTTTCATTTTATTCATAATAATTCTTTATTGACACCGAAATTTTTTACAACATTTGTTTAAATTATTAGACTAGTTGTCTTAATTATATAAACATTTGCTGCCGAGTTAAGCGAAAGCTTATATTATAGCACATAGCGCCAAAATCCTATTTATTTTTTATTGATACCATAAACAAGTTACAATTTTAAATATTTATAAAAAAATCAGATTACAGATAAATATATAGAACTAGCTTTTGCCCGCGGCTTCGCTCGCGTGGAATTTGGTCTGCCACATTAAGTTTCGTGACAGATCATTTTAAATAATTATTTTTTTTTACTTAAAAGTAAAATTATTTTACGTCCAAAATTACATAAATTTCATTACAACTTGTTGTTATTCCGATGTATAACCTATATTACTGTAAAGTTTCATCAAAATCCGTCCAGTAGTTTTTTCGTGAAAGAGTAACAAACATACATCCATACTCACAAACTTTCGCATTTTATAATATTAGTGGGACTGTAGTACGTTTTTAATCTTGTTTAATATATAGAACATAAACTTATCCATATCTCCCTTTAAACACTATATAAAATGAACCTATTGTACTCAAGCTTTTTCTTATTATACTCGTTTCTTTCCGCGATTTATTCTAAACTCAATATATGTTTTTTTTTTAATTTATGCATAGGAAAGCAGTAATGGTTGTATTTGGCCTTGCAAAATCTATTATAATTCACTCAAAGTTCCGTCAAGATTAATTAAAATAATGACAGTGAGACAAAAAGTAAAAATCATTAATGAGCATACGATCTGCCATTTAAATCTTATTTCATTGGGTTATTTTTGAGAATCCTAGAATAGGGGGAAACTAATGATCTTAGTAATCAATGATGTAACTTACGTATTCAAATATAGCAAAATCAAATTAAAAGATTTTAATATATGTTCGGTAAATATACCCTGATTGATATTTTTCAGGTCAATATTAGTGCATCCCGACCTTAGTGGTTAGTTATACTGTACACTTTGAGCTGAGCATGTGTAAGTGATATTTGCTCATAATAAAGAAGTTAATTATCGGACATGCACATGAGGAAAATATGTTATATAAATATAACTTATTTTAGATATACTTCATCATTAAAAGAATATAATGCACATTGCGACATATAATACCCTCTCCCTAAGAACAAATTAAAGTCTGATTAAATTATTATTAGCATTATAACACATAAGCTGGTCCATAGTGGGACTGATGAAGTTCTAAGTCGGGTAAAGAAGAAGGGTGAAAACGACACACGATTTTAAGAGTGACTACTGATAGGTTATTAGATAGAGATGTAATTAAGTCAATTTATACATTGAAACGTATCCAAAAATTGTCTGAAATAAGGCTTTGAATAATATTATAAAAGAATACTATATTTTAAAACTACTACTATACTTTAAAAGTGAGATTATTTTATATGTATAGGAGAACGAGCAAACGTATCGCCTGATAGAAACTATTCAACGTCGCCCGTGGACATCTGTAAGATCAGAGGCATTGCAGAAGCGTTGTCAGCTTTTGAGAACGCTTGTTATTTCAAGTCTGTATGCACTAAATCGAATATAGCATATGGCACGTGTGCTTTCATAAATAAAAAGAACTTAAATCGTAAACACTAAACATTTTAGGACATTCGTTTTAATTTTCAACATACAAATGATTCGAACTAGTGTTTTTCGTGTTTTCGATTTATTTTAATCCATTTAGATTTTTAATTTTATACAATTCTTGCTTATATCTTTCAATATTTTTATAAATTTGGGAGATTCATCGCGTCGAGAGCTCACTACTAAGGGGATTACTTTCGGCGGGACAATTGATCCGACGTTCATGGCGGGCCGTATCACATGTATGTAGAAAATGGCGCCATTTTACCGTTACACCGTACAATAAGTAACGCGTCGTATACAATGCTTAGCGGACGCTTTGTTCGAAACCATGGCGACAGTGGACGACGTTGAGCGACTCGATGTGATGTGTAATGTCATTAGGCAGACAAAGACAAGCGGGATCGGTTTTTTTTATGGAAGAAGAAGGCAAACGAGTAAGCGGCTCACCAGATTATCGCCACCTATAGAAATTTGGAAAACTAGGAACACTGCGGATGCGTTACTTTCCTGAAGGAAAGACGTTCAATAATGGAAGGGGTGAAGGTGGTAATGTAAATGAGATTAAGTAAGGAATACGAGGTCATACCTCCAACACTCATTACTCATCGAACGAAACTCTTTCGAAGGCGATTTTAAGCACTGGCACATTTCTACATACTGCCAAAAATTGACATTTCGAATATTTTTTTCAAAAACCTCCGCTCATATATATTATCACTTCCCGCATAAATATATTATTTACGAACCAAGACAAAGATCACAGTAGCGAGGGTGTAAGCAGCAGAAATAATAGTAGAACATGGTTAACTATGCGATTGTCAATCCGTCTTGCCGAGCGTGGCAACCATGAGCAAATTCTCATTTTGGAAGATGTGCAGCCCTGGACTACTGTATGCTGTAGATGATAATATAATTAAAAAAAATATTCTATAAACAACTATAATTATATTATCTTCTACAGCATAGAGTTGTTGTTTCATATATTGCTTATAAAGCATATAGCGCGTAAGGAGTGTGAAATTTGGTAGGTATAGAAAGTTGCAAAAAATATTTATGAATAACGGTCGGATTTTCACCACGAATCGAGATCAAATCATATTTCAATCACAAATTTTACACACAAACTTATAAATAAATAATTAGTTAACGAGCAAATGTGCGTAATCAGCGTAAGAATCACACACAAATCAAACAAAATGGTGTAACTATTGAAAAATTGCTACACAACAATCATTTACCATTAGGTGACGCGCTTGCTCGTTTGCCTTTTCTGAAATAAACATAATAAAAAACCATTCATTTCATTTTTGACGATGGCCTTTTAAATTAAAATCGTTGTTCGGGAGAGACTAGCCAAGGACCGCTCAGAAAGGCGCAAAATTCCATTTAGTTATAGAGTAGCATAACGTATAACGTCTTTTCTGACTATAAAGCAACAGTTCCGTGAAATCAGAGTAGATCAACTTAAATGTAATTGAAATGGTAATGAGATTTTTTGTTCTTCTTTTTGCTCACGAGAATTTCTTAATAAAACGGGGCCCAAATGTTTCGATTTGAATATTTTTTTTGTTTTGAATACTGTTTTAAATTATTAACTAGTACATCTCACTCACTCACTCACGACATCACCCGTGCTCTGAATTGATTATCATTAAATACATTAATATTTTTCTATAAAGTATAAGTAGTCTAAATAGATCCTTCCAAGGTTTTTTTTACAAAAGAGGAAACGAATCGAACAAGTTTGTCACCGTATGTTTAGCAATTTTTGGCAACCATGAACATCTTCAACTCATTCAACTCCACTGTTATGAAGATGCCTTGGCTGGAAGGGAAGGAGAAAAAAGAAGATTGAGGATTTGATACAAGAATATTATATCATTAATATTTTTATGGAAGAAGTGGGACAACGAGTAAGCGAGACACTTTATGCTAAATAATTACCGCCACCCATGGAAATCTGCTAGACTGGGAACGCAGTGTTCATAGTCTAACAGATTTCCAGATACGTTTATTTCCCTTGAGAAAGACGTTGAATACTGGCAGAGGGAGGTAATGTAACGGAGATGAGGAAAGCTCATCGCTCATCTAACTAAATGCTTGAGCAAAGCTCCTGGTTCGAAGTCAATTTGAAATGGGAGAAGTGAGGATTTGATAAAAATAAATGACAATTGTGATACTTCCACACCTGATTTGCACGAAAAAGAGCGCCAGTAAAAATCTTAAAATAGAACATAAGTGGAAAGTTTTCTCATAAACTATACGAAAGCAACGCCAGCGGCTCGCCATCTCTTTATAGCGATTAATTGAAAACAAGATTAATTGGTTCATATAATCGCGCACCCACCAAAACTTTCCATTCGTGAAACTACAAACTAAATTTAACGCAAATTACAAAAGTAAGATTATATTAATTAATGATCTTTTAATTCATGGAGTCCCATAGTACCTTTCCATTCTTATTCCATACTAATTAGTACTTGTATGTTTATTATAAAAAATCTTATATTATTAGAAGCAAAACTCTAAAACTGTAATAGTTTTTTTATTCATTAGAAAGGGGTTCTCGATATAAATAAAGCGATCCTATTTATGGCCTCCCCTTTCTGAAAGATGAACAATGTTTCGTAGTGCTTCTGATCTTGCGGGTGTTCATGAGCGTCGATTCTCACTTATGATCAGTGGAACTCTTGCTCATTACATCATCATCAATACACTAACAGTAACAGAACACTGCTGGGTACTGCTTCAAAATTGAGGGGTATTTCCGTAATCCCCAAACTTAACAGACGGATTAGAAATCACAGATTTTATTTTCAGGCAGAGACTTTAATTATTCACATATACGGTAAAAAATAGAGGGGCTCTATTATATAATAGGTACCACATAGTAATATAAAATTCATATGAAATAAATTAACATTTTTTTTTATATTCACGCCTATCCCCCGCAGGGGTTGGCAGGGACCACAGAGCTCCATCCGCTGGCAGCGGAACGGCTCGTTATTGGTCGCTTTTCGCCCTCGTGAGAACATTTTTGACAAATCCATACAATTGTAATTTATAACTTTTATTATAAAATGTTATCAAAAGTAGAATATATTGATAAGAGAATTTAATTTGAATGCAAAAATTTGCACATAATCATGTCGCCTAACATATTTTATCTGATCATTTTTATTTTTTCGTGTATGTTAGCAAATATATTTTGATAATTTTCGTGATATTGATTCAACCGTCGCTGTGGTAAAAATCTTTTAATGATTTAAGAAAATATTAAATTGTAAATATTAAATGTATGTATAACGTAACTGTTTTTTAGAAGTTTCACAGGAAATTTTTATGTAGCCAATGCACTGCATGTATTTAAATCTATCCAAAGCTATCTAATATATATCTATCCAAAGGCAGATAAGGACTATAAAATACAAATCACACGTAACATTATTTAATATGCGCGTTGTCTTTAAGTTATATAATGTGTAACGATGACAAAATCAGAACAAATAATGAACAAATGATGACAAAATTAGACAAAATAAGAACTGACACAGGGTTGTGTGTGACTACCAGAATTTAAAGTTATAGTCGACGATATAGCGAGTATAAGAACAACGCACGTTTGTAGTATGTGTATCGCATCGGCTACCATAATACATACACACGGATATATGTACCCGATGTATGTACATAAAGAGCTCACAGCGGAGCGTGGCGGTACGTGTAAATAAGTAGGTACGGAATAGCAACGGCTGTGTATGTAAGTTGGAGCATTATGCGGCTGATAGCGGTGTTAACGCCCGTTCGGTTTTGCCAACACTCCGACGGTATTTTCGGAACGTGTCAATAACTAAGTGTGTAACGTAAATTTAGCACGGACTCGTCATCGATGGAGAGCGTTGTGATACATTTCCGCGGGAGCGCTCAAAGGAATTAAAGGAAACGTCGTAAAGGAATTTGATATAGATTTGATTAATTCAGACTAGAGCATTGGGAGTCAACCACATACTCCAGAAGATTATCGCCTCACTAGTAATCCATCTACTAACACACAAATTTTGACCCATAGCTGCAATCGAACTGTGTACCAGCTGGACTTATAGTATATACTCTTTATTTAAGCTTTTTCAGAGAATCTAGCAGACTAAGCATAGGAAAACTGCACTCGCATCTGATGAAGTGTTACCTTAACTTACCTTGTTTTTATTTGTACTTCATCTAAAAATAGCCATACACTCAGGTAGACACCCCCGTTATTCCCTACCTACCTACGAGAGGGGTTAGGGTTTGAGGTTTAGTGTATGACTATTAAGTACCTCACTATAAAGAGGCATAATAAAAACAAGGTAAAAACACTTCATCAGACGAGAACGAAGTTTTCATATGCTTAACCCACTAGATTCTTTCTAAAGTCCCATGTCGCCGGTCTAATTATTAGAATTCGTAAGTAAATGTAAATTTTTCAGGAACAACAAAGCAACGACTTTCTTTCATAGTTAAGGGTAATTTTTATAAAACCATTTTTACGTACGTATACAAATAGGTAGTTTTTAAGGTAAATACGAAGTATTCCATCAGATATGCTTTAAGGTTACTCGTTAGATGGCATAACAAGTGAGGATTGAGAAAAAATTATTTTTTTGGAGTTACGAATTCAGATAATTAGAATCTAATCATGAAAAATGTTCACTTTTTAAACGAGTTTCTTACATTCCAAAAGTGTTAGTTTCAGTCGAAGTTATATTCTGCCACTTAATTTTTTGTAATGTATCTACTTATTTAAGGGAGACTAAGAAACGTGCAAGCAGGTCAGATAACTATCGCGACTGGTGGCATCTGCAACATCAGCATTAAAAAAAAGAGAGAGAGGAGTAAAAACTTCAGTTCTCATCGCCCACTGCAAGAGGTGCAATAGCAACGCTACTATTATATTAAAAGTCATCTGCGCAACTGTTTGTACTTCCTTGGCAAGTCGACTCTTTTATGTTGTAGACAAAAATTACCTACAGAGTGGTTCTATGGCATTAAACATATTTCGATACTGATCTTTATTAGTGATAGTAGGACAGGATCTTTTTGGAATGGAGCTATATGTGGAAACATTCATGATATTTTTTAAATTTGATTTATAGGAAATATATTCTTTCATATTTCATAACTAAGTTTCTGACAAATGATGGAAAAACCAACTCGTAATTGGAAGGGTTGTATTTCAAACCGCATGCAGTATATATGAATTATATAGGCACCTCACCCAACCCCTGCTCTAAGTAACTCGTTATTATAGGTTTTGCCCGCGGTTATTCGTCATCGACTAGACAAAACTTCATCACCTGTTGACTATATACACGATAACGAATTAAAATGGCTCAGTTGCGAATAACCGCTTTCCGGTTCATGGTCGTGGGTTCGAATCCCGTATCGGGATTAATATTTACATGGTCTCCTCCTAGTCTGTTAAGATTTATTCTTTCCAGCTCGGAAAAGCGTCGTGGGATTATACTCTACAGAAAAGGGGCATTTTCAATAGCAATAAGCTATAAATACACATATTTGCTATAAAATATATAGTTTGTCGAAATTGTTTTTGCGTACATCTTATGATATATCAAATTTTAATTAAAAATTACAACTTGAGAATTTAATAAAACAGGCTTATTATATGATAAAAAAAACATTATATTGGGAAATTTAAAGTACTTTTTTTCATACGTATTATGTTTAGTGCGAAAGCAAATTTAGAATCGAGTTCAAAAGAAAATAAAATATTGAGGATACTGCACTGCTTACACGGTCTCTTTGGCAACAACGAGAATCATCGATCACAGAATAAAGCCGCATATTTTAATCGATTCACCTACATTTTTATGCAATAAACGCACTATTTATGTTCCAAACGTGGGCAGAGTTCATAATTAAGCGCGGCTTTAACGAACATCAGACAACTGAGAAAATATATGTTGGCAAACAGTATAAAAGTTCTCGTAATTCCTTAATTATCATCGCTAAAATTATAAGCATATCTAGATTGATCAGAGGTCAATTTGTCTATATGTACAGTTTAATATAAATTGGGTTTTATTTGAAGAGAAACAAAAATCGCAAGTGATGGAGATTTTGGTTCTCTACATTTTTTATAGCAGAGCAGCATGTCCAAAAATTGGTAGATTTTTGAGCGTGATCATATATGGCTACGTCACGTAAAATGTAAACACGCATATTTGAAAACATAAAAAGCAATAATTGGTTGTGTCAGATATTATTTGAGTGAGCCAAGTTGGGCCCGCGAGCGAAAGCTAGTAAATAATAAAACAAGAAACTCTACAATTGCATCTCAGTGCAGTGACCGATAGTTGGGCGGTAATGGTGTCAGCCGCCGTTCGCCGCGTCAAAATCAATGCGCCTCACACTATAACAGATATGAATACTACGTTTATTTCCATCAAGATTCACCCTTCAACGAGGTTATAAGAAGGCAATAACCATAGAACGATGTCATAAAAAATAATCATAACTCTAGTTTGCCCTTGGCCTTACGAAGCAAAAAGGTTAAAATAACTCTTTTCTTTAGCTTATAAATTTCAGATTTGTTTGGCAATGAGCTAAAAAATGCTTGTGCTAGAATCTGCTAGATGGTCGTTCACGACGCTAATTTAATGGTGGAATCATATGTATATTGTACGAATCGATAAAATACTTGTTAGAAGGTAATCAACGCCGCCTGGTCAAACTTTCTGCGATCCTTCTATAAATACAAGTATCTTTAATCCCGGTTAATGACGAGCGACATCAATCGTAACGTTGTTTGTAAAATATAAAATAAACTGTCGACAACTGGTCGGTCGGGTTTAGCCCAGGACCAGTTATTGTTCGGAAACGCACTTAGGTATGCAACTTTCACCAACGGACGCGGTATAACCATAATTGCGATTTGTGTAGCGTCACACAGATCATTGTAGATCGGATGACGTTTGAGGCCTATGGTACTTAGAAACTGAATTTTCGAACCTTTATTACTACTTGTATCATTTTTTATATTTCTTTAACAAGGTTATAATTGTACATGTAACTTTAGTATCTCTTACACGCACGTACAATACCGCTCAAAATATTAGTCCACCAGCACTTTTATAGAAATTACAAACAATACATCTTTAAAAATAATTATTTACCGACTCCTGTTTTGTTGTATTTGTCGGAATTGCTTCGATAACTACTAGAAATATTATTACGTTAGTTATCTGATATTTATGATTAAAAAATACCACCAAACAACATGCTCTCCGTATTTTAACATTTAAAGTCTAATAACATTTCCACCAATCGTCACCCAGGCAGATCGAGAGCCACAACTTCGACTGAAGTTTTGAATACAGTTATTAAAAGCAAACAAGACAAAAGATTAAGTGAACCAAAAATAGCAGCACAATTCAATATGGGGAGTGATAAATCAGTGAGTATGTCCACAGTCAAAAGAAGACTTCTTGAAGCAGGACAGAGCAAAACGGTTTTAAAACAATTAATATTTTGTGGAGAAAACTGCAAGACGAATGGCAGAAGATAACCAATACAATATTGGTAATGTTTGTGAGGCCGAAGCTTTGTGAGGCAGCCATTAAAAACAAAGGTAAACATATAGATCTATAACTTAAAAACTGCAGTAAGTATAATGTCTAAAATATTGTTAATAAATAGTTAAAATGATTATAAAGTAGTTTAACTCATTCAAACTTTTACAACCTTTGTATTTTAGTGGGTGGCCAAATACTTTTGAGCGGTAGTGTACATGATTTTTATCATACCACGATAAAATTATTTTTGTTTCACAAAAATAATGCAAATCCGAAAATATGTTCGGAATAATATAGATATAAAACTCATCATTATAATTTTCAGTGACGTATCCGAAATGTATTCTCAATGTTTAAATAATATAATACTTTGTTTCTTTTATTATTTATAGTTAAGAACTTAATAATCAACACTTTTTTGAAATACGTAAACAATATAAATGATACCATTTTGCAAATGGAAGTGCTGATTTTTGTTCATTGGGATGTTTTCAGACATCATTCGGATCAGGGATAACAAAATATCAGAGCAACGTTGCGCGAAATGGCGGCTTGTTGAGATTAATGCGAATCCGCAACTCGCGATTGTCATTTGTATTAAAAACAAAAAAAAAACAATTTTAGCGATCCATGGCTTATTCCTGTGGCTTGTTTCATGTTATTTTAATAAAAACTGTATAGTTCCTTTTTTAATTACCTGGTAAAAAAAGGTTTATAATTATGATTAAAAAATATAGTGATTCCCGATCCTTATGTTTTATATTTGTGCATTAACATAAAACAAATTTACTTTGAAAAATTGCCAACACAGTATTTTTATCAGAAGGCAAGGCAAACAAAAAATACGAGTAGCCCAATGGTAACTCATCACAGCCACCTCTAGACACCTTTAACACCAGGGGTTACGGTTGTATTGGCAGGTTTTGAGAAAGATGTAGGATGATGGAAATGAGGGGTAGGTAATGAACGGGTGAGGGCCAGAATGGGGGGAGGTGAGAATAGCAATGTTTTTGGGTTTCTTTCCAATAATCATAAAAATCCGATAAAGGCGTTTAAGAAAGTGAAAGTATTATAGTAAAACTGTGTTGATTAGGAGCGGTAGTGAAATCCACTGAATAATGCTAAAATTGCATTTACAAATAAAAAGTTTGCTAACAATTCAATCAGTTTTAGAAAATTTTTCGTCAAAAGAACCTTGATGTTTAGAAAGATCGAAGGATGAACTGTAAAGCTGGGATCTCACCAAATACCCGGATTACCGGAGTTACTAGCACAACTGTCCGCCAGATAATAAGGTGATCTCTTAATAGGAGTCTAGTCAGTAATGAAGGACTAATAGGAATAAAACTATATGGAAGCATGATTAAGTTCATTACTTACACTAAGCACAGTGTAAGTAATCCTTCTGTGGCAAATTCGATTCTATTATTAAACCATTATCTTTTTGTACTTTTTTATGGGATAGGTAGGAAAATAAAAAAGCATGTCGTGTGATGGAAAGCAATCAACACCACCCATAGACATCTGCCACACCACAGGCATTGCAGAAGCGTTACCGGCGTTTGAGATATGAAAAGGCTTGTTTTTGGGTTGGGAAATACTGCTGAAAGCTGTTGCTTCCACAAACGGAAAATGTTTCTGGAAAAATTGTACTGGATAGCGCCACCATAAAGATAGTGGGGATGGTGAATTTTCTTTGCGGCGAGTTGTTGGCGCTGTTGTTGTTGAGTTGTTCAGCGGCAGGAATTATTCCGAACAATCCGCGGAGATCCATCTTTTTTACGAATAAAGAGTGTATAAACAAAAATGAATGGATGTCCTGTGAAAACCTCGCTGTGTAATATTGGATAGAGAGAATCGGAATTATTATTATGTACCTTCTGCAAACATAAGTAATATCATAGTCTTTATTCAATAAATACAATTAACTAAAATGTAGAGATATATAACCCTAATCGATGTATCACACTACATTTATTTATATGTTACAATAACATCAAGCGGTATCTTATCAACCCATTCACTACGCAAATTCCATTATTCAAACAAAATAAGAACAATGTTTAATAATAAAACTAGGTAAAAAAGGTTTAACTTTAACGGTTTTGTTATTACAGTAAAATAAAAACGTGGGGCGCATAAGAATCTGTCTAACGACTGTATAATTATTTCAAATCCTTATGCGCCCCACGATTTTATTTTAGTGTAATAATAAAAGAGTTTAATTTAAACTTTATTTTACCAATTTTAATGTTCTAATTTTAAGTATGGTTTTTTTCACCAACTGCATTTTGGGACTCGTCAAAACCAATCAATCATGAGCCCAAACTTAAGGGGGTTACTAGCAAACACCTTGTAGCTAGCTAGCGTGGTTAATATATTTCTGAAAAAAAAAGTAAAAATACATACCCATGTATATCTTGTAACTCTTGTGCAGCAAGCAATTCCGTTACAGTATTGGCTAATACAATCATTGAAAACATAACAAGATGCTTGCTTAGTTTGAACATAGAAACTCTTACTTCTAGACTAATATTATAGTAAAACAGGAAAAACGTCTCCTGTTAGGGTTTATAAAACTTTCGTAAAATTGAACATAATTGTCCGAATTTTTTGAAAATCTGTTGTGGTGTGTTAAACTAAACAGGGAATCCCGATCGTAATACGAATAAATAGTGAAATTTTTATTTTTACATCTATTAAGAGTTTTCTTTTGAGATAGAAATGTAAAAGGTCTTAGACAACTACCTCAATTGGCAAGGATTACACTTAAGGTTAAGGTTTAGGTTCTCGGGAACCTGAGGTATTAATGTGGACCTTATTTTAGTTACACAACAACTATAAGATTTGTTGAAATGGTTATTAACAACTCTAGTGATATTAAAATATTGCTAAACTTTTTGTTTTAATTTACAAGTTTTTTACAGGGAGTTAGTGTAGCTACACTAACTCGCAAAACTTAAAATTATGGACGTGAGGAAGTCCCAGGCAACAGCTACTACAAACATTTATTATACGTAGTGTTTAGCAGAAAAAGTTTCACTACGATCGAGAATTCCATACAATAACCATCCAAACCTATAGCTTAAACAGTATATTTATACACGCATATTTCACCAAACAGGCGGATGCATGGCCACAGAGTCGACCACGTACGTTACTACACGTCATCAGCATATGACAAGTGTACCTCGAAGAATGCGTCACTACGGGAGGAATGATGACGGATTGTGAAGCAAGCCAACACTTGAAGTGCTCACGACTACTCTGACAAGAGTGCAAACGACAAAGAAGAAAATACCGCCATTAGCCGTCAGAACAAAAGTGAAGAAGTCAGAAGAACTGTCAGAACATCGTCTGCGACTTGGTAGTTTGCACTAGATGTAGGTGAGGCTGAATATTGAGACTTATTGAAGTGTTTACGTCCGTTACACTTATATAACATAATCGTTAAAAATAAATAAATATGCGTTTGAAATGAATTGACAATCCTGTCGGTTTATTTACCGTTACCTTATTTATGTAAACGTTATAATATTTTATATGAAATTAGAGGCTCATGCTTATATTGATGGGCTATAAATTAGCAGAATTAATTTATGAGCCTATAAACTTGCGGTTACAGCTAGCTTACGTCGCCACTTACAAAGCCAACTCGTTGTGTGAAATATTTGATGTTCTGACCGCAGCGACATCTTCCGGCGCATTAACGCACGACATCATAGCGCCCTTATCTTGTACGCAAACAATTGAAATTTCTCACGCTCGAAATGAACAATCCATGTGATTATATTAAAAATAATATAAAAGAAGTATCTAGATCTGACGACACTACACACTATTATATAAGCGGTGATATGTCCACTAAAATTGCACCGGTGGTTGTATCTGCAAACATTCTTATCTCAATAGGCTTAAAGAAACACCTGAGGCTGGCAGCTTCAAGATCAAATGCAAAAGGCGGGTAAACTTCGATAATGGCCATATCGCCCGCTGGTTCATTTCGCTGCCAGCTTAATCCCCTGTTGACTGCTTAGGGGACTTCTGTCCGGCCCACTTTTGTCCTTTAGACCAGACGAGAATACTTTTGGTTTCAGAGTTATAAAAAAAATAACATATTTTTTTAAAATGATTCAAGGTAACTATATATATATGGATAAGTGTTTTCTATGTTTATTTCTTTTCGCATATTGGTGATCGCAAAGACGGCCATCTAAAAAGTTTCCGGTTCAACCCGTTACCGGAATTATATAAGACTAGTCGAGTTTTCACATGTCACCAACGTGGAGACTCCAAGGTTGTCTTTCGTAAAGTGTAAACCTGAAGATGCCTCATGTCGAGGCAAAACGCGTTATGTTTAGTGATAAATGGTATAATGAGTTTGACGTTATTAAAGTTGGTAACCACGGTGAAGTGCTGGAAAGTTTGCTGTAGGTCGTTTCCCAATGAGAATTAACACTTGTAATTCCCTATACACTTCGCAAACACACAATATTATTTTTCTGATCTATGATCGCGGATGCATATTCAAACTTTGCTAAGATAGCAAAGTTTTCATATGCATCTTTTTAATGTCATTTTTTATTCGGCAAATATCTTAAGTTTTAAGGAAAACGTCGAAATACCTTTATTAGATATTATGATGCGGGTGACACAACACGTACTACATATAAACTATAACACTACTTAATACTTTTGCTACATCTCGAAACAATTCTTATTACGTCCGGGTTTGATTGCATTGGTCGAACTTCATTTGCATATCGACATTATTTCAATATCATCACACCACAGCATAAACGGCTCACTGCTGAAGTATTTGTTTTATAATTCAAAAACTACGGACTCTATTCTCGGGATAAATAATGTATGGCCTCCAGATATTTATTCCGAGTCTGGGTATTTTCCATGACATATATGTGTTATAATAGTATTGACGACACACTGTAATTGTAGCGTGGGCTTACAAGTGTAAAGCGTTTTTTTTTTTAAATCATAATTATCTATCATACATCCCTTTAATAAGGCTCAACGACTTTTTAAAAACGATAAAGGCATAAGCAGCGGGGAGCACAAGCCACCAATACAAACACGACACGTGTCCGTCCCAAAACGGGAAATCCTCAGGTGTGAACGTTACTCCACGCGCAATATCACTTTAAGCTCGTAGTTTACTTCTTACCTATATCGTAGCGACAACATACGCGGTTTTTTCTATTTCCTGCGTTACTTCCGGTACTTAATTGAATGTTTAATTGCACGTGATAACAAATGACAAGCTCTCAACTCAGAAAACTCCCAAAGCAAACACTTCGGCACTGCTTCTTTTAAATTGTCAATAATAATAGTATTTATTATACATGTAGATTTAAAGCTGTTTTATACGTACAATCTTCATAAACCCAAAATTACCCCTGTGTTCCGAGTCTCATAACATCTCATTACAGCATAAAAAGGTATGCTTCTTATACTATAATGAGGCCTTAACACTTAAAGTTTACATTTTTATAACGGAACATACAACCGGAACATATAAAAATACTTTTATTGTAAAAAATAAAATAAAAAATAACACTCCTTATTTGTTGTAGCCCTGGGTTAGTGGAGTTAACGCTTGTTAGAGGTGGATTGGCGGGAAACCCAGAAATAGAATAAAAACACGCCCTCCTCTCGATGCGCAAAGCAAACTTGCGACCACTGTCTCCAAAAACAGTAACTTCACCACTGAGTTTTAAGATCGTCTTTTTTTTCATACGAGGATTGTAATTTCATCATATACATATGAATTCATATTAATCTATTACAATTCCATTAAATAAAATATAAATTTACAAGTACATGTTAATGCTCGGACGATAATGTTATGCAGCTTTCACAATGACTTCCTTGAAACAATAGCAACAATATTTTTTCGAAGTAAAGAAAACTAAACACCTCACACTCATATTTATGAATGGGTTTGTATAAGTATTCCTGTATTACATTTCAACACAATAGTTAATGGTCAACAACATTATTTCGATATGGTTCTATGGAAAATTTCTTCATTATAAATTTTATTTACAAAATTAATTGACCAGCATATTGGGACTGTTTGAGCTTGTGGAGCAGATGGACCAAATGAATTAATTTGGTCAGCAAATTGCAATATGTTAGTAACATAATGAATGAAAAGTAATTATCAAGTATGAAAATTTAAAATATTTAATTAAACAATAGCTATTATTTTTTTAATATTAATGATATATACTATATATAACTGGAATTGCATAAATAAATAAATAGTCCTTTTTGTACTCTAAGAAAATGGAACGAGTATCAAATCTCAGGTCTAATCTTAACTGTCTGAACTTCAGCCATAGAGACAGATTTTTTATCAAATTACTTAAGTCATGGAAAATGGTGCATATCTAATTCAATCCAATGATAAGTGGAAGCAAACTGACAACAATAATAAGCATTTTGGAACCCTCATTGAAGTTTCAGTGGCAGTTTCAAAATTATTTACCTACCAATATACGAATTAGTGGTTAAACAGCTATTGAAATTTGACTTGATTTGCTTCTTAAAAAGGGGTACAAATTCGTGTCTTCACATATTAACATATAGAATTACATATTAAAATGTTGAAGAAAATAACAAAAACATATTGTGTAATGCAAAAACCATAGTATTACAATATACATTCCTAATCAGCCAGTTATCACAAATGCTTATATAAAACTATTATAGTTTAAGGACAACTGGATTACACAATTGTTGATCGAATGGGATATATTTGATGATGTAACACTATGTATATGCATTTCTGTTTTACTTACTCTCGAGTTATGTTACTTGAAGAATGTAAGGTCATTGAACTCTACAGACAAGGCTGCTATAAAAGTGAATGTCCTTTATGGAGATGTATAGCAAATATTTACATCATATTTGTAAACATTTCTTATTTTTAAAATATTAAGTATGCAATATAAAAAATAGAATAAGTCGTGATATAATTTCTTGTAATAATGATATGTATATTATTCATTAAAAAAATGCTATAATTATTTCTGATATATATTCAAGTTGTAAAGTAATTATATTTATAGGTATAATGTTATAAATAATATAGTTTATATAAATAAAACTATGAGCATACTTGAATGTTCACTTCCATGATTACAATATTTTTTAACTTGAGCTATACTAATTCAATTTCCTTATTTTTTATTCACATAAATTAAGTGACATGTAATGGAAATATATAATACACTAGACACTACCAATTGTAAATATATCATATAGGTCAAGGAAATCTTTGACTAAGATACAATGAAATAATAAATGTGAGTATTTAAATTAGGAGAAAAATAATTAATATAAATGAACTGTAGAGTAGAATTAAAAAGTAAGTTAAAAACACTATAAACAAAAGCAATATTAGGGTCTAATGTTAAATCAAACAAATGATATTCAAAACAAAGATACTGGAGTTTGTTTAAATGCAGGTTCTCAATGACGCGATATTTGGTTATAGGAAGTAGTGTTAAAGGAAGAGCTAATTAGCATTCGGCGCGGCCAGCGTTGTACGCGGGACATGAGGCGCCCGGGTAACTCGACACAAAGCCATCAAGTAAGCTGCTGGACCGAATCACCAATGTATATACCCTAACGACCAATAATATGTGCATTAAACGTCACATATCAGTCGAAAACTTATGATTCCAAACAATTTAATCCAAGGGAATCTTTCGTAAAAATGTTATGACAACACATATTATAACCTAAAATCTCATGTCAATATTTCATAAAACTCTTTAAAATAGCGAATCGAAAGATAAACTAATCAAAATAAGTAATGTTGTCTTCGCGAACGCACGCGATACGCAAGCCAATATAACGATAACTAGGTGCAAATGCTAACGTCCTATTTAAGAAACTGTGGTAAAATAAATACAAGTTTTGTTGAAAATAGAGCTTTATCGACATGTAAACGCCGCTTATTCGGGAAATGCGCTCAAATTTTCAGTATAATCATGCAATATAACATTAGTGAACTAATTAACGTGAACAATTAATAAAGGTACGACAATCAAACCAAAGCACCGCTAGTCGGCGGTGAACCGGCGAAGCTACAACAAAAATAACCAATTATTGTTACTTACCGCCGACTCTGTACATATTCGCAGCCATTTTTATACACAATCACTATTCATTAACACTTAATTAATCTACATCTGACACAATTAATAACTATAACACTATGTAATTGAGCTTTTAACAATGTTTTTCATCACGTTAACTCCGGACGCCTTTCGCTGATCGCCATTTTCTTTCACACTACCTACTAATTTGGCCAGTGCGCAGTCGCACTTTTTGTCATAAACTTCCTGCTCTTGAAAGAAAGCAATAACATGTCATTAACTTAATAACAACAACAAAAAGTTATAATATGATTATTATTTCAAATTAAATTAAGAATAATTTTACAAATCATGTCGGACAATTGAAATATAATTTACTATGTCCTAAAAATAAAAAAAATATTTCATTCACTAACGTTTCATTACTACCGATTTACGTTAGTGTCATGTGCATATCCACCAGTCAAGAATCGACATTTGAGATTTCTTTATTTTGCTTTATGGTTGCAATTTATATATATTACTGATAAAGTATTTATTGTAATTTGATAAAAGTAATGAAATTATTTATTTTAAAAAATGTCATATTAATTTTAAAACTCTTCTATTATTAAAAGATAAAAATATGTGACGGAACGTAAATCATAGACAATCATATATCCCTTTACGTATTGCTAGACATAGACATATGCTTTATATTATCTTTGGTATCGATAAAATAATTATATTAAAAAGTTTATGATTAATTAAAATTGAGCATGAATTAAATACTCTTTATCCACATTTTTTTAATTCATGTTAATTTTTTTATAATTACGTTTCGTGTTACGTTTTCAAAAGTGACGTGGCTGAAGTGACAGATGTGCCGTCTATGGTATTGACAATTGCCAAATCAGCCAGGTTCGCCTTTTCATTGAAAATTTACTTTAAATTTTCTTATACAACCAATTCTAAATGAATATATAATTCAAAGTGATTAAATGCGCATGCGGACCTCTTAAACTTACCGTATGCACACTTGGTATGTAAAATATAACAAATTAAATATATATTTATATTCGTAGAATATTATGTTCTTTACCTAAGCTTTTTCATGTTTTATTATAAGATCAACGATATGGCGACGTATGAAGAGTTTATTCAGCAGAATGAAGATAGAGATGGCATAAGATTTACTTGGAATGTGTGGCCGTCGAGCAGAATTGAAACTACAAGGCTGGTAGTACCTTTAGCCTGTCTTTACCAACCACTCAAGGAGCGTCCAGATTTACCGCCTATACAATATGAACCAGTGCTTTGTACGCGTAATACGTGCCGAGCAATTCTTAATCCAATGTGCCAAGTGGATTATCGGGCAAAACTGTGGGTGTGCAACTTCTGCTTCCAAAGAAATCCTGTAAGTGTACTGTTTGTTTCAAAATCAATTAAAAATAAAAATAAATATTATATTAACTACATTACATGATTAATATGTAATGCTTGTAGAAAAATATTATAATGACAGTAAATACATATACTATAAAAATGGGTCAATTGTACATTTCATAATTGTATTTAATAATTTAATGTTAAACATTTTAATAAAAGTTTTAGATATAATCTAAATAAGTTTGTGATCTTAGTCACATCATTTTATTTATATGTAATAATTTAATGATTATAGTTATAATTAAGGAAGTTAGTATTAATGTAATGAACTATGATTTCAGTTCCCACCACAATATGCTGCCATATCTGAACAGCATCAGCCTGCAGAGCTTATTCCCAACTTCTCCACCATTGAATACACAATTACCAGAGCGCAGTCTATGCCTCCAATTTTCCTGTTAGTTGTAGACACATGTCTAGATGAAGAAGAACTTAGTGCTTTGAAGGACTCTTTGCAAACATCACTTAGTTTAATGCCGCAAAATGCACTTGTTGGCCTCATTACATTTGGTCGTATGGTTCAGATACACGAGTTGGGTAAGTGAATATATCTAATTGGAATTTTGAACTGAGACAAGTCATATAAAAAAGCAATTATTTATATAAAATATATAAATAATTATATATATATAAAAGAAATGAAGTAACACAAACTTAAAAAGAAATAACTAATCCTACAAAATGACTAGTTAGAGTTCCAGCATTTATTGTACTCCTGTGTGCCGTGCACTGTTTTTGTGCAATAGATTCTTCAAAAATCAGATGTTTATGCATAGTTCCAATTAGAATTAATAGTATTTTGTATAGATGTAAAAGTGAACTTTATTACTGATATGTTCTTTATATTTAACAGGTACTGAGGGAATTGCAAAATGCTATGTCTTCAAAGGTACTAAGGATTTATCAGCTAAACAAATTCAGGAGCAGCTTGCTATTGGTCGTGTGAATGCTCCAAACCCTCAACAGAGACCTGGTGCTCCAGCACCCCAACCACCTGCGCATCGTTTTCTTCAACCAGTAAAATTATGTGATATGGCTCTAACAGACCTTCTTAGTGAACTTGGCAGAGATCCATGGCCTCTTGGTGTTGGAAAACGACCATTACGGAGTAGTGGGGTTGCACTGTCTTTAGCTGTAGGGTTATTAGAAGTCACCTATCCAAATACTGGCGCAAGAATAATGATGTTCCTTGGTGGCCCTTGCTCTCAGGGTCCTGGTCAAGTAGTAAATGATGAGCTCAAGCAGCCCATCCGATCTCATCATGATATCCACAAAGACAATGCAAAATATATGAAGAAGGCTATAAAACATTATGAAGCATTGTCATTACGAGCCGCTACAAATGGTCATTCTATTGATATATATTCATGTGCACTTGATCAGACTGGGCTTATGGAAATGAAACAATGTTGTAATTCAACTGGGTATGTATATTAAGTTGAAATACTTCACACCTGTGATGCTACTAAATATCTGGTTGTTTGCCTTGATATCAATACATTTGAAAATCGTTAAACAGTTTAACAAATCTAATGACTAGTTTTTTCTTGAATTAAAAGGTAGGTTCATACCTAATAGAAGACTACTAGCAGCTGATGGTAATTTGTTTTAATAAGAAAACCAATAGCATAACCCTAATTTAAATATCACAAAATAAATTAAGAATAATAACTAACTTGACACTGGTGTAATGCACTCACAGCTGCCATAAACAAAGAATTTAATTGAAATTAAAAGTAAAGCCAATAATATTCATCCTTTACATTACTTCATCATCATCATCATCAGCAGCCTGCGGCAGTCCACTGCTGGACATAGGCCTCCCCCATGGTGCTGGAGTGGAGACCGCGTCTCGGTAAACGTAGTGTGGGACGCCCCCTGGCTAGATGGTGCGACGATCTGCGCAGGGCGGCTGGCAGAAACTGGATGCGTGTAGCCGAAGATTACATTACTTGACTCTATGTAAAACAATTGCAACTCTGTACTATAACACATATGGTAAATAATCAGGTAATAAATTTAGTACTTGAAAAAAGTAAATAAATTTATTGTACATGTATTACTCATTATCTGACTACTACTTGCGGAAAGAAAATAATAAAATATACATTACACTTTTATACACATTATCTAGATAATAGATAAATAATATTGTAGGATCTTATTATTATTATAATATTTAATACTTATTAAATTACTAATTATTTACATTACATATAATATAAAAATTCTATCATAATATAAATAAAACAAAAATTAAAATATATATATTCAAAAAGTAAAACATTAAAATATAATTGTTTATTGATATGGACAGATATGTATATTTATCCATCTAAAGGTATGAAAAGATGAATGCCAAACTTTAAACATTTATCTTTAAACATTTATAGTATTTGAGTATAGACTTGCACAAAATGCATATTTGTTATGAATCATTTTTGTTTTAGTGGGCACATGGTAATGGGTGACTCTTTCAATTCATCACTGTTCAAGCAGACTTTCCAAAGGGTATTTGCAAAGGACCAGAAAGGAGAATATAAGATGGCATTTAATGGTAGTTTAGAAGTAAAGTGCAGTCGAGAACTTAAGAGTAAGTTTTTACTAATTTATTATTATGTTTAAGAATAACAATTTATTTATTATTATGTATGAGAAGTTTATCAATCGTCAGTGTGGCCATATGCTAGTATTTTTAACAAGAAACTATTGCAGTCTTTCTGTGGCACCTACACATGCACTTTGATACTCTACTTTCCTGCTTTCCATTGTAATTTGATACTTTCAAAGAGAAAATTGGTGAATTTGCACCCTTATGTGTGCCTAGATGTGGATGAAAGGGTCGGTTGAGGAAGACCAAGGAAAACATACCTTGAATAAATTGCTGAAGTTTTTAGCAAAGGCCAGGTCAAGAGTGCCCTTAACCGGCAGGCTTGCATGAAGAGAGTGATGAGTATGGAGGAAGCAAGGAAAGTGTGCCGAGTCGTAGTACGGATATTTGTGGTCTCTGTATACCCCTATGGGAAACAGGTGTGACAATAGGTATATTTGTATGCACCCTTAAACTTTAGAAGTAGCTAAAACAATAACTGTTTTCCACAGTAACGGGTGCAATTGGATCCTGTGTATCCCTGAATGTAAAAGGTCCATGTGTATCAGATCAGGAGGTGGGTATGGGTAATACTTGTCAGTGGAAGATGTGCACCTTCACTCCAAGCACCACTATGGCCATCTTTTTCGAGGTAAGTTTTGTGTTTAATATTTATACTATATAATGATTTAAATAGGTAATTTGCATTTATTTTTCAAATTATTATTAAGTAATTAATTATTAAGTAAGTCTAATCAAAATTCAAACTTTTTACTTATTTGTCAAACAACAGTCTGATGTTTACAATCTAGCTTCTTATTAATAGAGTCAGATGTTACTTTGTGGAAAATCTGACTGTCTAATCAAGCTTCTAACACTGCTCCTTTGGTAAAGAAATGGAAAGAAACACTATCTTTTGTCTCTTTCTTACAATACAGTAATGCATATGCAAATATTTTATGGAGCTGGTTAAAATTTATTATTAGTTATGTTTAAGAGGAATTTGATTAATTTTTCCAATTCAGATTTCTTTAAGTTTTTGAATCAGTCAATTAGGTCGTCGTTCTTTCTGATGTAGTGCCACAATTTTGTCAATGCAGGTGGTGAATCAACACGCAGCGCCCGTGCCTCAGGGCGGGCGAGGCTGTGTACAGATGATCACTCAGTATCAACATTCCAGCGGGCAAAGGCGCGTACGTGTCACCACAGTCGCGCGAAAGTACGTTTCTATATTTTTCTTTATAGCAGATCAGGCAGCGAGCACGCGGGTCACCTAGTGATAGTGATAACCGCCAGATATTCACAACGCCTCAGAGCGCCGAGGCGTCTCAGATTCGTTGCCTTCCTCTTCTTCTTATTTTTTTTAATATATTCAAGCCTATCCCCCGCAGGGGTTGGCAGAGACCACAGAGCTCCATCCGCTACCATTCATCGCAGCGAAATGGCTCTCCATTAATCGCTTTTCGCTCTCGTGAGAATCAGGACGTGACGGGTGGCGAACCACGTCGCCGTCATTTTCAACAAATTAGGTATATTAAATTCTTCTTAGTGAATCCCACGAGCCGCAAGGTACGATGGAGGTCAGCCCCAGCAGAGCCCTGCATAAGGTAAGGCACCATAGTAGCCGGGGGAGCCCGATCCCGGGACGGCTCTTCTTCTTAATCACAAACAAATAACATAAAATAAACTTGGCCAGTCAATTAGTAAGTCGTTGCTCGGCGGATCGTGCCAAGTTTAGGAGTGTATGTATTTTTTTGCTTATCTGATGTTATACGACATTTCTGTCTTTGTTGGCAATTATTGTAAAATTATGACAGATTGTTTTGATCATTTTAAATTCGTTATGATGAATGTGATATTCAATTTTTTTTTCAAAGACATTGTTATTATATTAATTATTAAGTGTACCCGGCATGCGATGCAGTGCTGCCCCAATATTAAAGTGTTTGGTTATATAGTCTGCATACAAAGAAACTATTTTTTTTGGGGCCAAGAACTGTCGAGACTGTATGCAGTATGACTCACCAAAATTTCATCACAATAAGAGGAATTGTTTAGGAACGCATAGAGGACCAATATGAAAATAATAATTCATTTTTATTTAATAATAAATTGTAAGAATAATATCATACTTTGTCGTGAAATTAGTAAAGTGATACTCATCTTATCCTTATTATCTAATAATTATATTAATATGTATTATAACTCAATTTTCGAATAAAATTAAATCTTCATATGTTTATTAGTTTCTTTGAAAATCAACATGAGTGGAATGGAAGAAAATATTATGTCATGTTGTACTTTCTAGTGTATGGCTTCTATTGTACTCATTTAGATGGCCATCTAATGCAAATAAAGATTTATTTAATAATAGAATAATATTAGAATAGGTAAGAATAATATTATATTTTGCCGTAAAATTAGTGATGTGATACTCATCTATATTATCTAATAATTAATGTAATATTAAGATACAACTTCTTTCAGATACAACTTTCGTCTAAAATAAATCCGAAGTCGGAGTACTATTACAAAGTACTTACCAAATTCTCATATGACATTTTTTTATTAGTTTCTTTGAAATTTTCAATCAATATCATTGGAATGCAATAGAATACTGTCATGTTGCACTTTACTTTTTAATCATCTCAGTCAGATGACCATCTAACGCGATATTGTATGCAGTTGGGGCGATCCAAACGTGAACATTCAGCACATAGCGGCTGGCTTCGACCAGGAAGCGGCTGCGGTAGTGATGGCCCGTCTCGTTGTGTACCGTGCCGAGCTGGAAGATGGACCTGATGTTCTTCGCTGGTTAGACAGGATGCTTATAAGACTCGTAAGTTAACCAAGTTACAGTACCCTCGGTATAAGGTTAGAGGGTAGTTTTCTTTTATAGCAAAGCAGACAAACAAGTATGTGGGTCACATGTCGGTACGCGGTCACCGCCGCCCATAGACGTTGTTGCCGGCCTTTAACGAACACATACGCTCTTCTCTTGAATGCCACCATGTTATAATCACGTGGGAACACTGGAGGTGGTAAGTTGTTACACATTTCGTGGCAGAAAGCTTCGACAAAATCACACGGTAATTTCTTGAAAAAAAAAAAACAATTTTGCTTTCTTCTCGTTGTGACATGGAATAAGAATTTCATTTTTACACAGTTGAATTTTTATTCGTATAAAAAGTAAACGGTGGTTCTATAGGTATAAAAATTTATACAGTGTATTTCCGACCATTCCGACAATTTACGTCATAAAAAAGAAACACTAACATTGATTTATATTTTATTGTAGTGTCAGAAGTTCGGAGAGTACGGCAAAGATGATCCGAATAGCTTCAGATTGTCGGAGAACTTCAGCCTGTATCCACAGTTCATGTATCACTTGCGACGTTCACAGTTCCTGCAAGTATTCAACAATTCGCCCGATGAAACCACATTCTACAGGTACCTACCGAAAAATATATGACGATCCTTCGGTTGTTTTAGAGTGGCAAGGAATGTTGGTTTTCCTACTCTGACGCAACTCCGGGCGCTAATGCGAGATAAGCGATACAATGAAGAAGAGTTAAATGAACATCGATAATCACAGAACAAGATTTAAGACTTTCAAAACATGCGCCAAGCTTCTTTGATAAGCATGTGTTATTTATTATCGTTTTTTTGTAATTTGGTTGAGTACGTCTGTAGCTGAAAAAAGAGCCCGATCCTTTCTCAATGCACCGGAGCCCTTTTTCACCTAGCTACACCATTGATGCTGATATGGGCCCGTGTGCCTTTTATATATGTAAAGACAAAGTTCAATTTCAAACTTGTGTGTTATATGTACATGAATTTTTGAATTATCCAGACATATGCTGATGCGCGAAGATCTAACACAGTCGCTGATCATGATCCAGCCGATTCTGTATTCTTATTCATTTGGCGGACCACCCGAGCCCGTACTTCTCGATACTTCATCAATACAACCAGATCGCATACTACTCATGGATACTTTCTTCCAAATCCTCATATACCATGGAGAGGTAAGATAGTTATTAAAAACTTGTAGAGACCCTATTATGATTATTGTTTAACCTACTCCAATTGTTCAATCACCAAGAGACCTAGTGCTTTGGCCTTCTATACCAGAATCCGCCAGTGATAACCACCTCGTGCGATTTCTTGTCAATCGTTAGATAGAGTAAGTAAACTTTAGGAATTAAAATCTTGTATTGGACATAAATATAAATGTCTCTACGATGTTCCAGCGTGGAATACCAAAAATATTTCTATTTTTTATATATAATAATCTTTAATATAGAAAATAATAATCTTCGTTTTATTATATTTTTTTTTCACAACCCATATATGGAGGAATGGACATTAACCCGCCACCCTTGTTCACTACGGATTGGGATATATTATATTTATTCCGATGCGGGGATCGAACCGCATCGGCTTGCTTGCTACCATTGATTTCGTGTAATTTATGGAATGATTCCCATTTGTATTGAACTATTTACATATATTCATTACAATAGAAACTCGCACAGAGCACAACTATGTACATGGGTGGTGAAACATTGAGGTGAACTTATAATACATGTCTCTTGTTCAAGTAATGTTGCTTACATTACTTATTTTAACTCACGCAGACGATAGCACAATGGCGCGCCCTCCGCTACCAGGACATGGCCGAATACGAGAGCTTTGCACAGCTGCTTCGCGCGCCCATCGACGACGCACAGGAGATCCTGCAGAGCCGCTTCCCCGTGCCCCGATACATCGACACTGAGCACGGTGGCTCACAGGTAATACACAAACAATTTTATACGAGGGCTGTAGCTTGTCAACCTCACAACACTCCCATTTGCCGTTTGCTTTCACAAGGTATAAATATTCATAAATTAACATTTGCGTATACATAATCACTGATATATATGCTCGTAAGTAAGAGTGTATCGACTCTCCTATATTTTAAAAACAGAGATGTAATTTCTTATATTTTCTTATTTGAGATGAAGGTTGCGAAACCGCACATTGACGATTGCCAGGCGGTACAACCATTCTAATAAAGGGGAGGGTGAAGAAAATGATGCAAATGCGTGGATTTGAATAGGGTGTCTGGCAGAAACTGGATGCGTTGAACCGTAGATCGAACAAGGAGGCGTGTCCTATACTACCAAGACGAGATCTCCAATGCAGAACTCTAACTTTTCTGCTACAACATTTGTTAACTCGGAGAGCGACTTTAGTTTTTTGCCGGAATACTTTGACTGAGACTTGTAACCATTAAATTCAATATATTAAATTAATATATTATAAGGATGTTTATAACGAATCCTTAATAACTTGTCCCCAATTATAAATAATGAATATATATAAAATATAATTTTTATAACGTCTTATTTTTATTTGTCTATAAATTTAAAAAAGAAAATGATACTATAATTCTACGTGGTTTCTACACTAGGTGGACCTATTACGTTTGTCCTTGCTAGTATCTGTTCCAGTATTCTCGTTACTTTCTGTTGAGAATGCAACAGTTTTTTGAAGGCTTGTTCACCTCGTGCCCTTATATATGGCGGCTGTTTTTCTCTTTCTTCTCTGAGGCAGTCATTATCAGCTCTAATATTGTATTCGTCTTCATTTAACCTTTCTAATTGTTCGTGAAATGGCTTTTTCTTATTTGGTAAACGCAAATGATTGTGCTTCTCGTATATTAACTCTTGGTTCATGTACTTTTCCTCATTGTAGTCGTTTTGAGGATAAAGTTCTTCATAGTTTTTAGTTTTGTATTTTAATTCTTCTCTATAATTCGAATACTGTTTATCAACATTCTTATTGTTTGCTTTTCCTATATTATCTTTGTTTCTTTGTATATTAATTTTGAAAGGATGTCTACCACTGCGATTTTCTTCAAAAGGATGTTTTATTTCGGCACGAATTGAGCGACTTGTGCTCACAATTATGTTCTGACTTACCAGGTCTAATAGATTCGATACAGGAATATTTAAGGGTGGTATTTCATTCATGTTTGTCTGAATTGTTTTTGCAACTGGTCTGTATCTTGAAAATTCGTTTATGGAATGCACAGGGGGATATATTCGTATAGGATTGAAAGGCTTTTGTTTGAAGATGAGAGAAGAAGACCTAGAAGATGGTTTCTTAGTCGACTGTTCATTTTCGAAGAATTTATTACGTAACTGCAATTTTTTTGATTTCATTGCATTAAGTTCAATTGGAGGTAACGGGGATGAATATACTATTCTCGAAATACTATTAAAATTTGATTTTAAGTAATCTTGTTTGTTTGTATTAGTTTCCACTTCGTCCTGTGCCACTGATGGTGTACCTTCTATGGTCTGTAATATTGCGAATACCTTTTCGATTGAGTTCGCTTTCTCCAACTTTTCGTTTACTTTATACAATTTTGTTGCTAACATTGTTTCTGGAAATAAAAACGTGTTTTGAACATTATTTACTTCTACATTTTATTTATTATAAAGTATGTGCACTTTTGTATTGTGGATTGTTTTATATTACAATTAAATTATTAAAAAAAGTTTTTAAAATAAAACTCTTAAAAAACCTCTGTTGCTTTTAACTTAAAATTTTATCTATGTTAGTATATTACCCGTGGTTGATACTGTAATTGGTGACGCTGTTGTCATCTTTTCAAAAATATCTTTTTGTAAATCTTTCAACACTAGAGCTTTTACGCTTTCTGCAATTTGTTTGATTATATTTGGTGATATTGTATACGGAAAATTTGTATGTTTTGTGTCTCTGTGATTGGTCTGTCCTGTAGAACGATCTTCATGTATGGCTTCTTTTTCAAGTGATAAAAAATGATTTTCATCGTTAGACATATTATTCCCTCTAATGTCACTTTCGTAAGAGTATATAGATTTTTTATTACACTTGAGATTTGTCGTTGCATGATTCCGTTTTGAGAAACTTAACTCGTATGAGTATTTTTTAAAATGTGCATTAATGCTTTGTGTACGGGAATTTTCCTCACTTTGCAAATTTAAGAGATATGAGAAAATATCTGTGTCTTCATCTGACATCATTTTATTAATATGCTCGTATACTTCACGGTGTTTAGGATATAAAATAGTTTTAGTTGGCGAACTTTTCGTTATATTCCTTTTTGAAAAACGTTTATCATATGTTGATTTAGTTTTTACATCAAAATTAATTATGACGTTATTTATTTCTGTATTATTCTTAGGAGGAAAATAATGTTTTATTGGTCTGTGATGATTTTGTCTGTACAACTGAGTTGGGATGACAACACTTACTTGATGATTATCATTCGTTTTCGCTGTATCATCTGTTTTATTTATTTGGTGTGATATAGCTAGTTTTTGCCAAAAGTTTATGATATCTTTTAATTTGGGTTTTACAGTATCTTGTAGTAGTATAGTTGTGTGTTCGAAAATGTTTTCTTTGTTTTCTGGAAATACTCTTGCATTAATTATGTTATGCATTTCAGCAGTTTCATCGTTCATAATGTTATGCTGATTATCATATTGTGATTTGCGTACAAAATATTTGGATACGACTGCTTCTGAGTTAACGCCTGTGGGGGACGTACCTTAAATAATAAGAAATAGAATATTATATTTTCTAATAAAAATATTATAAAACCATATTAAATATAAAATATGAGTCAGACATTCCATACTTTCATATTCAAATATTTGAGGTTTGATGGAAGTTGTGTTCACAAAATATATTTCATCCACTTTTTGTGTACTCGATCTTATATCACCTAGGCTTTCGTCTCTGTAAGAATTGGTCATTATTTAATCACAAACAAATATATTATACAGAGGTCTTCATTTTAAAGGAAAATCTAATTGATAGCGTAATTAATTATTTGAACTTAGACATATTTTACTTGAAGTTCGACTTCTTTTCCTGTCCTACATTTAACATTTACATCAATTTTTCCGTCCATTTACGTTCCCCTTCTACGAGGAGACAATGTAGCCTACTATCTCATAGAAGGCAAGGAATTTACATTTTACCCTAAGGTAGGCAATGGTTGCAATTATCCATGGCATTTACCTACCATCATGAGGCTTTACTTCTTTGTCTACCTCCCCCAAAAAACCTATAATATTCATTTATCAATATCACAATAAATTTAAAACTAGTCGACAATAAAGCAATGTACTCACTGAATGTTTCCGGAAATGTTTACATTACGCCGATACAGTTTCTTAGTAGCGTTGACGCCCGGCTCGCTTTTTTGTACACCGCCGAATAACAACACGCACAGCAAATCTGTAAATTATCGACTTGTTTACAAACACCGATTGAGTTACACCAAAATTGTTTTAAATCATCACCAGTCTCTAACAAATGTAACATAAAGTCTATGGTATTATACTTTGAAGAAAAATTATTGTACACCTTTTTGCATCAAGGGGTGTGAAAGTTGGCATAGTTCTAGTTCATACGGAGAAGTGCACAAATGTAAAATAAGAAATGAATTTCTTTTATGTATAACGGTCTAATTTCGACCACTAGAAGACCACTAGTTTATAATATTATTGCTGTTGGAACCTTTTATGCCTAAGGGCTGTGTGGTCTGAGTCTGTATCGATTCACATATCAACGTACATGAGAGGACGGTAGCGGCCAATAGCGTCCTGCGCAACATACTGCTCGCCTATCAGCGTGTTATTGTTTGCAAAACAAACAATATGCTTTGTTATACTTCGTATGATTGCATCCTAGTTCGGCGTCGATTTGATAGGTTTAGTTGTATATTTCTATGCTTCTCAGGTCTACAGAAATCGATGACCACGAATAAATATCGATTGGGATCTTATGTGCGCGGGATTATTTCTCTTTTTATCGATAAATCTAACTTTTCTATAGACATAAAAAATCATTATTATATTAAAGGGCGATTATAAAACAAGAAAATAATATTTATTGTCAAATAAGACACGTTATGGCAATGAGGTAAATAAAAATGGTTCTAACTTAACTACATATCTTATAAAATAAAATTATTATAAAATATAACGCTCTACACTCATTGCTATATTAGGATTTTACACTAGGATTTTTAGGACCTCAGTAGTGTATAAATACAGCACTAATAGTGTGCTATTGTCCAGAAAATGTACATTTCTCCAGAAACGGGGCCCCCTGCCTAGTCTATCCCAACTGAATTTATATGGGTTGTATTAAAAAATTAGGCGATGACACTACGTATCGTGTCGATGATTTCTAATGAAGCTTTCTAAGAAGAAATTTCTAATGATGAAACTATCAAAAAAATTATTTATGAGATGTTGTTTTCATTTTCCAGGCCCGGTTTCTGTTGTCGAAGGTCAACCCTTCGCAGACACACAACAACATGTACGCTTATGGAGGGGTGAGTTGATACTGATAGTATTTTGATCGAACACTCAACTTTTATGCCCGTTTTCATTGCAGCGAAAAATAATTCCTTTACACTATATAGGACAAGAATGGAACACAACCTGTCTACGCATCTGTTGATGTTATGAATTCAAAACGAAAGAGTTAACTATATTTCAAATCGGTGCTTAATATTCAGTAACATTAGCCTATCTTTTATATCTTATAAATTTCTAAGAGTCTGGTTAAAAGTGCAACAGGCAAAAAAAATATTTATATTTTTAAACAAATATTAATAAAATTAAAAAAAAAAGGTATGTATTGTGTATGGAATAATTTTTAAACTTTGAATTTTCGTATAAATTCTTCTTTCTAAAAAGTACCGACAGTATTGACTGAGCTTTTTATTGGCAAAGTTATCTGGAACAAGTAGATAGACAGAAAGAAAGACAAACACTTTAATAACGGCAGTGAGTGTTGACACCTTTAAAAATAATCATATAAGCTTACATTGCAATTTTGTTTATATGTTAGATAATTGACTTCTTAATCAATTCTGAATACACAATTATTCAATGCCATAACATTATTCAGTAAATTTCAGTCACTTATAATATTATATATAATTATCAAAATGTTACTAATGTGTATACTGTACCATGGCAAATTTTCCTAAACGATTTAGCTGCAGATGTAATTGGTAGAAATATTCAATTTCGATCGGCTAAGATGTCATAAATTGGTAGAAATATTTAATTTCGACCGGCGTAGATGTAATAAATTGGTAGAAACTGGATGTATGTAGCGAAACATCAAGCAGTAGGTAGGCCATAGATGATGATGATACGTAAAGCTTTTATATTCAATCTCACTCAGTTTCTTGTTGAGATTGAAGAAAAGTTAATTTGTGATAAAATGTATCTTTATTCAATTAAATGATAAATAATGTAGTCTCGTCTATTGTTTAGTTTAAGAGTAAAGCGACCTGTTTCTTAATTTATCAGATTAACCATTATAGGATAAGATATATAAATAAATTATTCCGATATAATACATATCGACAAATCATCTATTATGCCGTTTATTTTGAATTTTGAAAGGTGCGCATGGTTTCTTTTTGTTTTTTTTACACCATCAAAGCATGGTTTGATTTGATGTTATGTTTTCTGTTCCATCGTTGTTTCGGCGTAACCAGGCGATGCCGATACCATCAGCGGTAGTGTTTTTTTTTTATTTTTGTTCAAATTGGTTGACGGCTTTGGGTCATAGCATATTAAAAAAATATAATCATCTGTTTTATAGTTTACCAGGAGTATACCGGTTTGAATGTACCTGTGTACAATTGGTTACTTCTGTACATATTGTACAAGGGATTGTGAACTATTTTGCATATATTGTACGTACCAATATTTTCGAAAAAAAAAATTACCATTGCTATTATGTGCAACAGCCTAGGCTGGGAATTTTAAAAAATTCGTTAGAATCATTTATAAAATAGTTATATCTTTAATTTATTTGGGTAAACAAGCTGTCTTACAAAAAGATGTAATACTTAAGTGGCATTCCAAACCATTCACATATAACTTATTGATATCATTTGAGAGTAGTTCTTAAAAATAACTCCAAAGCAGAGCAGTAAAAGAAATAACAAAATGCTATTAAATTGTTAACACAGTACATTAATAAGTCAACTATCGATAATGGCATTATTTTATGACAGTTTGCCTATGAACAGGAGCTTCTTCGTACCCATTTCCATTATTTTTATTTGGTTATTAATTTCCATTTTTTTTTAACACTTTGGTATTACATTTAAAACTACTTTGGTATACTTGCCCAATGGTTCACCATCTCTATTATATATATATATATATATATATATATATATATATATATATATATATATATATATATATATATATATATATATATATATATATATATATATATTAAAGCAGCTTAAGCATGTTATAAATTTCGTATTCATTTTTTAGTTTAATTTATCTATTTATTTTGAAACATTGAACATAAAAACTGCTAAAAAGTGAATATGTAGGCTTTTACAGAAATGTAACTAACGTATTGATTTTAATACACTTGAAGTATCTGAATTGGCCAGCTTATTTTTTTATACAGATTACGCAAAGTGTGAAGGTTGTCAATTTATCAATGCATTCTGAGCCAATTTATTTGCACGCGAGTGTAGCTTATTATTTTTAACAAAACATACATTATAATTTAAACTATGGTGAAGGTTTTCTCTTTGTTCAATTTATAAAATGATTTATGTTTGAAAATGCTATTTATGATACTGATTTATAAACAATTCAAATTAATCAATTTTTAAAATCAATTTGCACACTTCTATAGTATAAGGTGCTGAGCTAATAGGTGTAAGTTAACTAGGAGGAAGATACGATATGTTGTAAAGTTGCCTACATCTAATGCAGCAGCAAGTTAGTAAGGCATACTCAAACTGTAGTGGGAGCGGGATACTTATATTTATCGTTATAACGTATACATACAAACATATTAGGTGTACAAATAAGTTTCCGCGGTTTGTCAAAAGATGGCCCCACCAGAAGGTTATGGAGAAATTGTCAGATGTAAAACGTAATATCCCAAGTTTAGTCATCTGGCAACACCATAACCTTAAAGTACTAGTGATTCCGTATCAGCATCACGTAATTTTTTTCGTGCAAAAATGTCAAGTTTTATTCCGAATAAGCATCATTTGCGGGAACTTTTGATTTACTTCTTTAATGTGAAAAAATCTGCAGCTGAGGCGCATCGATTGCTTCTAGAAGCATATGGTGAAGCTGCTTTAAGTGAGAGAAGTTGTCAGGAATGGTTTCAAAAGTTTAAGAACGGTGAGTTTGACGTTAAAGACAAAGAACGCAGTGGAAGGCCGAAAGTGTACGAAGACATGGAATTAGAAGTACTATTGGAGGAAGATTCGTCCCAAACGCAAAAAGAACTTGCACTTACTCTACAAGTGACTCAACAAGCAATTTCACATCGTTTAAAATCGTTAGGAATGATTCAAAAACAAGGAAATTGGGTTCCATATGAACTAAAGCCGAGAGACGTTGAACGCCGATTATGCATGAGTGAAATGCTGCTTGCCAGGAATAAAAAAAAGAGTTTTTTGCATCGTATAGTCACTGGTGACGAAAAATGGATTCACTACGATAATCCAAAGAAGAGAAAGTCATGGGTTAAGCCCGGCGAACCATCAACATCGACAGCTAAGCCGAATATTCATGGAAAAAACTCATGCTGTGTATTTGGTGGGATCAGCTTGGTGTCGTGTATTATGAATTGCTGAAACCAAGCGAAACCATTACTGGAGCTCTCTACCGAACACAATTGATGAGATTGAGTCGGGCACTTAAGGAAAAACGCGCCCATTACTACTCCAGACACGACAAAATTATTCTTTTACACGATAATGCTCGTCCACATGTTGCGGCGCCGGTAAAAACATACTTGGAAACACTCAACTGGGAAGTTTTACCCCACCCGCCGTATTCACCAGACTTAGCCCCTTCTGATTATCACCTGTTCCGGTCGATGGCACATGGTCTGTCTGAGCAGCGCTTCACATCATATGAAGACACCAAAAATTGGGTAGATTTGTGGATAGCGTCAAAAGATGAAGAGTTTTTTCGACGGGGTATCCGAATGTTGCCAGAAAGATGGGGAAAAGTAGTGGCAAATGATGGAAAATACTTTGAATAAAACGTAATGTACTTTTCCTTTACAATAAATTCCTAATTTTTTATAAAAAACTGCGGAAACTTATTTGTACACCTAATACATATCGTCACGCCTGTCTGAGACCACAGATGGAGATCTGCTACGATCTTGGCATACTTCCTTTGCTTTCTCCATACTCATTATTCTCCTTATGCAAGCCCGTTCAAGGTCAAGGTATGTTTTTCGTGGTCTTCCTCTACCGACCCTTCCATCCACGTTCGCAAGGTAAATTTCTTTTGCCAGTCGTCTTTCACCCGTCCTCTCTATAGGCCCAAACCATTTAAGCATCCCTTTTTCTACGTTTGTATAACGTATACACATTTATATAATAAAAGTAAGGTTCCTTTTAATTAACTTAACGCGCGTTAAGCTGCCTATTTCAACCTGGTTCACTTATACCTATAGCATCATTTTTGCAATTTGTTTTAAAGCTTTGCTTGTATTTGAGCGTTGAGCACGTAAATATAGCCAGAAAGCAAATTCATAAAATTGTAAAAGAAAAGCATTTTCAAGTATAATCTGATGTTGATTTATAATGGGACTAAAGGAGGAGTTGTTTATTGGGTTGTAGTTTCTCTTATCATGCAATGGTTGGTAAAAACGCGAGATTAGCCGATTTCTCTTAAATCTGCGAACCTGCGAAGCTCTGAAATTATTAATTACTAATTTATAACTAAGTCACCAGAATTACCAATTTAAATTATTTAAAAATATCACATTCCATTAGAGGTAGAATGTCAAAAAATACTTTACTAAGATCCACGAAAACAAATCAGAAAAATATTATACTTTGTGCTTGTATAGCATCCGTAATTAAAATTACAAAAATGCTACACCGACAACATCACTCTATAGAACATACATCACTTTTTAACAATGTATAAGACAAGTATTTTGTCTCACACATTTCAGATACGATACACAGTCGTTTTCAGATACGATTAACTCTATGGAAGTTAAAGAAATTTTAGATTAATATTCCGGCATTACAAACTCTACACTTTTCTCATAAGCCGACAACTAGGGCTTACAATACCGAACTAAAATCTGAATACCGGTATTTGATATTTAAAATTAGAAATATCGGGATACCGGTATTGAAACCGGTATTATTGATAAAAAATTTACTAGTTATATTTTTACTTATCTCAGTTGTTATATTGACTTGTTAACAAATAATATATGAAATCCAATAAATATTGTTCTGAAATGAGTAGATATTATTTATTTTATTACATAAAGAGTAGGAGTAGATAGATACAAAAAAACGTGCAAGTAAAAAAAGTACATATTAAATTTTATGTTACATTTTACATATAATAAATGTGCCAGATATAGATTTTAATACAATGAAATTGTTTGTTTATCTTTAAAAAAAATTTCTTGTAATTAATTAATATTATTTATATTAGATTTATATTGTGCATAAATTTAATTTTTATCAACTAATGTAATACCAAAATACCGATATTTTTACATACCGGTTTTTAATAACGGACAAAAATCGTCCGGGATTCCGGTACTCGGGATCCCGGAATCCCGGTATTGTAAGCCCTACCGACAACGTTTCTATAATGCTTCTGTTCTGTATCATGCAAAACGCTTGCTTGTTTACACGCACTCTCAAAAATAACATTTCTTTTTGTGTGTTCATTAAATGCGTAATATTATGATATTAAATCTGTTTTCGCAGATCTTAGCAAAGTAATTTTTAACATAACATTCCACCACTATAATGGACTGTTGTAATCAATATGAACATATATAAAAATATTCAGTTTGGCGAAAATTTTATTTTGAATTGTAATATTTCATATCTTACAGTATATATTATGTAATTTATACTGATCTTGTAATAATTTCCATAGGACGGCGGCGCGCCCGTGTTGACAGATGATGTATCGCTCCAAGTGTTTATGGAACATCTGAAGAAGCTGGCCGTATCATCAACGGCCTAAGAGAATGGAACGTTACACTCACAGCTCCTGAGGAACTGAGTTGGATTATAATTTTAGAAAACTATTCATTTATAAATAAATAGATACACATTTATATTATAAAGATATGGTCAGACTAGTCACACTTAGGCAATGTATACGATACAAATTTCCCACATTGGTGTGCACAATAAGAAATGTTGACTGTATTCAAATAAAAACAATTTTGCAACTAAACAGTAGTTTCCATAATTGTAATCTTCAAAAATACAATATATTTCTTTAATTTTAGGAAATGTTATTTCTCTTTCAAGTCATTACGATAAACGCCAATTAAGGTGGATTACGTCATTTGTTCAACGTAGTGTGGGACGCCCTCCTGCTAGATGGAGCGACGATCTGCGCAAGGCGGCTGGCAGAGACTGGATGCGTGCAGCCGAAGATCGAGCTAGGTGGCGCGCCTTGGGTGAGGCCTATGTCCAGCAGCAGACTGCCGCAGGCTGATATTGATATTGACGTCATTTGTTCACAAGCCACGTGACCAGTATTGGTGGTTTGAAGCGAAATTAAAAATACATCAGTATTAAATTATTAGTTGTATTAAGATAATGTAATATATAAAAATCTAGTGTCACAGTGTTTGTGATCGAACTCCTTCTAAACGGCTAAACCAGTTTTTATAATTTTTTTTCTTTTTAAATTTGGTAGGTCTGAGAATGGATCTTAAATTATTTCTTTTATACGCCTAGGTGATACAGATAGCACTCCCTAAATTTTCATGTTTTGGACAAAATTGTTTTTTTTTTTAATTTTTATGGCAAAACTACGTTCGCCGGGGTCAGCTAGTTATTAAATATTTATGCTTCACACCTACCTAGGTACCTAAGTACCTGTGCATTGTTTTAAATACTGTCCCAAAGATAGTCAACATGCCATTTGCTTACATTTGGTATCAACGGGACAGCGTTCGATCATCACTTCCACTTTTCTATACCGACCTGGAAATCGCAGGTCGACGTAGCGTGGGACGCGTGTGATTGCCGATATGTTTTTAAGTCATATTTTCACATAAGTTTAAGGCTCTAGATGTCATAGTGTATTGTATACGTTGCGTACGTAGTACCAGTCTGTCTCTCCTTTTGAATGAATTCACGAAACGCAATCGTGTTGATACTGTGTAAATTACCATCACTATACTTGAACTGTGTTTTTATTGAAATAAAAATGTTTATTTTACATCCGAGTTTTCATTATACATATATTTTCTTCTTCAGACTAAATTACAATAATTCCAAAAAATATAAACATATTTTTATATTCCAAAAAATATAAAAATAGGCCTTTCCTGCCGTTGGAGATCCGCAACATCAAAACTGTAAATTTTATTTTATTTTTATTACAAGAGGTACAGTTACAGACTACAGATTAAATAAAATATAAGATAAAAACATGCAAAAGAGTTTAAGGTAAACCTGAAGTCCAGTTATATCTCATCATCATAAATTACGTCATGAGAGTTTGGGGATCGTTTAATGTGGTCAAATCTGTGTGACGATATCTTAAATTCAGGTTATTTTATTACTAAAATAACACTCCCAAAAATAGGCCGTAATGACATTTCGACGTATATGTAAAAAGCGACCGACGCAGGACATCGTAGCAAGCGAAGTATTCACGCGTCCGCGACATTCCAAAAAGTCACAAACAAATATTATAATGATATTGTTTGAATAGATATGTATTTTTAAGATTTTCTTGTGAGTTAAAGTGTAGTTTTAGCACTTTATACAAATAACGTTATGAAACATGACTCGTTGTCCTCTTGTCACATTTTTTTAACGCCTTCCAATCCCCATACCAACGTATGACAGGGATTAATTATCCTACGTACGATAATAGTGAAATATCTAAAAGAAAAATTTTCTAAACGAAATCAGAGTGTAGGTAGTAGTAACCCATACTACTTTCCAACAAAGACACAGAGCAACACAATATTATATATTTTGTCATTTTTATGTGTTTGTAATCATTTAATTTTTGTAAAATTATTGAATCGGACAAATTTTCGCGCCATCTTCTATGCGGTACACCCGTGTGAAAATCATAAAATGCAATAATTCAAAAAATAAAATATCGTGTCGGGTGCAATATAAGTTTGTGATAATATGAATTTTATTAATAACTAAATCTTTTTTTGTTATTTATTAATTTTTTGTCCGGTACGATAATCTTACTACTCTGTTACGATCAGCGCCATCTTTTAGGTTGCCAACACTGATGGTTACTCATAAATTCTATGGAGTATATTAAAAGATCCACACTATATTTTTGGGAGAGACTTGTTAGAAAATTGCACGTATATTATAGCACTCCAACTTGCAATTGTTGATGTTGATATACTCCGATAGAGTCCGGTAACAATCTCAAAATGTATACGGGGAAAGTGAAACGATATCCAGCTTAGGGCGGTTTATTTTATCACACTGTACAGTCGTGGTCGCAGCCACAGATAATATATATAATAAAATACATACCCAACCCAACACAAAGCGAGGCTTGTTTTGTCAGCAGCGACAAGCCGGTCACAAGGAGTGGAATCCCAAAACCGTTAATAATCACAATATTATTTTGTACCCAAAACTAATCAGTTTCATCAGAACTTAATTTACAAAACAACATAATTATTATACTTATCAGCCTGTGGTAGTTCTCTGTTTGACCTGCCTCAAAGTGCGCACTTACTACTTACGTACTTACCTTACTTACTCCAAGGGTCTTCAGATCGACGCTTCATCTCCAATTATTAGGTATAATTAATCAATTATTTAATTGATTAGGATAGCAATAAAAATAGTGTTTTTTTTAAATAAAATAACTATTTAATACTCTATACATTGTTTTAAACAATAAATATACCATATAACTAGAACCATTCCTGCTATATTTTTGGTCAAAACTTTTTAAAGTTTAAAACGTTAAACAAGCTTTTTTGTTACACAATACAAAACGTTTTAGATTATTTCCTACAAACTCCTGAATACCAACTTAAGTTTCAAAACTAGATTCCGGGCAAAGTGCTATCTATTTCACAATACTACGTACAAACAACAAGGTTTTATTAGAAGGTCAAGAAACACGAACTCATATAAGTTTGCTGTTCACATTGGACAAGTATCGTATCTCCAATTGACGAAAAGCCTACTTTACCTGTACTAAGTTGAATTGTCTGACCAACACAATATAAATATTTTGTATTACAATACTTAATAATAAACATACAATATTTAATAGTAAACATACAATACTGGATAATCAAATAACTATATAAATATAAAATGTTCCTGCAACTTTTTGATTGCTGTAAGAAATCTCAACGCTTTATAATGAAAATGCAATTTATTAAATAAGAAATATATGTACGTACTTTATTAAGAAAAACGCAAGAACAAAAAACTAAAAGTATAGCTTTTTAGTTTTTTGTTCTTGCGTTTTGAATGAATTTAGAATTTATTATTTTGTACGAAAATGACTTTACAGGCGTAGGGAAGACTTCATCGATTCAAATAGAAGATGTATTGAGATGTTAGGCGCTGAAATCATTGTAATACATTTTTGCTTTATTTTTTTTTTGAAATTTTAAAAATATATATTAACTTACTGAAATATATTATATATTTCAATATATTGAGTGTATTATATATTTTATTCTTTGATAAGTACAACTAAGATACAATATCGATTCGCTTATATTCAAGAAGCTAATTACTAGCCATAAATGTTGTCAAACAACGTAAAAGGCTCAATTTATACTTATAAATATATTCAAACCTCCATTACTCTTAATAATTATCTATGCCTTTCCTCTGCACATCTTAATAAATCACATAAATCTAGCTAGAATGCTGATGTAATATTATATACGCTAAAAAGTAAAATGTTCCAAATTTAAAGCCTTATGAAGTTTCGCCAATAAACGCCGTTTTTGAAATATCTTAATTGTAGAGCGTACAAGTAAAAATGAAATACGCAAAGCTTGAAAATTACAAAGTTTTGTCACTGTTCTTTATTGATTAGCTTCTATAGTATTAATTTAAATATCCTTAAAACCCATATACACACAAATAAAATTATCGTCCGAAAGTTGTAGTGTCATTTTTTAGTGAGGAGGCCATAAACAATGATCCCAAGCACGACGGTAAGGATGTACTTGATGTATACGGTTCAAGAGTGCGGAGGTCAATTGAGGAAGCGGATGGACATCTTCTGTTCCACGTCCGTCCGTTCGAGGGCGCGGCAGAACTCCTCGAAAGATATCATTTGGTCGTTGTTGGTATCGGCCTCCAATATCGTGCGCTCCGCGATGCTGGTTAGTTGCTCTTCACTGAAAATAAATATTAATACCACAATAAGAACTAACATACATGACACATCAATATACATACATATCATCACGCCTGTTTCTTAACAACCTCGACAATTTGGTCAAGGTATGTTTTCCTCGGTCTTCCCCTACTGACCCTTCCATCCACATCCGCAGCGTAAATTTTCTTTACTAGTCGTCTTTCATCCATCCACTCTATGTGCCCAAACCATCTAAGCATCCCTTTCTCAACGTTTGTCGAGACACCTTCTTTTACTCCACATCGCTCTCTTATAACTTCATTTCTTATTCTATCATTCAAAGTGATCCCACATATACTTCTTATTGCCCTCATTTCCACCGCATCCGATCTGCTTTCATGACTGTTCTGCCAAACCCAACTTTCACTACCACTACGTTAATATGACCTCGGAAAAAAATATTTAAATCACGAAAACTTTTATTTGCCGACGTAATTTGCTAAATGGCTAAGTTACCGCTGTCGGAATAGTCGCAGGTTCTATTTTTTCCGAGTTTGATGTTCCGCCAATTCGCCATGATCGGTGCGGGGGGCTTCGCCATTGAGCCAATTTTAAGTTGTGCTTAAAATACTAAATTGTATAATGTTTTATTTCAGTTTATTATCATAGTGTATTTTGCCACCTCATTTCTTACCGACCCTGCCTGTAATGTATTATCCGGTTGTTCCTTTTATTTTAGCAAATTAATATTTGATACTCCATTTTTACAAAGATATCTTTTCAATAGTGTTATATACTATTATTACATACTAGATGAATTAATTAGGGATCTGGGCCCAACAAAACCCATAAGGCTTAATGGGCTCACACTTATTTTATATTTAATTGTTATTTCTATTAAATAATATAAAAAAATAAAAACTAGTATTCCCGTCGGCATTGATCCTGAGCCCTCGACGAAAAGGTGGGCAACGTGAGGCGGATTTGTATACTTAGAAAGATTTTCGTTATTAAAAGAATAACAACACAGAGAGAGAATCATGACTAGCGGCGATGGATCGACATGTGTAGCCTATTCAGTTAAATAAAACGATATATTCCTTCTCGTGTCTCACCGCGACCACTAAATACACCGAAAAACGGACTTATGCGCAGGTCTTAGTAAGCGCTCAAGGTCAATGCCGCAAGATCATAATTACATGAAAACACGGGTTGTCCAAATTTGTTCTTGCTTGGCATAGGAATAAATACCTGATATTCACTCCCACCATCATGTGAAGTATAGCCAACAGCTCGTCCCTTGATATTTTTCCGTCGCTGTCCAGATCGTACATGGAGAATGCAACTGAAACGAAACATCTAAGTATAACAATTATATTTAGACAGCGACTAAGACTGGCTTTTTGAAAGCCACACTGCAGGCAAGTTTATACCATCGGTAGCATAGTCACCGTGGCGAAATTTCTTGCACTGCACAACCCACCTTTACATTTCTCAAACTGCGTGTCCTATATTTAACTGGGAATATTATAAATGTGGATTGAAATATATCTAGAGGCGTTAAAATTTTATTATACTTAGTGTAGAATATTGTGGATTGTATAAAATAAAACTAAGGATTATGTGCTGAAGTGAAGACCGCGACTCGGCAAACGTAATCCGTAATCCCACATACGTTGGTGTCCCACACTAGATGGAACGACGATCTGCGCAAGGCAGCTGGCAGAGACTGCATGTGTGTAGCCGAAGATCGGGCTAAGTGGAGCGTCTTGAGTGAGGCCTATGTGCAGCAGTGGACTGCCGCGGCCTGATATTGATTGATATTGAAGGAGTATAAATAAAATGTCAGTGTAAAATATAATAAATAATATACAAAATATATTATTAGGTGTATGGGTACATATTATTGGTATTATTAAGTATATTGGTATTATTAAGTATTAGGTGTACATAGCTGTAGATATAAGGAAGTAAGTTCTGTACTATTTATGACTTTTCGAAACAGATTTATTTGGGCTTTGGATGTAATTTGTGTATGTCTAATATGCATCGAAAAAACTGCATCAGAATTCTTCTTAAATGTTCTCTTTTGTTTAAATTGAATAATAATTAGATAGTACCTCTAATGCAGTTGAAACTATTGGGATTTCCTATAAGAGGTCACTGCAATAACATAAGCACATTAATTAATTTGAGAGCATTACTTACACCTTAATTTTTCTTCCCGACTATTCAGCTTATTTTCACGATTCTTTCTAATGGGCCTAAAATGCGCCAATACCTTCATGAATTGTAAGAAGTTGACCCGATCATCATGACTCTCTGCAAAGAATGAGTGAACAATCCTTTCGCTTAAGGGATTGATGGCCAACTCTGGAATCCTAAGGAAATCTTCCCGGGATAGCGTGCCACAATCATTTTTATCCAACGACGTAAAACGGGAATACAAACGTTCTATTTGATTTGGCGTAACTGAAAAAGATTTTGCAAACGAAATTTTATACCAAGGCAGACTAATTCACAAAGGCCTTCAACTAGTTATGAAAAAAATATGTATGAATCATAAAACATGTTTCATGACAAATACATTTGTTTTATGATCACAAATTTCAAAATATGTCATGAAATTGAGTAAAAAAACAAGATTTATTTAAAGACTGTTTGTAAAATTGATACTATTATTTTTTTTTTATTTTTTTACATTTACCTTAAGTTTACATCTTTTAAACTGTACAATTACTGCATTCTATTTGGAAATGATAACATCCTCCTCCATAAGATAGACATCACATAGTGTGTAGATGAGATAAAATTGGGATATTTTAGGATATTGTTTTTATTATTATTTGTTGGTTATTATAAAATTATTTTCAGAGAGTTAAGAATGCTGTAACTTATGTGCACTTGTTTATTTTAAACCCACATGAATGTAAATAAGCAGTTGTGCCTGCTAATGAATAGAAATTAACAACATCACAAATGTTTGAAACACTAAAAGCCTTGCATAAGCATTGCTAACCCATGATCAAAACATAGACTTGTAATGTTCCAATATTGTATTGCTTCAGAAATAAAATTTCTCATCTTAATTCTTATAACGGGAGAAGTAACTTACAACTAAAGTAGATATAAAAGCGTGATATTACATTTTAATTTAATTATGAATTAAAAAAAACTATCTGTACTAATATTTTTCTGAAAGAGTGTATTAGTTTATATATTTGTTTGTATGGGATATTATATAAAAAAGCAGAATTAGTTTGTAAATTATTGCATGAGCCATAATCAAAATGATAACTATGATACTAATAATGATGATGATTATTTTTTGTCTATTCTTTCTTATTAATTTTATATATTGTTAGATAAAAGCTATAACTGTATTTATGGATTCTAAAATATGTATATTTGAATTTATATTATAAAGAAATTTTAAAAGACAATGTCCATTATTTCATCACATTCCACAACTTTTTGTTACGGAGTTAATTGATTTGTGAACTGAACGGCTCATATATGAGCTGTGAAAAAAATTATAAACACAATTTGACTACTTTAATGTGTCTTACTTTACAAGATCATGCTTTATTAGACAAAAAAAGAGCAACAACCGAATTATTAACAGAACAATGTAAACAGAAATTTGATAGGGTTTTTAATTAAACAAAATTTAAACTTACAACCCGTTTCTTCTTGAATTTGAGCTATTTCTTCTTCTCTCAGTAGCAATGACGATTTGTTACCCATTTTCTTTTAGGCACTATTATTTAGCTCGACCTTTCGTGATATCAGCAACCGATAAGTTAAAAACTTTGCATCCGTAAACAATAATTGATTTGTCACAGGTCGTAAATACAATGGTTTGATAAAGATGTGTTCAAAATTACAATCAAAATATTTTATAAGTGTAATGATATTTTAAAGCAATGAATATGTAGGTATGTTTTAAAATTATTGCAAAATATATATTTATAACTAAAAAATTGCAATAACTTCCACGAATCTCTTTAACTATTTCGAACACTGATAACCGATTGACTGACTTAACATTAACATTGATATGAAAAATTGACAATGACAGAAACTATAAGAATTGTTTACTCCTATAAGAAATTTACCCCACTAATACCCTATCACACTCAAAAATTCCTTAAATCCATTTATTGAAACAATATATGATGTTTTAAAATAATTTAAGGGTTCAAAAAAATATTATACTTTAATTAACAACTTTAAATAATGACGTCAACTAATTTACACCTGTACAACATCAACTATGTATATATACATGTCGCATTCCCCAGTTATGAAATAAAAAGTAAGAAGAGAAAAAAAATATATAAATATAAAGCGGATTTAGTATATAACTTTAAATGACGTAGCTATATAACTTGTATGGCTTTTAGATAGGACCATAGATTATACATTATACTATTATAAATGCGAAACCCAAGGTTAAAACTCTTTAAATTATATTGAACCCCAGGCACCAGAGGGCGCAAGTAACCAAGCGAGTGCGACAGCGCCTAGAACCTTTGTTAGAGAAACGGATTGGCGTCCTTTTTCGCGCAAAGTAGCGACCTTTCCTCTTGATGGTCCGATACGGACACCGGAGGATGTTGAGGCCGCCGCGGCCCCCGTAATAGCACCTATCAAAGAGGTCACGGAGGCAGCCACAATCCAGGTTCCTGTGTCGCATTACCGAGAGGAAATTTCACAGCATCTGCGCTTTCCACGAGTCAAGCGCGATCTCAACACCATCGCCGAGGAATGTCGAAGAGTCAGATGATAAACTAACCTCCCTGTACTTCCTCGCTTGACACCTCTTTTGTGCGAAGACATCTTTCACACGATGCTAAACAGTGCGGGTGAGTGGTGCTACTAGGCTGGAGATCGCAGCAACCAGTTCAAACTCCCACAGTCGCTGCCGTCGCCGATCGTCATAGGGACGTACAGGACCGCATACGAGAATTCCTGTCCGCACCGCCGTCCGCCACCCTCCATGTAGATTAATTCTTCTCCCGGGCGGAGGTGAGGAGGGCCGCGTTGCGTCTGACGAGGTGAAAAGCGCCCGCATTGAAGTAGCTGCTCAGATAAACAGAGGTCGCCATGACGCGGCTTTTCAACGGGATGCTCAGGACGTTGCACTTCCCAGCAGTGTGGAAGACTGGGAAAGTCATCGTTCTGCTGTAGCTGGGCGAAAGAATAGGCGCTACCCTGGAAGCTATCGCCTTATAACTCTGCTCCTCAGGTGCCGGTAGTTTCCATACAAATTTTAAGATTTGTCTTTTGTATGGCAGTTTCATCCTTCTGGATAGGACTACCATTTGTCTGGGTTTAGTTTAGTACGTTTTTAGGGTTTAGTTTAGTTTGAATACGGTTCAAATAGATAACACCTATGACACGTACACACATAATATAATATAAAATGTTTATACTATAAACGTAAAAAACAATTCATATTTATAAGATAATTATTATAGTGGACACAATTTAACAATAGCAAATAATTAAATATAAAATAATAAATTATAACATTTTATGTTTTTTTATTCGTCGGAGATATTAGCCTAGAAGCTGAATTTTGTGTGCTGCTTGTTCTCGTTTATTAATTTTTTATAATAGCGCACACTGCATTCGACATTTCGAGAGCATGACATTTGATTCCGTCATCGCGATAAATATATGGCCCACACGTATTTATTATTAGGTTACCGTAATACGTTAATATTCATTTTTCCAGAAATGGGGACTCGTTTCTATTATTGAGGGCAAACGAACAGGTGTGTCACCTAATGGAAAGCAATCAACGCCATCCATAGCTATATGCAGCACAATATTTATTTTTAAAATTTTCGAGCTCTTTTACAAGATAATTTAGAACCTACGCATTTCAGCTGAAATGAAATTTTGTTGCCTAGCAACCAGTTGCCTGAAACGCTGAAATTTGAGTTAAAAAACATTAATTTTACCTATTTTACAATAAAAATATAAACAACTATAACAAAGCATAAGTTTTTTTATAATGAGTACCATGAGAAATAATTCAGAAACATTTTCAACGGAGAAAAAATCTGATCATGAGATTTTAGATCCAGTGTTAGAGGTTAATGAAAGTATCACCACCGCATTAACCGACCGTCCTTGTGAAGAAGGAGAATTCGAAGAGATCTCTCCACGAATATTTGGACTGAAAGACATTAGAGAACCACTTACGATAGAGTCTTTAAATAATGCCATTTATGAACTTGGAATAGTTAACCTTTGTTGGCCTGATATAAAAGAACCAGAGTTTGAAACACGTACATGTTTCCCGAAAAGTTATTATACAAATACTAATAAAGAACGGTTGTTACTAGCATATTGTGAAAATTTTCGACGACAATATTACTTTCATTATCAAATGAGGAAGCCTTTGTTATTTCAAGTTGTGAATGAATGCTGTTTACAGGTAGGACACACAAGTACTGATTTAATAATTATACTAAGTAACATACTGTTAGGAGATATAACGACATGAAAATATATAGAGCTTGGAGACCTTTGCAGATCCTATATATCACATGACAAATTTAGTAATTATTTATTTTTAAAAAGGAGTATTATAATATACCTACTTACTTTTTACTAAATGCGAGCAAACTTGATTATCTTTGTTTAATTTTGGCTCTACAATATTTTAATTTTCTTTGAAACTTGAAAACTAGTAAGCGGGTTACTTGTGATAAGTAATCATCGCTGTCGATGGACATGTGCAATATTAAGAGAAAGGATGTGAATAATAGAATAGAAAGGTGGATTTAATGGGCGACGAAGAAAATATATATGAAATAATACGAGGGGAAAAAGGATAAAAGAACTCTCACTCAATGTACGAAACTCTACTTTTAAATAATTTATAATTTCTTATTCGGTTCGACAGATCACTAAACACTTTACTTTTCCTAAATTAGGTAGATATCTGTTTAGTTTATTCACAGTGTACGAAAGTGTTTTATTTCACTAACTGAACTAAGCCTTAAATCGAATGCCAAAGAACAAAACACCACCAGGGTAAAATAGTATATTATCATAACTGATAATGTTTGTTACTGTTTAACATAAGTTTATGAAAATAAATGCGACGGTACAACTAAAGAGGTAGATAATACGTAATAAAAATAAAAAAAGATTTTCATGAATGTGGTAATTATTGGAAATTAAACTTATTTTTTATTTTATCAAAGTGGAAAGCGAAAATGTTTCATAAGAACTTAATAATATAAAAAGCGCTCTCTATCTTCTTTCTTTTAATTTTTTTAAGTAAACAAAAATTTGAAAGAATCAACGGTTTAGGTATCTCATAAAATATATACAAGATGGCGCTTTATTTAACTTTCTACGTTTTACTTGAATATATTTAATTTTAATTATTAAATTATTCCCTGAAACAAATTATAATAATATGTATAATTTTGTTTAAGAAAATGGTTTGTACGACGATTAGACCGACAAAGCTTTGTTACACCAACACTAACACTTGGTATGGACTCGCATCCTTAGTTGCTGATTATTTTGACTACGAGCCTCTAGCAAAACCCATGTTACATGTAAGTCTATTTCTACCTTATATTTAAATTGCTTCATATGTTGATGTCTTCTTTAAATGCATTAGGGTTGTTTAAAGGTGTTATGGTGAAATTATAATTGGTTGTATTTTAAATTAACAGATGGCGCTATGAGTATTGAGAAAGTTCTATACTTTTTAATTACCCTAGCCTCCATAACGAATATTATTTAATGGGCCAAAATTAACTTTTAATTATAGCTTTTTGAGTGGTGTTGAACAGTCACTGTAAATAAAACTTACTTTACTAAGTTTAGATTGTTCTATCATTTGCTGGTTATTAGCAAATAATATTAACGTGTGTTAAATATTATAAAATAATTGTCATATGTGTTATAAAATAATATATAAATCATTATTATGATTTACTGGTCTGTTTCTCTTTGCCTTTCATTTTTTGCGTACTATGTATATACTTAAATATCAATACATTTGTTTAACTTTTTATGTTTTTATATCTTGATGTTTTTCTTCAATTCAAGTAATTTATGTAACTTTCTATTAATGTTTGATTTTTTATTATTTAACTTATTTTTAAAGTATGCTTATGCAAAGATTAAGGTCTGAAGACTGTATCTAATATATTCTAATACCATAACAGCATACATTTTTTTAATGGCTGGTAAAGGGCAGTCAGTGGCTTTATGCAATCAGCGTGATGAACATAAGTCTTTCCGGGTTGAAAGATACATCAATCAATCTATATATGAATCTTATTTTGATTAAAGTGATCAAATATATACTTGATAATTTACACGTTCTATGTTGACAGCGTGTGTGATTTATATTTTGAAAGTAAAAAATTAAAAATTAAAATTAAAAAATTAAAGTTTTATTATTTTTGCAGGACAATTATGTCGTCAAGACAATTTGACGAACTAATTGACTCAGTATTCTTGTACGATTCCTGCTACGTGAATACATGTATGACCTACAAGTATTTATTTCGAGTGTAGGTGCCTCGCCAGTCCACGTTGGACAATGTGGTGGTTTAATGTCCATTATTCCAAAAATGGTGAGGTTCGTGCCTAACAGTGGAACATACATGCAAATACAAAAAAAAATAAAATATAAAAGACTAAATGAAACACAAGTCATCGGTAAAGTTTCAGTTTAATTTTTCAACTTTTTAAAATCACAAAAACTCTGTGTTAAGGAGAATCATCTCTAATAGTCGAATTTTTTTTTTAATTTTGTACAAAATATCTTTTCTCGAACAGTTACCAATGTAGCTAATTTAATTAACAAAAATTTGAATCAACTATCTTGACTTCAGTGGAAATGGGATACAATCTTTGAAGTGACTTTGGCTAGTGGAGACGCGAGGTCGGTTTTGAACTGCGCGCGTCGCGACCACACCGTGCGATAGATAATCTCTTTAACATTATGATAATACAATACATACACTCTATTCGTTAGGAATGTACTTATAATTTTAATAATCTCTCAATAATTTATAATTTTGATCACAGAGTCCTTAACTTTTAACGTTTAACATATAATACAATTCCGTGTGGAGACAGAGAATGTCTACAATATAAAATACTGAGCAATAAAAACAATTACATAATGTCAAGTGATAACTCCATAGTCATTTATATCTTAACAATACTACCTTGTTAGTACGATTGGCACATCGAATACGATCGCATCCTTTCAATATTTGGTATAGGTCCACGACACTCATCGCTACGCCAACAAACAGACAGACAGACAGACACACGTTAATATCCCCTAAACGGTCGAAAGGACGCCATGACTTAGTATTAGTTTTGACTTGAGGTAGAACATAGGGATCGCACAACTACGGTAGGGTACAACTAGGAATGTAATTGTTTAATGGCAAAATACAGCGAAACTACTTAATCTAACCACCAGAACTCGTGCTCATCGAAAAGTAACGTGACTAACTGTACCAGTGGGTTCGGGACCGAGTAACACTCATTAAATACAACTTGTAACACAATTAAGTTTGTCATAAACTCGGAAAAAGATTAACTATCAATGTAGAGATTCCACAAAGCTTCATAGAGAACGGCGTCGGATCCGTAACACGTCTACTTTGAATCTTAAACCTAAAGAAATATAATGCATAGCTTTCCTTTTAGAACAAAGAAATTACGCAAATTTGGCTACACATATCACAAGTGAACGCTTACTGGCGACGACGTAATTAAATATTTACAAATATAATTGAAGTATTCCCTGTAGCGAGCGCGTTGCGGCGTGGGCGGGGGGGGGGAGGGGCACCTACTTGCGGCGCGCGGCGTGGTGGTCCGGCGCTGCGGCGGCGCTGCCGGCCGGTCGGCGCGTGCGCAGGTTGTGGAGCAGGGCGCGCAGCTGGTGAACGTGCATGCGGGTGACGCTCGGGTCGCCGCTCGACTCAAGCCACGCCAGGAACTTGTCGCCGTGCTCTAGGGCCTCCGCCGTGCCCGCCTCCCACTCCCCGTTCATGGCACCGCACTGTTTAATCTCCTCGCTCGTCACCTGACTGTTATTGTTAAACAATAGATTATCCAAAACCGTGCGTGCTTTAGTCTGACTCTTCCCCGTTTCTACATTTTTCTCTGCGGTTATCTCTTTGTTATCTAATGCTGTGTCAGAGCTGGCAGGCGGCTCTGTTACTCGTACATACTGTGCCGGCTCTCGTACTTCTTCGTTTGGCTGAGGCTGGGTTTGAATTGGACTGGTCGGCACCACTCGGTCCTCTTCTGACTTTCCTTTGGTTAGATGAGAGTATAAAATATTATCTGCAGATTTGTCTTTCGGCACTTGGGAAGCAGATTTTAGTTTGTCTTCAGGTAGAGGCATAGCACCACCAAACTGTTTGTAATATTGCCACAACCATGAATTTCTATTGTAATCCAAATGGGAATTTAGAGGTGGGGTGGGTGCTACGGGTTTGGGTGGTATGCTCGGCTCACTTGGCTTGCCGAGTTGTAACGGATGGGCCGTCGTCGTCTGCGCGGTCAAATCGAGCATCGCCTGTTGGGTTTTCAGCCAGTACCATAGCGTGTCGTCCACTGGTTGAGTACCGCCTCCCTGTGAGATGCTGTGATGGCTTGATTTTGAACTACTATGTCGGTAGGGATCCGAAGAGTGGTGCGATTTGCTACGATGTTTACTCTCGTTCAGATTAAGTACACCGTTGTGAGCTGGTTTCGGGGAGCGGACTGACCGTAAGGCGCGGCTAGCCGGTTGTGCTGATAAGCCGGTGAGACCCGGATTGAGTTGCGCGAGTAGAGTGAGATTCGTAGCAATCTCATTAAAACTCAACCCGAGGTGGGAATGAGTGAGGCCCGGGAGGTGTGCGAGTCCGGATAGGGGGCTGATGGCGCTCATGGAAACACTGGCGCCCGGGTCAGGTCGGCGTTCACGAGGCGCGACATGTTGCGTGTTGGGCTCGACGCGTTTGGTTGTCAGCTCAACGGGCGCGTCAACGGGCGGCGGCGGGGGTTGCACGCTGCTCTGTGTGGATGCGGCGGGCGCGGAGAGGTCGAGGCCGGTCGCGGCCGGCGACTGCGGAGCTACGGGCGACTCCGTGCGCGCGCGCTTGTCCGGTGGCTCGCCGTCGTTGCTCTTGTCGGTGTCCGGGGAGGAGAGGCGCGACGTCATGTAACGCAGCTTGTCCTCGTTTTTACACCAGCCGCGTAGAGTTGACTCGGGCACGCCTATGTCGCGTGCCACTGATGCCTTGGACTCGCCGTCGTTGACGCGCTGAATGGCCTCGATTTTGTCGCTGGGCGTCAGAGCGCGCATGGGGCGCTTGCCCTTCGTCGTCATCTTCACGTCGCGCCTACTGTAACAATGAAATAATTACTTTTAATACTTACTTTTAACCTTCATGTGATTACAAATAGATTTTATTGTATATACTTGTAGACGAGTAGCAACGCCGACCTGAATAATAAAACCAGCCAGTTATTCCCAATCCACCTGTAAAGAGTGGGTATAACGGCAGCATCCCTCAAAAAATCCAGTGATTATCTTAGTTTCCTCTCCCCATCCCATTACTCAACATCTTTTTAAGACACGCATCGCATTAGCAATGATTTTGGGTATGTAAATGTCCATGGGCGTCGTAATTATAGATGATCAGGTGATGATTCCTGGTTTGCCTATCTTTTCCATAAAAACAGTCGCATGTTGTAATGTGAGAAATAAAAAATAAATTGACTGTGCACAAGAAATCAATTATAAAACGCATGGAAGTTCGAATAAACAAAACTACGACGAGAGTAACAGACCTTATTAAAATAAGAAGCGGATAGTTAACAAATTAATCTTTAATTGAACCACATTATAATATCACACGCCTTACGCATTAGTGCGAACGATAAACTGTTTGCGCGGGAAGCTATAAAGTTACGAAAAGATAAACAAAAAGAAGATATAAAATTATGACCTACGACAACAGTAAACGGCAAAAGTTGTTGGGTCGTTGACACGGTGACCTTGCAACGAGCGCGCCGCGCTTCTCTCGGTCACTGCTAGGTGGCGCTGCTCGATCGACACAGTCGAAGTGAAAAGTTTTTTGGCAATAAATAATTCATACTTTTTAACATAAGAATATTTTTTTAAATAATTAAAACAAATATCCTAAGCTAATTGAAATTAAAAACATCAACTGCAAATTTTTTCGCGAAATCAAACAACAAAATTTTCCAGGATTATTCCTCATTTTCTTACATTTATCGGCTTCAAATTTTAATATTTTATAGGTAATAATTGTATACATCTGAAACCCATTCGTCTTAATTTTGAGGCTTATGCCAACTACAACTTAGATATAATATCTACAGAGCTATTTGTCTATTTTTATTTAAAACACACACAAACATTCTAATTTTGATTTGTTTAAGAAATTTTACATAATATAAAATACTTTTTGTAAAGATATCATTTAATAATTTAGTAAATGTAAAAATTGTCTGTAAATTTTATTTTATGTTCATTATTTTAACAACAATAATGCTAGACAAAACGTAAGTGTAATAAGAAATGAAGTTGTTCGTTTCTTACGTGTTTACGGATGGGTAATAAAAATAATTCACAGTACCTATTTAAATTAACTCTTAGTGTACGATAGGCTGTAATATTTTAAAATCCGTAACCAATGAAAGACAACTAAGTTTTATTTGTTATAATCCTTAGTTTATGGGCGGGAGTTTTGACTTTAAAAAAAAAACAATTTTGGATTAATTTGGATTTTACTTGTTAAAAAAAAAGTATTCTGCGGGCCGCAAAATAATCTTTCATCTTATCACTATGTCCGTTTGTTATGAATATATATATATAATTATTAAAAATGTTTAATCAATTGGTTTGAAATTTAAGTTGATGTTAAATAAATTAGTTTACTATAAAATTCTGGACACTCTCGAATTATTTTGATTTTAAAAAAGTTCTACATCGTTTCAACACAGGCAACACACTTCGTAGGGAATCTAGAGCTATACACGATATTTAATAAATCGATGTGACTGTTTTCGATAGGTCTTAAAATTTAAAATCATTATCAAAACTTTAAAATATGCGAGCGCTACATTGGTTGATTGTTTTGCAAATTTTCGATTATAACTTACTTGCGGGTCGGCGTCACGTGCGCTGTGTTTACAATATTTGACAACTGGGCCGTTATTGCGTCGGTGTAGAGCTGAGTAAACTGAAGCGCGGCCAGGGTGCGCTCCGCACGTGTACACAACTGTTCACAAGTCGCGGCTCGGGTTTCACTCACTGTCACTGGACACAAACTGTTCGCGCGACGTCGTCGGGAGCTCACTCGCAAAACGTGCGTCGCGAAACGCGCGAAGCGACTGTATGCCGCTCGGTGATAAGGCCGCCCGGCCCGCGGCCCGCGGCCCGCCGGCCGGCCGCGCCTCTCCTTTGTGTCCATCTAGCTACCCCTCCCCCCCGTCCCGTCACCGCCCCGCCGCGACGACCCCGCGCAAACAGCCTAGCCCCCGCACTTTATTAACACAATTAATCCCGAACGCATCAACTTTCTACGGATCTCAAAAATTGCATTAAGATCGTCAAGAAAGTTACACCACCACGAGAATGCAACGTCGATCTTGATCGTTCGATCTTTATTGAGCGGTAGTAAAAAACGCAAAAGCTCCACCGTGACGTAACTATGTACATTTTTCATAAGCATTGAATGAATTATGTTGATATTGAATGAGCGCGCTACGGGCCGTAGCGTCTGCTACGTTTGTAAACAATCCGTAGAAAGTTGTTGAACCTATAATAGCGGCAATAAATTTATGACCGTCGTCGAGCGCTTATCTCTTTATTATTGTAATAACTTCTTTACTAAACGCTTGAATATAATCTCACTGGATAAAGCGGATGAAGAATGAACATTTATGCTTTTAATCCTTTCGTGACGTGCTATTTTCCTATTAAGACTGACAGTTTTCGAGGTTTGCGGAATCGTACGGTCTTCGTCGTTATAGCACACATTTACCAGAAAAGTATGGTAATCGGCGTCTCTACAAGAATATTGTACTAAATTAAAAATTTAAATATGGTAATTATTTACTTGTAAAAAATACATATATACGCGAACATACGGTCTTCGGCACGAAAGGGTTAATGAATATACATTAAATCTATTGTATTTGAGGAAATATACCTTCTTTAATTAAAAATAAACCGAAAAACTAGGCTAAGTTAAATATAAATAATGGAATGGGAAGAGAGACGTAATGCTATGGAAAGAAGAAAGTTACGGAAGGCGAGAGTTGGGACTTTGACGTTCAACGTTCATCGAATGAAGTTCAGTGACTAAGTAACTAAGTTATTCTAGTTTCCTTTACGACTGCGGTAGTTCAATGGATGGGTCCAAGTCTTTTGTTTTTAAGAATTTTGAAAAGTAAATTCATCTGCATCTAGTTAGAGCCAAGCATATACGTATTTTATTAAAATTGTAATAGTGTTAGCATGCTAGATCTCAAATTCGGGAATTTTATATCAGTTCTGTTTGGGGTTCGATTAAGCCCATTTATACTTCACTCCTGAACACAGGGCCTTTCCTTTTGTAAAGGAATAGGCATTAATTGACAGCGCTTGTCCATGATATGATTCCCCGTCTTGGTAGTACCTTAGCTACCGCGCTTCGTACGTCTTACTCCCATAATGACACTTTTCTTAAAGGTCGGCAATGCCAGCACTGCCTATGGCGCTGCGGAAGTCTATGGGCGGCGTTGATTGCTTTCCATCAGGTGACACGCCTGCTCGCTTGCCTTCCTATCCCTTAAAAAAATGATTGGTAGGACACCAAACTCGGAATAAATATTTGTGAGCTATACACATATTTATCCCAATGTAGGAATTAAATCTGTGTTGACGGTGTTTCATTTAAATGAGGAATAATTATAACCACAATATTGATATTCTTGTTTAACTTGGGCGTTGTTTGTTTTATATTAAGACTTCCTTATTGGGTACCGACTACATAGTTTTTGCCATTGAAATAACGTAAAGAACTTTGAGCGCCATTTTATAACGATGATGTTGTGTTTTAATTTTATTTTCGTGTTCGATTTCAAAAATGTACGATTTTTAATTTGATATTAGTAACTGTGGATAAATAAATTGTTTTCTCAAAGTAACTCGGCAGGGTCTAGTTAAAAATTAGCCTCGTGGGTTTACCACAAAATTATGCTAAACTAGTTCCTTTACCGCCACCGCAGTATAAATAAATAATTTATAATTAATTTTTTAGCGTTGTATTTTATTAAGTAATAATTATTTTTTACACATACACTTAACTGTACAATATAATATACATATAATCAAATTTAACTCTGTAAGTTCATTGAGATTTATATATAAATTCAATTATTTATAAGTAAGATGTAGTTCACATATAGTTAAATTTGTCTTAAATATAAAAATGAATCTAGTTTTAAGTAATTTCTCTATCTTTATTCCTATTATATTATGTGCATACAAAGGAAGTAAATCTGTCCGTCTGTCTGTTATAGAGAAACATGTAGGTAGTTAGAAATGTGTTGTGTGAAGTTATGTTGCGAAAAAATTAATGTACAAATAAACTACATAGAGTCAGACTCAGATCTTCGTTGTTATAACGTAAATGATCTTTTTTTAATATCTTTTAAGCGTTTAGGCGTTTAATCTTATAGGTATACATTAATTTAATAATATAAGTGAATAAAATAAAATAAATGCGAATATTTCAACTTGAGTTTGCTCTTGATGATACTAAGGTTACGTGATAAGGGAGTAGAAGATTTTAATGAAACTGTTTACTTCACATTTCATGGAAAAGTTAAAAAATTAATAAAATGTGATGTAATTTATGAAACGGCTGATTTCAGAAGACCCGCCGACGTTTTTGCTAATGTTCTATTTATCAAAAATGGAACAAAAAGTATATTTATTTTTTAATAAACCTTAGTGTTCCTTTTAAAATCAGAAACTAGAGAGACAATGTTTTGTCAACGGTATTTATTTTAAATTACTGGATGACTGGCAGAATTTTTAACTACTTTACGTACTACGTTTGCGTAACTACTTTATGCATTTACTTTTGCGATTCCTTTCCATTGTCCGGCTTCCCTTAGCTGTTAACTTTCTTATACACGCCCCCGAAAAGACAACGTCCGCGTAACGTCTTACACGATTCGATCAACAAAACGGAGTCATTCGTATCCACCCACGACACCAATACTCACACGCACTCCGGCTCTAGCCGAGCACGCATAGTAAGGAAAACTTCTACACCGGCCGCTTACACGAGATTCTTTCACGTACCCGGTCGGTTCTCACCCCCTAGACCTTAGGGCCTCGGGGACTAATAGGGACTATAGATACTTCGATCCAATCCTCGCCTACGCGTTTAACGTAAAATTAAAATCGACACAAACACACACACACACACACACACACGTGTACCTCCGACACGGCGTCAAACCGATGGAATTTGCAATTTATGCAGATTCCCAAATATATTTTACTTCAGTATTTACTAAAGACCTAGTATTCGATAAAGCTGTTAAAGCCGATAGGCTAACAGCATTAACGCCTTCGAATCAGTTTTTTCACCGCAATAGTGTTCCATAGGCCCTTGACTTAATAATAACAATGGTCATATATTATGGCACTACAAGTTTCAATAAATAATTTACAACATAGGAAATAATCATACTGTAGCGAGCTGGCACCTGAATGAGGGATCAACTTGTATCTTAGGTGGATCAACTTTGTTAGTTAACTTAAATTTGTTATTCAGGTTCATTTTCTTACCTTTTGAAGCGCCCGTTTCATATACGAGTTCGACCTAACATTGACACAACTGATCCTTGATCAACCAAAACTATATTATTATTCCTACTCTTTTTCTCAAAGTTAGGTCAAGAGTACCCTTAACCGACGAGTTTGCATGAGGAGAGCTCGTAGCTCGCATTTGTTTTTTATGGGATAGGAGGGCAAACGAGCAAGCGTGTCGCCTGATGGAGAGCAATCAACGCCGCCCATGGACAACCGCGACACCGCAGGAGTCGCGGAAGCGTTGCCAACCTTTTAGGTATGTTTTTTGAAGGTTCCAATGTCGTAACGGTTCGGAAAGACTGCCGAGGGTAGCTGATTCCACAAACTGGTGGTGCGTGGAAAGAAGTTACAGGAGAAACGCACCGTAGTAGATTGCATGGAGCGCATGGAGATCTATGTATGTATGTATATAATAATAAACAACTTCAGCAAAAAATAGTAGTCACTAATGTGTAAAACTCATTTTATCGTTTTCATTCTTGACAGCTGTGATCACTTACCACTAGAAGACTCGTATCTGTTTCGAGGCGGGCCAATGTCTAGCTGTGGACTTTAACTGCTATAATTATCAAAATAACAAAAAAAATAACTCTATTACTGTTATTAACATTGGTAGCATTCTCTTCTTCTCCCCGAGTGGATCAAGTCGAGATGTTGATTTTACATGATGGACTCTTGAAAATCTGCTAGCTTCTACCTTGTTAACGTAATGTGTCAGTGGAGTCATACTATAGAGAAGCAGCCTTGGTCGCAAAGACACGGACGCCGTCGTTGTTTCCTCAGCAATTTGCGGGTTTCTGCTCGCGAGTTTTTTTAAGACGGTTTTGTAATGCGTTTAAAAAAGGCTTTTTTAATCATTTTAAAAAACAATTCATAACTAAGTAACTAAATAATATCACTAAAAGATTTTAAAAAATTGTTCCTTGTACATTTTATAACATGTTCTATAATGTTCTTTACTAATACCACGGATGAGATTCGCAGTATGCCTCCGTTGGGTATTCCACGAAGAACTGTATATCTGAACGCCGCAGGGTCGCAACTGCGGAGACACATACTCGTAAAGCTATCCGCGAATGACACGCCGCCCCGAGCGCGTTATGCGGGCGAAGTCACCCGGGATGTTGGGGGGCGAAACGACTGGTTCTGTTATACATAGACCGCGGTCTGTGATTATTAAATGGCCTTTCTAGTTGCATCATAGTGTTGTGTACCTAGCTCATATAATACACGTACGGTGCAAAAAGCGAAAAAGTTGTAAAACTTACGAACAGAGCTAAGAAAACTTATCTGATCACTCAAAAGCAGTCAACGTTGTACAAAATTTTCTATTGGTCGTAGCACTGTGAGACTTGGACCATTCGACGCAGTATTTCTGATACGAATGTGCAATAAAAAATATTACATCTGTCATTTACAGCCTTTTTGCTTTTTGTGTCGATATTATTGTTATCCCCTTCAGACTTGAATTATTGTTAATGGATAATAAAATAAGGTTTTTATTAATTAATAGTAAGAAGGCAATCATTAAAACAAATGTGAGAAAAAACATACATATTTATTAAGTTTTACGAATTTTCTGGCATGAGCGCAATTATGCACACAGATGGTGGAGGAGTAAATTAAGAAAAATATTATAAGGCTTCAAACATTATGTGCATAATTCTGCACACGAGGTCCGAAAGGGTTAAGTTATAAGACTTAGAATAGGATAAGTCATAATAAAATAAGATGTCTCCGATTATTGACACTCAACATCACACTACTTATGCATCCATTTACAGATAAATTTCTGCATGATACCAAAAATAGGGCCACTCTATTTCTATCCGTGAATATGATATGAGTCGACTACGGAAGTACTAGGACTATTGAAATACCACGAGACAGCCCTGAATAAAAAGAACCAATCTGCGATCTTATCAGCCTGCGAAATGGGCATTCAGTTTCTACCAGTGAACTGTTTTGGTTGGTTTTATGATGATTATAGTAATATACCGTCTTTAGGTGATTGTCAAATATGGTTTTTAATTAAAACATTACGGGATAGTATTGAACAATGAAACTCTTCATTTTGTGACAACGACAAAGGGCCGAGTTGTTACCACTCGTTTGTAATTGTTTCCACATAAACAATAGGTACTTATATTCGTGACTCATAAGTCATGATACAGGTAGATACGCGTTAAATTTATACGAACAAAATAAAAAATACACACTTCTTTATACGTATTAATCTATATACCTTTATTTACTAATAATATAGAATGAACTGTTGTGTGATTCACGTAATGGAATAGGTCAACCCTTTTTCTATACATGGGTATAATTAATGAACAACCTGCGGCAGTCCACTGCTGGACGTAGGCCTCTCCCAAGAAGCGCCACCTAACCCGATCTTCGACTTCGATTTCCGTTGATAATGATTGACTCCATCTCTATACATATTGTTATTCAGATATTTGTGTTCTATTTCTTTGTGGGGACTTAAAAATCGAAACAGCTAATTCGATGTTAATTCGTTGTTAGTGCAAGTTAAATGAGCTGAAAATCGCGAAATGGCGAGCTTTAACCCGATACGCTTGTTGTCCAGCAGGCGAGTGCTTGTGCAAGTTTGTACCGCGTGGGGCAACATATTATATATATGTATGTCGTTAATTATTACCTCGTCGCTTATACAGCGGTCGCCATGTTGGATAACTTATAACCGGCATCAGTCTTTTCAACAGTTTTCCTACTCTGGGTTGACTGGCATGAAATGCCAGAGGGTACTAAGTCCATCCTTTTGTAGCTCTTAGGTAAAATTTTTATTCTTTTTCCTTCAAAACAATTGTGTAAATATTATGCCAGTGTTATAATATTCATTTCTTCTCCTTTAATCAGTCACTCATTACTGAGGATCGTGATCACTAAAACTCCTTAAAAGGACAATTTGTTTTCATCGGTTGCGATTCCAAGTAGCTTTTTTATTAGTTTTAATAATAATATTTATACAATCATACTTATATTATTCAAGAAGCTCGGCCTACTACCATTGCCAGCTCTCTATATATATGAGGTGTGTGTATTTGTATTGAGGCATCAAGAACTATTTAAAACAGCCAATGATAACGCTGGACTTTCTCGGCGTGATCCTCGAAGATTAGTGTTGGATGATCACCCTAGACTCAGCAAATATTTAAATAGTTGCCTGTTCATGTGTATACGCATTTACAATAATATACCTCATGAATTAAAAGAATTGAACGCAACTTTATTTAAGAAAAGATTACATAAATGGCTAATAGATGCCAATATTTATAATATTCAAGATTTTTTTGCTTTAAAGAGTCGATCAAATGTATATAATAGATAAATATATAGATAGTAAAAGTGATATATAAATGTAATAATAAATTATAATTTTAATGATATTATAATAATCTAGCTATGTATTTAGATTTGTAATAATTGTTTTAGTTATTTCTAATAATGTGTCATTATTAATGAAATTTGTATGCCGTAAGTGGCAATGTGATGGAGCTTTTATTCGTCTCTTTTTTTTCATCTTGTTATAACCTCACATTATACAAATAAAGAATTATTATTATTATTATTATTATTATAAAAGTTATATAATGTAACTTTAATAAGTATAATAAAAACAAATATCTTGAAATGTACTAGTCGGCTACCTTACGTCTTGATAAAATGGTGGCCATTCTACCTATTATATGGTCTGTGCAGTCACCTTAAAAAGTCACGTTACATGCATTACTTCATTTCACTGCTTATGCCCCTTAATCGTACTATATTGTACAATACACCACGAACATTAAACAAACTGATATTAAATGCGATAATGAAAATAAAATAAAAACACGACGTTACTGGTTTAAATTGGCGGGAAAACGGTTAAGGTGGTATAAATATTTTTAAATGAAACAATAAATTTTGTGCCAGTCAATATGTCTTATAATCCTATTATATAGCTTGCAATAATTACTTATTATTTTTTATTAACTCATATGTCACCCTGCTGGGATATATCTGTAGTCTATGTCTATATATAATTATCCCATTGCGAAAATTGAACCCGCGGTAAGTGATTTCAAAAGAAATTACACCAAAACATACATGAGCTGTAAAAATGTGTACGTATATGTGGGATGTGGCTCAAAAGAATATTTTTAGTTGGAAACACTTTGATTTAATTTTTTCTTAACATATTTTACAGACATGCTATTTTCTTTTTCTTGACACTGACAGTTCTTTTTTTTTTGTTGTCACCTTTTTAAAGTATACTATTCTTCCATAGACAAACTAGAAAAAAACTAAAGTAACATAAATCTTAAATTAACCACATATATACATTCTTTTAAATTTTTAATTAAACTTCTGAAATCTTAAAACTTTGTAAACTAGGTGCCCAAATAATATACACATATTTAATCACTTCGTCTACAAAGTAATCGTAAAGAATTATCACAGTTTATATAAGTCTGCGCGTAATAGCTGTCCTAATGAATATTATCTGGTTGTCAATAGAAACGCGTGTAAAAGGCAGCGTAGGCAAATAATGTCTAGGCGTCTCGATAGTTGTCTTCTCTCCGGGTCGGCGTGTGGGTAGGTATGTCTACATGGCTACAAGCGGTCCGTAGGTATGTTTTTGCCAAGTCGAGGCCACACAAAGGCCCTCGCCGTGCCGCGGCGCGATTTACGACGCGTCGCTCGCACTGTATTTCGGGCATTGGCGATGCACACGGCCCGATAAAATGTTCGGATGCGGCATTTTATGTTTGCTACATTACTTTAATGGAACTATTCATTGATGATAATAATTTATTTCTATGTATAAAAATAGATAAATAATAATGAGTATAATAGAATTGCCCGTCGTGTCTGCCCTATGCCCGAACAGGGGGATTTAGGACTCAGAGAGAGAGAGATAATACGAATAATTTAAATATATATATATATATATATATATATATATATATATATATATATATATATATATATATATATATATATATATTTGTTAGGTGTACAAATAAGTTTCCGCGGTTTGTCAAAAGATGGCCCCACCAGAAGGTTATGGAGAAATTGTCAGATGTAAAACGTAATATCCCAAGTTTAGTCATCTGGCAACACCATAACCTTAAAGTACTAGTGATTCCGTATCAGCATCACGTAATTTTTTTCGTGCAAAAATGTCAAGTTTTATTCCGAATAAGCATCATTTGCGGGAACTTTTGATTTACTTCTTTAATGTGAAAAAATCTGCAGCTGAGGCGCATCGATTGCTTCTAGAAGCATATGGTGAAGCTGCTTTAAGTGAGAGAAGTTGTCAGGAATGGTTTCAAAAGTTTAAGAACGGTGAGTTTGACGTTAAAGACAAAGAACGCAGTGGAAGGCCGAAAGTGTACGAAGACATGGAATTAGAAGTACTATTGGAGGAAGATTCGTCCCAAACGCAAAAAGAACTTGCACTTACTCTACAAGTGACTCAACAAGCAATTTCACATCGTTTAAAATCGTTAGGAATGATTCAAAAACAAGGAAATTGGGTTCCATATGAACTAAAGCCGAGAGACGTTGAACGCCGATTATGCATGAGTGAAGTGCTGCTTGCCAGGAATAAAAAAAAGAGTTTTTTGCATCGTATAGTCACTGGTGACGAAAAATGGATTCACTACGATAATCCAAAGAAGAGAAAGTCATGGGTTAAGCCCGGCGAACCATCAACATCGACAGCTAAGCCGAATATTCATGGAAAAAAACTCATGCTGTGTATTTGGTGGGATCAGCTTGGTGTCGTGTATTATGAATTGCTGAAACCAAGCGAAACCATTACTGGAGCTCTCTACCGAACACAATTGATGAGATTGAGTCGGGCACTTAAGGAAAAACGCGCCCATTACTACTCCAGACACGACAAAATTATTCTTTTACACGATAATGCTCGTCCACATGTTGCGGCGCCGGTAAAAACATACTTGGAAACACTCAACTGGGAAGTTTTACCCCACCCGCCGTATTCACCAGACTTAGCCCCTTCTGATTATCACCTGTTCCGGTCGATGGCACATGGTCTGTCTGAGCAGCGCTTCACATCATATGAAGACACCAAAAATTGGGTAGATTTGTGGATAGCGTCAAAAGATGAAGAGTTTTTTCGACGGGGTATCCGAATGTTGCCAGAAAGATGGGGAAAAGTAGTGGCAAATGATGGAAAATACTTTGAATAAAACGTAATGTACTTTTCCTTTACAATAAATTCCTAATTTTTTATAAAAAACTGCGGAAACTTATTTGTACACCTAATATATATATATATATACACACACATATATATATATATATATATATATATATATATATATATATATATATATATATATATATATATATATATATATATATATATATATATATATACATACGGCTCTTCCTAATCCGATCTTCGGTAAGGTGCATTAGGTCTTTCATGATTATTTATCTTTCATGTTTATTTAACTGACATTTCGACTTATACTCAGAATTGATGAGTTTATTTCAGAAATCAAAATACGTATAAGCGTCAACTTTATCGACGGTTTTTATAATTTTTAATAACATGCGATAATTAAAATTTATTGTGTAATAATGTATGTATTCTGAGAAGCCTTGTAACATTGACCGTTATGATAGACGATAATATGTTACGCTCAATACGTACGTGACGAACCGATGCCGTGTCCATTTGCTAATCACTTCGCGGTTCGCGGCTCACGTTCTCTAGTGATTTTGTTATCGGCGGCGCGGCGCGGCGCGGCACCCCCCGGCGACATCCGACGCCGTGCGCCATTACCTCGCGCCCTCCGCCGCCCCGCACCTCATCACCGCCCCCCCCCGTCTCCGGCGACCACTACACCACCGTGCTGCCCCCCCCCTCCCCCGCCGCCCTCGCAACCCCTCACTTCACTCACTCATTAGCCCGATGGCGCGAGACCGGCTGCAACCGGTGACTGTGACGTCGCGCCTTGAATTTTTAGGCGCCACCAACTACACCAATCAAAAACGCTACATCTATTTTTTTCACAACCCATACATCTGGTCTCTCTCACAAATGGGGAGGCCTGTGTCCACAGGTCACAGCTCTCTTCATTTGTGGAGGTCAAGGTCCAAGGTGAATTGGCATGGCTCAGATATACCTGTAGGCCATACAAATATAGTACTAGCTTACCTGGCAAACGTTGTTTTACCATATAAATTATTTCTAGATATAGGTATAAATATCTTATCTTTCTACATATAGGTAGTTTACGACGTATTCTCAGACCTATCAAATATACAAAAACTAATTTTATAAAAATCCGTTTCACAAAAGCCGTTTCGAACGAGTTCGATAACAAACACTGTGGCACGAGATTTTTATATATTAGTTTTTTACACTTGCGAGAATTGAACTTGCGACCTCGATATTCTTAAAACAGTAAATTCATGAGCCAATTAGTTCGTCATTAGGTTTAAAATAAGGACTCGTTGTGAAGGAAGGTGTAGTATTCAGCCATTTGACTCTGTGGCGAAAGTACCGTTTTCGGATTCAGTGGTGACGAGTTCGAACCCCTGATTGGGATAAATATATGTTTACTCTATAGGTATTTATTCCGGGTTTGAGTACCCCGCTAATCCACATTAGATAACCGTGTAGGGTTAATGTTAATTCCTACAGGAATGAGGAGCCCGTGTCCGGCTGTGAAATATAATATAATATACAAATATCAGAGATAGCCAAGTTGATTAGAATCAGTATCTACTGTTCAATAACTAGTCTCTGTGCGATCTACGAACTACATAATCAGCACTCCTTCACAACCTTCTTATCGTATGTCTTCTAATTGTATATATATCGAACTAAAAACGCTGTAAATGAGATCATTATCATCATCAAGGCATTATAGCTGCGGGTGGGCCTTAATCTGGTTCAGTAAATTTTTCCAGTGGGATCTTCGTTTAGCTTTTTCTCTCCAGCCCCTCACACCCATTTGCCTTTAAGTCGTCCTCGACTCGACTTCGACTCCATCTAGCCATCTGAGCTTAGGTGTAAATGAGATGGATGTCAAAAAAATTATTACATATTCGGATCAGAAAAAAAATACTGAGGCGAATGGCCTGAGTCCCACAGCCCTACGACCAATAGAAAATTTTGTACAGCGTTGAAATTGACTGTCATTGAGTGATACAGATTTCAGAAATCTTAAAAGTTTTTTTGGTTTCGGTGGTCAGTTTTCATGTTGCGGTCTGCCACGTTTTCGCTTTTTTGCGTCGATATGTATATGAAATTGACTGAGTAAATAAAACAGTATTCTTGTAGTTTTATCCTTTCAACATAATTGAAGATATTTACGTATTACGTACGTAAATACGTGAAAATGAATTTTTAAATAATTTTATTTGCCTTGTCGCGATTTACCAGTTGGCCACTCTTGTCCGGTTGGCTTACACTATATATATATATATATATATATATATATATATATATATATATATATATATATATATATATATATATATCGCTGTTAGAAAATAAGCTAGTGATACATACGTACGTTCAATAACCGAAGAGTTTCGGAACGCACTCGTATCTCGGGAGCGGATCAACTGCAACAATGAATGTCGCCAAGTTCGCTGGCATAAGTTATCGTCGCCGCGTGGAAAGTTTCGAAAGTCGACGTTGCAGCGGACTGGCGCAATCGCACCGCTTGTCTATTTGGAACCGTTTTGATTCGGCTTAATCCTTTTATGGCCTCTTTTTGTACTCATATATACTTGGAAATGCCAAAGAAATCTTTTGCTTTTGATGTCATTTACCCTAGTCACAAATAGTTGGCGTCCTTGTAATGCCCATTTCCAGTATAATGGCAATCAATCCAAAAACTGTGCGGCGCTATCGCTCTTGGCAATTTAGTTACATTAATCAAGGTGTATCGACGAGAGTTTTTCTTCATATGTCAGATTACATTTGGGTTTAGATTACATTAAATTTGCATTTCTCATCTCAAGTAGATGAAATTCTCAAAGAAGCCCGTCAAGAAACCAGACACAGATATCTCAGCGAATGAAGTGGAAGTAAATGAATTAAGGCCATTTTGGTAAACGTAGTGTGCTAGAGACGCTCCGGTGCTGGCCTGAGGTCTAATTATTATTATTTACAACAAAGTGCGAAAGCTGAACACGAACTGAAGTGTAATTCTGTAAAATGATTGTCGCATATTATCGTATCAGATCGCGAATCACATTATCTTGAGGGATCAACTTTCGACTGGTCCGCTGTCTGATTGACGACGTCGAACTTGAAAATCGACAGCCCTGTTCCATCGAAAACCTGAAATTAACTTTAAAATTTGTAACATAAGAGTGAAAGTTTGAATTCGCTTGTCACCATTTGAAGGTTGCTGGGTTGGGTCGACGTTATCTATGCGTCAGACGGGCGACCTCGCTCGCCGTGTCGTCCGTCGCGTCGCGGCCCTGTTGCACCCGCGACTGTCACGATAACAACTACAGAGAAACTTATTCCGCTGTTCGCGTACGTACCACGCGTTCGATTTAAAACTTTATTGCATTAGTAATAACGGCCATCGGAACACTCGATATATATACGTATGGTGTCGTTGGTGATCGGACGCCAAGTCGCGTCGGGTCGAATACTAACGACACTGAGCTGTCTTGCGCGTAAAACTTATAAGTAGGTATCGCCGCTAATGTATCCTACTGGGTCACGTTTATCTCGTGTTGTGTCCCAACTCGCTCGCCACGCTGAACGATTTGAATACTTTGTTTTTCAACAAAAGAAATTACATTTCATTCGTCAAAAGTCATTCGGGTGATAAAGACAACTACGTGACTTAGGTCATTGACAAAACAAATTCTATGTACACTTTACTGAAGACAACCGTTGACGCTCAATGCTTGTGATTGAAAGGTTATATATATTGTTTATTACAACCGAGGATGTCTCGCGTTGAGGCGAAACACGTGTCGTGTACTTTGTTGAAAATTGTATTCAATTTCCACGTATCCTTAATTATTTGTTTTAATATATAGTAAGGTTTTAAAGTGGTAGGTAGGTAGGTTTGTAGTTGTAGAGCCACGCTGCAGACTAATACTTTGTCAAGAATGACATATTATTTGTCTGTACCATGAATGGCCCGTGGAAGTACCACACTCCCGCAGAAAACCGGCGTCTGAGTGGTAGCTTAGCGACCGCACTTCGCCCGGAGAGCGGTTAAGTTCCGGAGGCCCAATCCCCCTCTCCTCTCCCCCTTGCCCTCCCATAATGACACTTTCTTTAAAGCCCGGCTACGTTTCTGCACTGCCTATGGGAGTGCGGATGTTTATGAGCGGCGTTGATTGCTTTCCATCACTGGTGACACGCCTGCTCGTTTACCTACGTAACCTATAAAAAAATTAAAAGTAATAAAACATTTATTGCCTCAAAATGTTAATAAATATCATCAATATTGTAACTATAATAAATAATAAAAATATAAATATAATTTTTAAATAGGGAGAAGGAAGTGATTCAGTTTTAGCTGACAAAGCATAAGATTCTCTTGGTTTTAAGCTACTCTCTTCCCGCCACAAATACATAGTATGCTAGGGCTTAGATTAGAGTCGAGAGCTTCTCATGCCGCCTCATAATATATTTTTGCTCATATCATATAATTACTTCTATTCCTTAATTCATAATTATATATGGTAGTAATTTTACTATTTGTGCATGTGTGTGTTATATAGTAGTAACTCCGGATTACGTTTGTTGTGTGTTTGTGTGTGTGTGTGTGTGCACCCCACGACAGTGCTATAGAAACATATCGCCTTGACACTCTGTACGGTGAAAAAAGCTTTTTCAGCGCTTAATATCAAGTGCTCTACTATTCTCGGAAATGGCGCGTTACATTTTTAAGGTCAGCATAGCGAAATGGTGACGTGTGCGCGCTCCGCGGCAGGTAGGAAGCGCTCGTAATGACCACACGGAAAGCACGCAGCCGAACTTCCCCGAAGTTTTACGAGCGCGTTGATCGCGCGTCGATAATTCCAGATATATTCGTAAACAACTCCCTTGATGACCTTATTGGCTCAGTGCCGAAGTTGCCACTATCCGACTCAACGGTCGCGGGTACAATTACTGCATCGCGATCAATATATATATATATATATATATATATATATATATATATATATATATATATATATATATATATATATATATATATATATATATATATATATATATATATATATATATATATATATATATATATATATATATATATATATATAAATAAATAAATAAAATTGCCTTTTATTTGTAACTTATAAATTTTTTTACCAAGAAATTTTTAAACTACATTTTCTGCTAAGTTTTAAGCAAGAATGCAGGTGAAGGCCTCTTGCGAGCTGTTTGACGTCAGTTTGAGTCGGCTATCTCCCTGACCTCATCATCTCATCTTGCGTGGGGTGCGTGTTTTCCTAGTGGGCCTTTCCGCGCTGTCAGCTTTCACGTCTCTGGTCCTAGTCCAGTAAATATCTGTATGACCTATAGATATTTATTCCGAGTCTGGTAACTCCGCCAATCCGCATTGGACAAGCGTGGTGGGTTAACGTCTGTTTCGCCTTAAATGGAGAGGTCCGAGATCAGCAGTAGGATATATATGAGTTGTGAAAAATAAATGTCCCATCGTTTGACGCAGTACTCCTCATTTCTCGATGAACGACATTAACATTAACCCACCACGCTTGTCCAAGGCCGGTTGGCGTAAAATCCAAAAGCGGAATAAAAAGGCCATACATATATTTATCTCGATGCCAGAATCTAACCCGTAACTTATTCCGAGAATATATATATATATATATATATATATATATATATATATATGTATATATATGTCCCACCGCTGAATTCGGGCCACTCCATTTCTAAAGGAACAGACGTTAACCCACCACGCTTGTCGAATGCGGAAAAAAAAAATATGAATGATTTTCATTCATATTTTGAGAATTTTTTAAGGTTATATTTTTAAGGTAAATTCATAGTATTCCATCAGATACGCTATAAGGTGTATGACATTAAAAGTAAGAAAAATAATTAGTTCAAACTATTGTCGGCTACAAATACACAATATGGTAACGCTATGTAACAAGAATAACTTAGCTTGTGTTATTCAATAGACAAGAAAAAACGCGTGAAATGCAGTAGTTGACAGATGTTTTGTTTTTTTTCTGACCTGAATACTCACGAATCGTCATTTGAACACGTTTTGTTGGTTGGCGGGATGACCCTTCCCGAGGCCCCATTGTTTCTTATCGGGAAACGGAAAGAACAAGAGTCTAATAAAAATCGTCTATAGCGTCACGTCGGCACAATAGGCAATAACGTCTTTTTGGCTGCTTTGTAATAATTGTACGTAGCAAAGGGGCTAGAGATGTTCCACTTCATAATTATCGCGTATCCGATGCGATTTCGGAAGTCGTAAATTAGTATGTTACAAAATTATACATGGTACTTTGTATTAAACAATTTACTAACTACTTCATAATAAATTATTAATCAAACCATTAATTATGTAATATAGAATAAATTCACAAAAATTATAAAAGAAATTATATGTATATTTCGTAGAAATATCCTACAGTATATATAGCCAATGCTGATACACCGTTGTCTTTCTTATTTATTAGAAACCACGAATTGTTTTATATAGAGTGAATTGGGAATATTATTTCAAAATAATTCAAATTCATAATTCTGAGAATTATGCCAAAGTTCAATGACTTATTTAAAAAAAAATATGATGCATAATTTTATATAAAACTTATGGGTTATATTATATAATTATGCAAATCGAAGTTATTGAAATATATTATAATGGAGACATTAATGTTTAAGTAACAACCATCTGTGCGTCATTCAATAAATGGAATATCTGTTCAGCATAAGTAGGTATTATCAATCAACTAATTAATCAAAGATTTTTTACACGATGCCAGCGTTTTTTCGGATATTCCATTACGATATGTATCCGAAGACGAATAGAATATATTTACAACACTATACGTAGGTAAAGCTGCGCGCACTGTTGTTGCGATCGCGAAGCCCGCATTTTTTGTGCACCGTACCTAGTAACCCTTCACTGGCCGCTGTAAAAGCGGAGATAGTTTTTTTTGCAATTCCCAACGATCAAAGACACCCGCGGGATACAAACGCAACGCGACGTTATTAATATTAACACTGTAACCGCGTGGTCCGATTTGTAAAGGTTTTTTTTACTTGTACACTGTACTTAACTTTGCCGAGTGCTAGTTCATACAATGCACCAAATGTAAGATTTGTGCTCATTGCCGAGTAAGATTTGTATGATTAAGATTTAAGTGTTCAAAATGTAAAAAAACCTACATATACGTATGTGTCTCACTGAGGCATCCTCACATTGTTTAAATATGTATTTCAATAGCTATTCCACTTCAATATCTTAAAATGTAAATCACTAAAATATTTCATAACACCTTTGCCAAATCAAATCTGGGGCTTTTTCTAGAAGACAATTAATAAGACGTAAAGTTAACATTTTCAGAAGCTTCAAAATAAATTGTGGTTCTTCCTCAAACCAAAAGCAGGCTTTATGTGTAATATTTTATTTTTGTGTATAAAATAGATTTTTAAGGGAAGAAAAAAATAAAATACTATAGTATCAGTTACGTTCACCTTAATTGTTTAACATATATATATATATATATATATATATATATATATATATATATATATATATATATATATATATATATATATATATATATATATATATATATATATATATATATACGTATTTATATACGTATATATATCATCATGTAGTTGAATTTAATATTTTCGTATTAAAAACTATCATAAATTATTTTCTACAAAGTCATTGCTTTTCTTTTAAAAATTGAACAAATTGTCTAAATACATAAATACTGAGATGTGGATCGTAAAATCTATTCCTGAATCATTCGACTCGAAACGTGTGGCGTACAATAAATGGTTCAAATGTAACCGATGCGCATCTATCCCAATCGGGCCTTTTTTGCGTTCCATAATTGTTGCTAAAGCCCGTCAACCACCGCATCGCTGCTTTCATATACGACTTCTTTTGATGCGTATTGAGCTTGCAAGCGTGCGCACCTTCTGTTTATTATTTGCTCAACATTGCCTCAAATCATTTAAAAATATTTTATCTTATGTAATGGCGGAGGTCTACAATCATTATAGAAGTTGAACAAAGAACAAAAGAAGTAAAATGAAGAATATACTTTATATAATACCATATACTAAGTACATAATATCTTCTTTGATTAACAGTCAAACTTGAATGGAGGAGATCCAGCTATGAGGTTATTCCACCGGTAGTGAGATAATTTCAATGTGTTTAATTAATTTACATTGCATAAAGACAAGACATCACCACCACGGTGGTGATGAATTTCCTTTAGCTAAATAATATTGTTATTAATATCCTAGTTCTCGGTAACAGCTAACAATAACATAACGCGCAAGTTTTTAAATGCTTAGAATATTGTGATATTTGCTGTTTTAATACACATCCATTGTTTTATTATACACAGCGGTCGCCAAAGTGGTGGTGAGTGAGAAAAAATTTCGTTGGTTCACATAAAATGTGGAACATACTTACTCATCACTTTATGTTTTAAGATGCATTGAAACATAATTAAATTCATAACAATACGTGAAAAGTTATAAAAATTTTCGTCGCATACTGCATAAACTGGCCATTGGATGAGCGGCTAGGAATGTATAATGCTAAAAGTTTGATATACTTAAACCGTCTTTCAATTGCTTTTTTTTAAAGTTTTGTTTATTTTGTTATAGTTTATTAATAAAGTTATCATAATTTGGTTTATTACAATTGATATTTTCATTTTATTAACTAGGTACATTTTATGTATTCTTAGATTATAATTTCTTTTATAAATCAATCCTATTAGTTATCCGCGGGCTGGTCCTACTGGTCATACTGGTCCATGAGGCCAAAAGTTTGGCACCCGGCAAACTTCGTACCGCCTCAGAATCCTCAGAATATATTCCTAATATTTTTATCATATATCTATCACATATCATATATGTACTCACCTTTTAAACCTTCTTTGGACTTCCAAAAATAATTCAATACCCAAATCGGTCCAGCCGTTCTCGAGTTTTAGCGAGACTAACGAACAACAATTGATTTTTATATATTTATAAGTGATTTAACAAATAACCTTGCTTTGCCAGCCCTGCGTTACCAAAAACCGCGGCGAATACGCAGCAGTAGGTAGCCCGTGTCGTTCCGCGTAGTACACCGAGAGAGTACATTATTATTAGAGGGAGCAAACAAAAGGCGGCGGGCGCGGGCGCGGGCGCGGTCGCGTCCGTGCCATTGTCGTTTTCCGGGAAAAGATGGCCGGCCGCGATTACCCGCTCGCCGCTCGCCCGACCGTTCTAAATCATTATCTCTGCCGCGAAAAAACTAATTGAAAAGGACGCCCCTCGACCATTGTTCGCGCTCATTACACTTATTGCTTATATAAAAGGAGAGACGCTTCCCGGGAACACGGCCTGCACCACTTTTGTCGGTACACGATGAGCTAAAGAATGTTGATTGTCACACAATTTCTCCAAAAATGTATTGTCTATGGCAAAATCTGCATTGTCTGTTTGGTATTTAGGATCCATGTTGATAATCCATATATCTCCTTACCTAATTTAATCAATACAATCACAATATAATACTGGCTAAAAGTAGATTATTGGAGATTTATATTAAGACGAACGCTATCAACTGCAATGAAATTCATAAGTTAGAAATGATCTATTGAATATCAAATAGAAAAATAATTACAATATATAAAGTTTGCTGTCATTTAAGTAGATCAGTTTTATAGGTCATCAAAGACCAGTTTTAAATATCGAATCACGTAGAGGAAGGGTGGCCAAATTGACTAGACCCAAAATCTGCTGTTTACTATATAGCCTGTGCGATATATTAATTACATAATCATGAAACATGAATAAGTGAGTTGAATACTGTTTATTCAATAATATTTTTTATTTTATTAATAGGGAAAACTTATTTTTTGCTCTACTAATAACTGTGATCGATCGATAGCTATCGGTCGGTCTGCCACCCCTGACATAAACGGTACTTACGTTTATGGTGTCATTCTGACATGTACCTACGACTTAATTAATAAGCTTTATCTTAATTTTAATATGTGCAGTTTGTTTTATAGATATAAATTTGTATAATACTTTATTAGTGTAAAGGACGTTTGTTTCCGGCAATTGAGTGGTCTTTCCGTAATCTTCACTCTTGGCCGGTGAAGTGATAATCGCCTACTGTTTTTTATTATTCAGGTTAAAACTACTGCCCGTTTCTTGTTGCTGCCAGAATCGCTTCGTAAGACCATTGGTCTAGTAAGACCATGGGTTTAGTAAGACCAGTTCTCTATAATTTCTTCGCTGACTTTGCAGCACAAAAGTATAGGTATGGTAGTAAAAATGTTCAACGTATGCAAAAGTGTGTAAGAAGGGGGGATTTTTGCCATTTTTAAATAAAAAACGTTTATGAAATGAAATTTAAAATAGTAAACGAACGTATTGTAAGAAATGGCTGCGCAACTTTAAAAAAAATAGTGGCGCATCTTAGTAGGAACTGCGTAAGACACTCGCATAAAAAAATAGGGTTGACTTATTCCATGCTGCGAATCATACAGCGACCCCAGTGTAGTTAATTAAGCAATAAAACTAGTGTACCAGATGGCAATACCAAATACAATGTTAACAGTGAACTGAGATGCATTTTGTGACTAAACAAAAGAAAGATATCGTGGCGTGGGTAGTGTCGCTTCGTGCGCGACTAATCGTCGCAGAATGGCAATGTGTCGTTCGTTTTCTATAATTTCAATGTGTTTGATTCATTTACATTTCATAAAGTCAAGAGGAAATTCATCTACTCCACCACGGTGATGAATTTCCTTTAGCTAACTATTATTGTTATTAATTTCCTAATACTCTTTAACAGCTAACAATAATATTAAGTTGTTAAATGCTTAGAATATTGTAATATTTGTTGGTTTAATACACATCCATTGTTTTATTATATACAGCGGTCGCCAAAGTGGTGGTGAGCGAGAAAAAATTCGCCGGTCCACATAAAATGTGGTATATACTTACACATCACTTTGTTTTAAGATGCATTGAAACATAAAATTAAATTCATAACAATACGTGAAAAGTTATAAAAACTTTCGTCGCATACTGCATACACTGGCCATTGGATGAGCGGCTAGAAATGTATAATGCTAAAAGTGTGATGTACTTAAACCATCTTTCAATTGTTTTGTTTTGACAGTTTTTGTTTATTTTATTATAGTATACTAGCTTTTGCCCGCGGCTTCGCTCGCGTTAAGAAGTATTATTATGAATTAGGTATAGTTTTTGCGCCTTTACTTTTGTTTAGCGTGTGTAAAAAATTAGGGCCTACAAAACTTCTTTGTACACAATATTCTTAACTAATCTGTCATTAAGCGCTAAAACTGTCCATGTGAGAAGCAATGTTCTCTCAAGTCAATACCCGCAAATTTGAGAGTTTGCCCCGGAGACTTGTTTATTGTCATGGCAAAGCAGACTTTTAGGGGAAACTGTAATCGTTTAAATTCGAACGGGCTATCATTAGGTATTATTGCATGTATATAGTATGCACTATTTGGTTTATTACAATTGAAAGAAAGAAAAATATCTTGGCGTCGGTACTGTCGCGTCGTGTGCGACGAATCGACGCAGAATGACAATGTGTCGCCCATTTTCCCGCCTCACGACTTCACCAATACACAACACACTTCCTGTTGTCGATACAGTGCTGTCTTTTTCTGGTAGTAGAAATTCCTTATTAGTCTAACTCTATTTCCTCCTCAGTCGCACACTCCAGGCGGAATGGTCGTGTTCATGTATCGTCAAATGAAGTGTTAGATATTTCCATTTCTCTCTTGTGAGCAATGGTAGCATTGGTTTCCCGTTGATGAGTGGTGAACCGTAGGTGAGTGGTTCTACCGTCACTACAGTCACCTCTATGCTACTATGCGGTCGCCATAGCCCCTTTTGTTATCTAGCAGGCCGTGTCACGGAAGTCGATTATCTTCCGCCGCCATCCGGCGCTTGGAGATGAGGTTGACATATGGGATGGTAGAGATGTTGATTGCTTTCCCCTCTACTCCCCTAACTCTATTTGGTTGGACTAAATCTTCTTTGGACTTTGTTTAGTAATCGTCGAGTCGTAAGTTACATGTTTTTAATATATTTGTAGTAACCTGGCTCATCCGAACCCTTGTGAATACTGGAATACTGGTATTGCATATATTAGTAATTATTAGTACGCATAAATAATTGTATATATTATTTCGATTACCATGGTAACTCAGAGAAGACTATAATAATATCTCAGGAAACGGGAAAACCTTGCATTAAATGAGTTTACAAGCAATTGTCGAGTCGTAACTGGCCACTGGATATTTCGTCTGCCTTTAATGGTTGTATACGTGTCTTGCATGGTCGTTTGCCTGCTCTATCATTAAAAAAACTTTCATCAGCTTGTGGCTTATGGCAGTTCACTGCTGAACATTTGTTCAGCAATGAACACACTACATAAGGACACCGAGTACAGTTTTCGGCTTCATTTTTAAAGTTATATTTATTATATTTAAATTTCAGTAGATCATTTATTTATCTTTAAATAACTCTTTAAAAACGAATTATGTTCTATTCACCAAGGAAGGCAGTATAAAACGTCTGATTGATGGAGTCAGAAGTTATTTTGCGTAAGTTCACTATTAAAATGGAATGTCAAACTGACTTTACTAAGAGCCGTGATAGTAAATTAGAAAAATAACATTGCGTGTTTGTGAGTCACTCGTTGGTTCTTTCGTTGAGTCTATAATGGCTGATGATGTTTCGGGTTAAGATGAAACACGTGTTGTATATCTAAATTATTGAAAAGCTGAGTTATATGTTTTACGTTTTTAAAGTTAACTTAAAGTTTTTTAACTCTTGAATGTTATTTCTATATTTTATATATATTTATATATACATTAGTTAATATATATTTTTTAAATTACTTTTCGCGATGCTAGGATTAAGTTTGATTTTCCATCTTAATGGAACACGTAGCCTAAGAAAATTTCCTTCGAGGTTTGCTTCCTTTAATAATTCATTTAGAAATAGAAATAGAAATAGAAAAACATTTATTCGTAACACACTCTTTTTTTACAAGAACTTAAAAAAAAACTAACTAACTTTGTTGGCGCAGCAACCCAAAATGGATCTTGGCCTCCGAAAAGATCTTACGCCACCGTGCCCTGTCCTGCGCCACTTCCTGCCAGTTGCAGACTTGATGGCTGCGCAAGTCATCCTCGACCATGTTTCTCCGGCGGTACCTGGGGAGCCCCACAGGATTTTGTCCAGTTGAGCGACCCACATACGCTCTCTTGACTGCGCGATCCTCCCCCATCCTCTCAATGTGGCCCAGCCAACGTTGTCGGTGAGCCTTAGTCACTCCTATTACATTGGGTTGGGCCACCAGATGCCACCAGATCGATCATCTTTTCAATCGAAAAGAGGCATCCTTTCAATGCGTTAGTGTCCAAGCCTTACAGCCATACATACGTTTGAATAGGCCGAATAATCGTATTATTGATTCGGAACTTCGTCTTGATACTGAAGAGCTGCGCTGCAGCGCAAGTTGTTAAATGCTAAAAAAAATTCTAGCGTGTTTGTTACAAATTCGTACAATGTTATTTCCAACTTCATTACTCTATCATCTGGTCCGCACTTTGTTGAGCAGTATTTTAGCTCCAGTTCAGTGCAGCGAATAACAGTAACAGTAAATTTAGTGCAGGCGCGTTAAAAACCTGTCAGCGGGCAATAATTGCCGCGGACGCGAGCCGAAGTCGCGGCGCGCTGCCTCAGGTAGCTTTAAAGTGACCACGGGCTATGTTGAAAATACAGGACATTAAATTAAACACTAGTGATAAAAAAATGCGGATTAAGTAAGATAATTAAGTAAAATAAATTATTAAAGATGTGATTTGTAATGTCGACGAGTTGCGTAAACTAGCTTGTTCTACCATCTGCCATCAACTACAGATATTGCTTCATGTAGTAGAACGAGAAAGATGACTGACTGCTTTCTATAATGAGCAATACAGTTTTAAATTGCAAAGATGTTCTTATTACGGACGAATATTGTTTAAATATTTTGTTAAACTATGATCTCATTAGTTAAGGGGCCATCTATAAATAACGTCACACGAATTACGTGACTTTATTTTGAATATGATTTTGTTATTTTTTTAAATGTTTTAAGTCCAACATAAAGGATGTATGGTCACCCTAGTCGCAGGGATAATGAGCCTGCAGGTACGTACGTGAGCCGACGAGATTGATTCGAAGATGTTAATGCTGGTAGCCTATTGGCTTTAACAGCTTTATCGTAGAGCCGACGAGTAAATGCGATCTCTACCTACTTCTAGCTAGATTCCCCGCCGTCAGACTGGTACACGGAAAGTATAACACTCATTGTGTGCCAATGTTGTACCAGCCGGTGGATGGGTGTTTTGTCTCTAGTTTTTGTTCTGTTGGTTCCAGTATAGCAAGATTCCAGTGTCGTAAAAATGCACACCCTTGTATATTCAAGACCTCAAGCATGATGATCTCAGCTCTGATGATCTAAATGGTGTAAAAGTAACACTAGCTGCTTTCAAGTTCAAGTCCCAGTTTAGATAACGTTCTGTGCTTCAGAAGGATAAGCCGTTGGCCTTGACTGTTGTAGAAAACGTTTCTACAACTATATATCTATATAATCTATAGGCAATTTAGTGAGTTGAAATACTTGACAACATGGTTATTCGAACTTATACGAAATTTACTTTTATTATGGACCCAGTGTTTGGATGTACATATGTACGGTTCATTCATTCATAACAGTCAAAGCCAAATAAATGTCCATGGACAAATGTGATGGGCCAATATCCGTTCCCCCAAGAAATATAAAAAGGTGATATCAATGACTATAATAAATTTATTAATGAAATTGAAAAATAAAACAAACAACCCTAAGCAGGGCCTATCAGTTGCATTTTATCCTTATTGACTTAAAGTTTTCATCTGTACTTCTGTTTCCGTACATTTGTACACAACACACCAACATTTTGAAATAGTTATGTGCCTCTTTCCCAGATGGAAACACGCCTGTAAGCGATCTCGTTTCCAATGACTACCTATTATACCTATATGATAAATATGCACATATCCGTCGAATTATTATTTAAATATTTGGCATAGTATAATTGTTAATATTTGTTTTCACAGTCCATATGTGTCCACTTCTGAGCATGGGGCTCCCCATTTCTGGAGGGACGTATATCAACCCACCACGTTTATAACTGTGGCGGGGTAACTAGACTCGGAATAAATTTATCTAGGCCATACATACAGGGGATCGAAACCGCGACCATTGAATCCGTATGCGGTTGATCCACAAATGAGTTAATTCGTCATCAATACTCCAATTTTTTACATTAATTACACGAAAAAACGTACATATATGTATATACACACAAGTATGCAAAATACATACTTTTTATAACTAAATATTGAAGAAACATGATTTTTATGTGATTAAAATATTCCTGTTTAATTTTTGAAATAGCAAGCAAATTTAATTATTAGTAACAATTAAAGTCATGTGAATTTAAGCCGCAACCACACAGTTGAAATTATAACAATTTATTTAACTGTGTACCCACACATTGTAGGTAATGTACATTGTTTATGTAATTCGATCAATATTTTGCACGCAAACAACTCCGGTTGTCGCCGTCGCGGGAATCTTTATATCGAGTTCAAGATATCTCTTCCTGATGCCGCAAAAACATTTCCTGTTACTTTTTACACAAGCAGAGTTTTAAAACGACCTCGCTTCGAGCTCGGGATCTTTATTAAAACGGTCGGGCTGTCGTGGAAACAGGGCTGTATTGTAAACTTTATAAAAATAATAACAGTTATTATTATTATAAGTATACGCCCACGGCAATTTTAAAACAAAACATTTTTGACTTTGAATATATTTAAAAAATGTAAGAATAATACGATTTATATCTAAGGCAATGTTACGAATCGAATTATTTTAAAAATAACAAATCACCAGGTAAAGTATTGTATATTTCTTTGTCACCCTTACAAAAAATTTAGTATACTTTGTAGGTCTATATTGATACATTATTGATAATTTATTATGGCATCGCTTTGGCAACAAATACGTAATAGAATTATAATGAATTTTTATAAACACGCAAGTAATTTTTTTTAATTAAAAGAAACCTTATGTCCTAAAATATGTTTATTGACTTTTATATTTTTCATTTTGTACTGATTGCGATCCACTATAAAATTTATACAAGATGCATCTGTATTTTGATTAATTTTAAATGATTGATTTTATTTGATTTGATTAATTTTTTACAACAATATCTTAAATGTATATATGAAAATGTATTTATAGAGCCATCATTGTTATTGGAGTTAGTAACCAAGAGATACTAAGATAATAGGTGGGTGAATGCTATCTTGCAGGTACGTTAGAAAACCACCCTACCCTTATCATATCCTAACCATATCTTAAAGGCAGGCAACGCTTCTGTATGGCACTGCGGACGTCTATGAATGGCATTGATTGCTTTCCATTAGGTGACATGCCTTGTCTTATCCCATAACGCAATTTATAATGCAAATGTGAAAGCTAAGAGCAACGTTCGCTTTAGGGTCCAATTTTACATATGATAGTTGTATGTACACACAAAAGGATAAAGAAGAAAGGACAAGGCAGGAGAAAAAAGATGGATTTAGACAGGATAATAGGGATATGATACTACCGCAACGGAAGACGAGGAGTGATACGGTAGTAGCTTGGGGGGGCCGGGGTCACGTATCCGTGTACCAATACCATAAATACCGGACAAGCGGCTAGGCAAAGATACTCTCTGACCAAATTTGATAGTTGTATATTTAATGTCTTTCATTGGCAGTAAGGTAAGTTAATATGTTTTGTAATTTTGTCTAAGTATTGTGGATTTTGTAAATATGTAAAAAAAATGTAGTGTGCCGAGTACGGCCCTGTGCGGAACTCGCGGCGCTCGTTCGGCGTAAGTAATTACCGCGCCGCTCGCCGCTCGCCGCTCGCCGCCCGCCGCCCGCCGAGCCCCTTTAACTTGCGCCGTATCCATATGTATCTGTGTCGCGGCGCTAATGGCTAAGCAGGGTTGACAGTTGGCGACCGCACGCCGACGATCGCATCCTGGCTGGTGTACGTGATGGCGTTATTTCTTTTTAGTGTTTTTAGAGTTGCGTGTATGAGATTTTTTAACAACGCTTAAAGTTGTGTGTTTGATATTCAACATCAACATTATTGAGAGGCGATTATAAAAAAAAATCATTCAAAAGACATTCGGGTGTGTGGTGATTGTTGTGATGAAATATAAATAGATTAAATACGTAAATATGTCTTTTTTGATAAATTAGCTGCTAAAGTTGGCGTTTATGGGGAAATGTTCCCTTTAAGTCCAGAAATCGACATATGTATGATGTTTTTGTCTTTGATGATGCTCATAATAGAATTTGTCCTTCAGAAGTCTCTACCTTGTCTGTAATAACGGTACTATTTTTATCATTAATTTTTGTCAGAGGCAGGTGTTACTTTGCGAAAATCCATTACTATATGGACAGTTAGGTCTTTTACTTAGTTAAGATCCGCGACAAGCAAACAAAAACAGAAAATTAATAATGTGTGTTTTCTACTGTAAGAAATAAATCCGTAAATACACTTTTTTCAGTAGAAAATACACATTATTTTTCTGTTTACGTTTGCATGTCGCGGATCTTAGCTAAGTAAAAGTTCTAACTGATCATATATTAATTATTGTAATTTTAAAGTTGTTGTAATTTAAAAAAAATTACTCCTTAATAGAGTAATAATCTTTACTTCATTAACGGTTAACACACAACTGGATGCGTGTAGCTAAGCTTGGTTTAAATGGTGCGCTGTGTCCAACAGTATTCTGCCGTTATACTCGTCGTGGTGATGATGATAATGAAATTGCTATATCTTACTTAAGAGGAATAATTGTTGTATAGATGTTTTTATGTACTAATCGAATACACTATTGTTTTTGTTTTCATTTTAGAGCGAAAGCATTGAAATAAAACTTTGACAACTATTATTTACCTCTTCTTCTTCCTCGCCTAATTGAATTCAAGTGCTGGCGCCCATAGACGTCTATATCACCGTAGGCATATCGTATGCGGGAGCGTTGCCGACCTTTGAGAAATGTGTAAGCTAGTTTTTGAAATTCCATGTCGGTCGGTTTGGAAATACTGCTAAATTAGCTGGCTCCAACGGTCGTGTACATATAAATTATCATTTAATAATAGCATAATGTTGAACCAATATTTTTGTATTGTAACTGGTGTTGTGACAGCCCTAGCTGCGCGGAGGCGGCGATCGGTCGGTGACGGGCGCGTAAAATGCGTAAATGTAAATGCGAGCCGCTGCGCCTCGCCATCCGGTCGCGTCGGCGAGCCCCGCTATAATTTAGAAGACCCTCCACCCCCCCCCCCGCGCCGCTCGCCGCCCGTCCCCCCTAGATAGGTTCCCAGCAAACGACTGCGATGTTGTATCGGCTGTATTGTTCAGTTCGTCGATTGTTTTGGATTACGATTATAAAATTGGAGGTATACAACACCTACACTGAGAGTATTTGATTAATTTTGGATTTTGTCAGTGCTATGTGGACAGCCAAAAGTTTTACTTAGCTAAGATCCGCGACGAGCAAAAACAATAACAGAAAATAATAATGTGCGCTTTTCTGCTGGATGAAGTGGATTTATTTGGAACTTAAATCAAAAACTTACCGAAAAAGGCCATCAATTCTCCACTCACCAACCACCACACAACACTAAACACACACTACCACCTTTCCACCTTGTAAACGACACGAGGAATCTTCAGGTATAGTAGACTCTACGGAAGACAATTTTAATTTGTTTAAAAAGTTAAATTTTTTTCATGAGTGTGTGTGGTATTTTGTCCAACTCTGATTTATTAGTTGCTGCGTCTGTAATAAGACTTATATTTCGTTAATACGTGTATGTCCATCACGGTTGTTTGTATTCACATTCACGTAATAATAACCTTCACGTATTCTTTGACGTCTCGATTTCCGCAAGTGTGCGGGACGAACTAAATTGCATCTAGTTTCACAGTGTGAAAAATAAAGTTGTATTTTGCAACCTTTTAATGCGATGAACACTACACTATTATAGTTGGCAAGTTTTAAGAACACACCGCTTCGAGGCCTATACGAGATACCGTTGCGTATGGCCACCTCTCTTCGATTCGATTCCAAGCTGAGGTCTCGACCTCGTCTGAGAGGCCTTTGGTCCATGATAGAGGACACTCCATCATTTCAGCGGAGCATCTGCAGCCTAAAACTCCGATATTTTGTCGTTGTCGTAACTTAGTAGGGAGTACTTAGTAGTTCTTCCGACTTCCGACGAAGTTTTAAAGGTCGTTTGACACAAAAAAATCTGTTGGCGAGTACTTCTGAAACAGGCCTTAGGCTATAATACAACAAAAAACGAACATTAACTAGTCTAACACTTTATTTCAACATTGGTGTCAAAACTTCGATGTTTTCTTCACAACGATGCTATTTTACAGGGAATGTAGCTTTTATAGAATAGTTAGGCAAACGAGTAAGCAGATCCCCTTATGGTAAACGTTCACCGCCCCCCATGATGCAATGGGGTTGTCCTGTTTGTTGGAGATCCGACAACCGCTGGGGTAGACGAGTACTGGAGTGGAGACCGCGTCTTGTCAATTGTAACGTGGGACGTCCCCCTGAATAGATGGTGCGATGAGCTGCACAAGGCGGCTGGCAGAAACTGGATGCTTGCAGCTAAATATTGGGTTAGGTCGCGTTTCTTGGTATAGACCTATGTCCAGCAGAGGATTACCGTGGGCGGTTGATTGATTGATTGCGCCGCCTGCAATTCTAAGAGCACCACAGAAGGGTTGTTTGTCTTCGAGCAAAGATTTTAATAATGGAACGAGAAGAAAGAAATGAAGAAAAGAGAAAAGTTAGGCCTCTGCGTCGCTGCACTTCCCGTACGAAATACGGTAACACACTAAATGTTACCAATTAACGCTGGTAATAAGATAAACGTTTTAGACGGCTAGATTAAATGTTTTTTCATGAAAATAAAGCTATTTTATAACTCCTCCCATTTGCCTTTGGGCCCAGTACCCCATGAAAAGCTCCGTTGTCTACTGGAGGGTGGTACCGCCTCCGTTGGGAACCTATGACTTAAAAGGTTTCCATTTAATGTTATGTGATTGCGGAGCCCTAAAAACGTGAGTGAATCAAAGTATCACAGACGCGGAGTGTTCAAGGCGAAATAGACCTCAGCGCGAAGGTCGCAGACTGACCGTACTCGTATAAACTTTCATTAGCCCGCTAAAACAGAGGAATTTATTTACTAGGGAGCCAAACATGAAGGTAAAAAAAAAACTTTTTATTTCTCCATTATTTATTTAAGTAATGAAATTATTATGTGAAGTAAATTTTTACTTCACATAATAATTTGGTCCCGTGTTGGAAAATGAGCGATGGCGTACACTTTACAACCACGAGCTATATGAGCTGTACAATGAGCCAAACGTTATCAAAACCATTAAGATTGGACGCCTTCGTTGAGCTGGGCTCGTGGTACGGATGGACGAGGCGAGAGTACCCAAACGCCTACTCGACGGCAAACCAGATAGTCGTCGAAGCCGCGGAAGACCTAAACTCAGATGGCTAGATAGAGTCGAGGACGTCTAATGTCTTGATGATGATGATGAATTTTTTACTTCAAATTTAAATTTCTCTTTATGAAAGCAGCTAAAACTTTAGCGCTATTTTAATTGCTATGACATCAGAACCTTTAAAATACAAATTTATACATTTCTCAAAGACTAGCGACGCTTCTGCAACCTTTTTTAATGTTTATAATTTTATTTTTAATGTTTTAAATTTTATTTTTAATGTTTATAACTATCTCTTGCACCCGGCGTCGCTTGGTGTAATTCCACTGAAACATAAATATAATATCCATTTTCTGTGAGATTTCAACTATCTCTAAAGCAACCGTTGCTATGGAAACCAATCGTCACGGCAACCATGTATAATGCATGGGTTTATATAAGTGGATGTGTGACTGGGAGTATCAACTACTATCAAGTACTATGGTAGCGTGTTCATAAAATTCAATTCTTTATAATGATATTAATTTATTCTTGCGTTTCATTGTACATTTATATAATATATTATACTTTATTAACACTCTTCAGTTTACATTTTATATCTCAATATATTATATATAATTTCAATATTTTGTGCCGGACGGGTGACATGTCTATCCAAAAGACGTCAGTCGAACTAATGCGTTTTGTTTTATAACAATTTAGTTCTTTATTATTTTAAATTTGAATATTACCAATCTAAAAAAAGTTTATTAAATTAAGTTTATATTATATATTATTAATAGAAGGTTTTGATGCATTAGTGATACATTTATTAATGTATCACTACAGTACTATACAAGAAAAATGCACTCAAATGCCAATAGTAAATATATGAACTTTCAACGCAATCGAACAAATTATGTGCGATAGCATTGGGAATGAACACATAAATATGCATTTTTTTAACAGCCCATATATGTCCCACTGCTGAGCACGGGCCTCTCCATTACTGGAGGACGTAATGGAGAGGCCCGTGCCATGGAATGGACGTTAAACCCACCACGCTTGCCCAATGCGGATTTGCGGTGTTACCAGACTCGGAATAAATATTTGTAATTCATACATATATTTATTACGATGCGGGGATCGAACCCGCGACTATTGACTCCGCGGGCGGAGAGCCTCGCCACTGAGCCAATTGGTTGTCAATATGCATTTATCGGTCGTCGATTGCATATCGATATGCATGTTTATATATTTTTAATTTCAACAAAGAACTATATGAGTAGGTACGTGTATTTTCTGTACCTATTTACCTGGAGAGACTGACGTATTTGTCGCTAGCACTCCGTAGCCCCCAGGCGGTGGATAACGCGTGATGCGAAATTCAAGAGGGTACGGGTACGAGGGAGCCGGGTTGAGAATAAAACGTGGCCGTGGGCGGGCGCTAAGTCATGCATTGTACACATAACATACCAGGGGTACATATGGTTTACAGAATTTCATTCGTTAAACAAAACAACTGGTTTATAATCCGTCAATGAAGTTTTGATTATTAAGCTATTATATTATTGTTATGTTATATACTATGTTGTTATGTATATATTATTGTTAATATTAAATCGGCTATGTAATTGGCGGCGTTGATTGCTTTCCTCGTCCTTCGATGCGACACGCTTGCTCGTTTGCTCTCTTATCCCACAAAAAAATATATATTTTCAAATCTATTGCGGGATACCTCTAAGTTAGTAAGAAAATAGTTTTTTCATTATGCCAGAATGAACCTAAATTTCTTTAAATCTTAGAAAAAGGATTTTTTTTCAACAACCCATATATGTCCCACTGCTGAGCTCGGGCCTGTCCATTTCTGGAGGAACGGACGTTAAACCCACCACGCTTGTCCAATGCGGATTGGCGGGGTTACCAGACTCGGAATAAAAAATATTTGTAATCCATACATATATTCATTCCTATGCGGGGATCGAACGCGCGACCATTGACTACGCGGGGGAGGGCCCCGCCACTGAGCCAACTAGTCGTCGAAAAAGGATTTTAATATTTGTAAAACCCAAAAAAACTTAAGAATGTAAAAACCTACTCGTTTTTTGTCTATGCTAAGTTTTAAAATTGCGTAGCCGCAATATTAATACAAGATACTAATGTCTCATAATATGTAATAACAATACCAGTGTACCCGACAAAATACATGTTTATCTTTGTTAAATGAGAAGCCAGGACAACTGATGAATGCACCGAGGGCACTGCAAATTAGTTACCTTCCTTTGGAAATGTGAATAATTGGAGGGAAAAGGTAAGTTAAGGGGAAAGGTTTTGCCTTCGGATCACTGCACTCATCGTATGAAATGCGGCAGTATAGAGTCATTAACTCTGACATTTTATGCGGTTCTGGTACTTTCCCGGTCGAAATGGTATCATGGCATTGCAGCTGTTAATTTTTAGCAATAGCTCTTGGCGATAATGACGAAACTACTATTGTAATTTATATATGTATCCAGTAGTAGGAAGGAGTAGGAAGGGGAGGGTATTGGGCCTCCGGAACTCAGACCGCTCACCGTACGAAGCGCGGTAGACAAGACCTCACTCTCTCAGACGCCGGTTTTCTGCGGGAGTGTGGTACTTCCCCGGGCGAGCCGGCCCATTCATGCTACAGACAAATAATATGCCATTCTTGACAAAGTATTCGTCTGCAGCGTGGCTCTACCACTAACAAGTTTTAAAGTTATAAAGCTTTATATATATTGCTTCTTATAAAATTGCCATACCTTAACGATTACTATAATTATTTGTCGTGACTTGATTATTCATTCTGATGTAACTAGTGTCCTTTTCGTGTGAGGGCAGCCAGTTTGGTGCAAGGCCAGATTATAAAGCCAGTAAGGCTAAAATTAGATTGGCGGCATCGTCTACCTGAGAATAAAAACCAATCTGTGAGCTGCAAATCCGCCTACCGAGCGTGATAGTTACGGCAACATCTCAATTTCGAGGCAGGCCCGTTGGCCTGTTCGTTATAGGAATAACTAGTGTCATACGTTTATGATACTAGTTTATTTATTTATTTAATACTTTATTGTACACGTAAAACACGACATACAACAATTAAAAGGAAAGAAGATGTACAAAGGCGAGCTTAACTGAAAATTGTGTTTTCTTCCAGCGAACCCAGGAGTGAAAGAGAAGTAAGATAAGCTGTGAGGATAGAAATAAAAATACAACAACAAAATATAATAATAATATAATTATATAATTTATATATTATATATTATTAGTATTTATATAAACATATAAATACTAATAATATATAATATATAAATAAGAGGATACATACATATAATATACACATAAATGTATACATATATAAATATTTCATATTGAAAGGAAATGTTCTTTAATTCTTCTCTTAAATACATCCTATAAAGATAGTTATTCCTATAACGATTTTTGAAAACGTAAATTTAGTGTCCATTGCGATTTGAACTGAAAATCTTTGTCATATATGTAGGTCAGGTAATCTAACCACACAGCGAAAGGTTTGTCATGGTTTTGTTTTATGCAAGCGAGAAGTGGTAGAGCCTTCGGAGTGGTAGAGCCATGCTGCACACGAATACTTTGTCAAGAATGGCATAATATTTGTCTGTAGCATGAATGGACCGGCTCGCGCAGGGAAGTACCACACTCCCGCAGAAAACCGGCTTCTGAGTGGTAGATTAGCTGCCGCACTTCGTACGGTGAGCGGCTAAGTTTCAGAGGACCAACCCTTCTCTCCACATCCCCCTCTCCTTCTCCCCCTCCAGTCTTAAAGGTCAGTACACGCTTCCGCACTGTCGATGTCGCTGCGGATATCTATGAGCGGCGTTGATTGCTTTCCATCAGGCGACACGCCTGCTCGTTTGCCTTCCTATCCCATAAAAAAAGAAAAGAAAACGAGCAAGCGGGTTATCTGATTTTAAGCAAAAACCGCCCTTGAATAGTTGTAGGACTTACTACAGATGCGTTGTCTACGTTGGGGTATGTATGTAAATAATAAGAGGCGAAGAAGGAAGTAACTGGAGGGAAGAAGGAAATAAGAAGGGGAGAAAAATTGGAACTCCGGATTTCAGCACTGAATATGAAACGTGGTAACACAGTAAAACGCTACATCTTGGTGCCGATATAGTATAGCTGATCTACTATTAAGGTCGAACCGGCTCAATATTGCTACCATGGGGTTAACATTATTAGGCTAATATAAATATGCACATGTTATATAAATCTATATCTATGTACATGTTCAATTATACACATATGTACATGTTCCATTATACACATATGTACATGTTCCATTATACACATATGTACATGTTACATTATACACATATGTACATGTTCCATGTATAAAAACAGCAGCCAGGTGAAGGCAAATATAGGCACTTATTTTTTTTACAACGAATGGACGCTAGCTGCGACAAGTATCAGCTCTGGCCGGATCAAGTAAGTAGCACCGTCGCCGGGTGGCGCGGACGTGCCTTATCAATGGGACGGTGGTTTTTGCCGCGTGTCTGCACCGCGCTGCTATCTGCGACGCCGCCGACCAAGGACAATGGTCTCTGTGGCTCCGGGCTTGAGTTATAAATGCCAAACGTATTTATAGAGCGTGGGATGTTTGTTTCGCGGGTGTTGTTTTGATGGTCAATTTCAAATACACGTTATTTTTTTAGACATGAGAAGTTACATTTCATTTGCCAAACGTCACTCCGCTAACAATATAGCTTTTACAACCATCACACAATAAGGATTCTCTGAACGGAGAAGACACGGCGACAGAAACTCCGATCTGATAGACAGATGTTTAAGGTACTTGGTAGTAGTAACAGTAGTATATTTGGGTAAAAGATAATTCAGATTGCTCCATTCTATATTATTACCTCGGATGCTACTAGTCTATTTAAGAAGACGTAGTTACATTATATAGGTATGATTTCTACTTTCAGAACGTACCAAAAGGGGTTTAAGTATTTTTTTCTTTTATTTATTAAGTAATCCAAAAGCTTTCTTAGTAAAGTAAAGGTTCTTCTTCTAACTTTTGAGGACCGTCAAAGGTAGAAAAGTTGCATACCTGGGTCATATCATGAGACATGACAGGTACAAGTTGCTGCAACTGATCATGATGGGAAAATACGCGGGCAAAAGACAAGTTGTTCGCAGAAGAAAGGTTTGACGTAATATCAAGGAGTGGACCGGGATAGCGAGTGCTCCAGAATAGCTGCACCTCACGAAGGAGGAGGAAATTTGTGCTGAATTGGCTGCCACCCTTCGCAAGTCGGAGAGGCACTCTTAGAAGAAGACTAGCACTATATATAGACTATAGCTTACAAGAAGCCTATATTCAGTAGTGAACTATCAATGCTATTTCTAATTAATGACAATTAAAGTCCTAACCCATGATTCCAATAGTCAAATGGACTACCAATTAACCCAAACTGTCGTTATTCAGCATTACATCACCATCGTAATCAAACTACACCGACCGCGTGTACATCAAAGGTCCATAAAAGCAAACCTTGTAGCTAAAAGCCGCGTTACGCGAGTACGTAGACCAGTGATTCTCAAACTTTGTTTGTTGCGCTATACTTTTTACAATTTCATAATTTAAAGGGTGTGCGTTTTAAGTCTGAAAACTAACATTAAAATATAAGAATTTTACTTATTTGTAATACATTGAAAAAAATTTTATTTTTCGGATAAAGAAAAAAGGAATATTTCAAATAAAAAAATCCACTATCGCACAACTCGTCACAAGGAAAAGTTTGATCTCCACCATTTGGATGAGTTGCGATTCAGTACGGTGCGTTTTTTTAGAAAATTCTTTTCTCGCACCACTACTCTGTCGAACCAGTTACCTCCAGCGGTGTTTCCAAACCGATACGACATTGGAACCTTCAAAAAACAAGCCTACACTTTTCGTAAAAGCCGGCAACGCTTGTGCAATGTCTATGGTACTGCGGATGTTTACGGGCGGCGTTGATGGCTTGCTATCGGTGACACGCCTATAGGCGAGCAGGCGCGTCATCCATAAATATTATCCCATAAAAAATAATATTTTAGAGTGTTTTATTATTTTTTGTTATGGTGTTGTGGTGTTATTATATTATTATTGATTTCTTAAATTTGGCGGCACATTAAATGCCGAGGTCATAGTGGTTGAGAACCACTGACATTGATACTTTAAAATTCCAAAGTTATTCCGCCACGAGCATGTAACACAATGATGGTATGCCACGATGGCGGTGGCAAGCGCGCTGTACGTACGTACATCCGTGGGAATACCGCGAAGGGTTGCCGACTGACGCGACCCGAGCAAAAAACTAATGAATATCAACCGTCGGTCGCGTGAGACCTATCATGTTTCAATGCTGATAACGCCTTATTTCACATCACTATTTGCTGTTGTAATTCATACATAAAGTAAATTCATTCATTCAGTAAACTCCCGTTTATCCGAATCGCGTTTATCCGATATCTGAGTCATCCAAACAAATTTTTCCGATTTTTTCTTTGTTTACAACTTTAAAAATATGTACGTAAAAAGCCAAAGTCTAATTGGTATTAAACAACCTAACGTATCCATCTACCCCACCCATTTATTATTTACCCATCCATAACCATTTATTATATGCTTTTGACACTTCTTCAAACATACTTTTTCTTCAAACATACTTTGTCAATACGTCAACACAAATTTTTTCAGTCAAAAACATTCAGGCTTATTCACAACCATATCAATAGCATTCTACGAAAGCACCTTTTACGGTTATATTTCGCGGTATGGAGGCAAATCCGGGCGTTTCACGCGAGAAAACAGGGAATTTCGGTTTATCCGAAATTTCCGTTATCCGAACCATAACATATTTCATTAACATAATTCGGATAACGGAAATTTCGCCTTCCCGATCATTTCGGATTAACGGAAGTTAACTGTATATTTTTTTTGCAAAGCCTTTATATTTCCCTTATTTTCCCTTAATGGAGAGCCGTTTCACTGCGAAGATTGGTAGCGAACGGAGCTCTGTGGTCTCTGCCAACCCCTGTGGGGGATAGGCGTGAATATATATAAAATATATAAATATATAAAAAATATTTCCCACTACTAGGCACGGGTGTCTTCATTCTTGCGGGAACGGATATTAATCCATCACGTTTGTCTAAGGCAGTTTGGCGGGGTATCTTGAATCGGAACTTATATGTAGGCCACGCATATATTGACTCAGTTGCGGATGTCTATATGCGGCGTCGAATACTTTCCATTAGGTGATACGCGTGCTCGTTTGCCTCCCTATCTCAAAAAAAAATTGATGCGAGAATTGAATTCGCGGCCATCGGCTCTGTAAGCGGCAGCGCCGCACCTGAACCGATTAGGTGGTCGTTCGTTAGTTACAAAGAAAGAAAATAATTGTGGTACAGGCGCGCGACCTTGACGCTCTGTGGTCTGTAGTGGATGGAGCTCTGTGGTCTCTGCCAACCCCTGCGGGGGATAGCCGTGAATATATAAATAAATAAAATGAAGCCAAACCATTGTTTCCTATGAGAGTGTTACGATTCAAATATATGATAACAAATACTAGTAGACAGCCAGCACCAACCTGAGTAATAAAAACCAAACTTCGATCCTTGATCCCTCCTAGATGCGTGGGGAATATGGCAACTCCTCTCAGTCTTCAGCGGCACCAACATACAGTAGTGGACTGTAACAGCTGAATTCTGTGAAGCTTCCCGGATACCAACGACAGATAAATGTATTATATATGTATGTTATTCCACAGGGTAGTGGTGCGTTTTTCCCGAAACTTCTTTCGACGCACCACTGTCCTTTGGGGTCAACCTACTCCTACGGTTTTTCCGAACCGATACGACGTGAAAACCTTCAAAAAACAGGCCTACAAAATACTTAGAAGACGGTAATGTATTAATAGAGCCTTCATTATTATTAAAGTTAGTAAAGAAGGGATAATAAGACATTAAGTAGGTGTAGTGTCTTAGGTAAGTTAAAAAACAAGCATACACATATCTTAAAGGCCGACATCGCTTCGCAGAACCTATGGTACTGCAAATGTCTACGGGCGGTGATGTTTGTTTTCCATCAGGTGACACGCTTACCTACTCGTTTGCCTTCCTTTCCTTTAAAAAAATATTCCGTCTCCCAACGCTACTATTTGATATACCTGAATACAATCTGACGTTGTTTTCCAAAGACGTATGGCTATTTGTTAATCTATGCGCCATCTATATACACGATCGGAATGACGACAGCGTTTTATTTTATTTTTATGATGCGCCGCATTCTTCAGAAACCGTAATAAAACGTGTTGGCGTTTTGGAGCGAAATTTGAAATGAAATATAAAATACATTAACATTAAAGTATTATTAGTATTTTTAAAATAATTTTATCCATTGTTGAGCACGCGCCTCCACATTCTTGGCTCCCCATTGACATTTGTCCAATGCGGATTGGCGGCGTAACCAGACTCGGAATAAATATCTGTAGGCCATACATATGTATATTTATTTTGATGTGGGGATCGAAACCGCGACCATTTACTCCACAGGCAGCAGACCCGCAATTGAGCCAAATAGTAGTCAAAAGAAGTTTCTTATATTTTTTTTATGGGATAGGAAGGCAAACGAGCAGGCGTGTTACCTGATGAAAAACAATCAACACCGCCCATAGATATCGCATGGAAACCGCAGCGCCATTGGAAGTGTGGAAGTGTTGCCGACCTTTAAGGAGAGTGACATTACGGGAGTGGAAGGGGGGAGGGTTGTGGGAGGGGGAGCGTGTTGGGCCTCCGGAACTCAGGCCGCTCACCGTATGAAGCGCGGTAGCTAAGCTACCACTCAGACGCCTTCGCCTTCTTTCTTCGACGGTTTCTGCGAGAGTGTGGTACTTCCCCGGCCGAGCCGGCCCATTCATGCTACAGACAAGTAATATGCCATTCTTGATAAAGTATTCATCTGCACCGTTGCTCTACCACTATAAGATTGTTTTAAACATTAATTGTTGACAATTATAAGATTGTCTTAAACATTATAAATTGTTTTAAACACGTTCCTAAAAACAGTCAACATGTCATTATAGACGTTGACTGAGCGAACTATATTTTAGTTCTCTTAGTGCGCACGCAGTCATATTCCGGTACTATCAGCTGTTATCATGTACTTGCAAACGGATTGTTTGTGATCTCTTATCGGCGCATTGCCTTTTATTGTTATCGATCATTAATAATAACTACAAAACTCATTTGAAGCACAGACATTTATTTTGCGCCAGATATTTTATTTGCCGATTTAGCACTGCTCGGAAAAATATGAAGAGTTTTCCCGGTCTTATACACTTACTTTTATGTAAGCTCACCCTTCGGCGATAGTAGCTAAGCGATTATTCATACGGTTCCTTCGGTATGCAAATTAATCAATTATTTAAAAAAAATCGGGTTATTTACAAAAAGGCAGTTCATTGGAGAGTGCTTGTTTCGACTCTGATGTATAATGGTGAAATTTGGGTGTGGCAGAAGAGTCACGAAAGCAGACTGAACACGTTGGAAATGAAAGCATTAAAAAGTATGTGTGTGGTAACTTTGAATGATAAAATAAGGAATGAAGATATAAGAGATTGATGTGGAATAAAAGAAGGTGTTGTGACAAAAAGTTGAGAAAGGGATACTTAAATGGTTTGGGCACATAGAGAGGATGGATGAAAGACAACTGGTAAAAGAAGTTTACGCTGTGGATATGGATGGAAGGGTCGGTAGGGGAAGACCTAGGAAAGTATACCTTGACAAAATTGCCGAAGTTTTTAGGAAAGGCCAGGTTAAGAGACAACCCTTAATCGACGAACTTGCATGAGGACAGTGATGAATGTGGCGGAAGCAAAGAAAGTTTGCCGAGATCGTAACAGATGGACATCTGTGGTCTTTGCCTACCTCCACGAGTAACAGGCGTATAAAAAATGTGTTTTATCAATTATAAATAAGCCGTAAAAACCATGCGGTACATTGGCTTCTCTCAATATTGAAGGTTATTTCCATATGCCACATGTTTGGCTTACGGATTGGAGAACTTATGCATTGGTTTTTATTATCTATATCGACACTCCTCTCCATATACTGTATCGTATCGAAGGAATAGGGTAGGGAAGGAAAGTTGTATCTGATACAATGCTAGCATTATTAAAACGCGAGCCGTTTCGATTTGTGCCAAAACGTTTCGATTCGTACAAGCGTTCGGGCATTTTAAAAAGCGTATAATTTCAAACCGCCATACCTAACTCCCATCAAAGGCAACCGGTATTTTTTTTTTGTAAGCGTAACCCAGTCCGCTGGTCTTCTAATTACTCAGTCCGTAAGGCTGACTCATCAAACGGGCGAGGCGGGCGGCGCGCTCGAACGCGTTTTAAATTGTACATCTGCGCGGACAATAGGAGCCGTGTGTTGCAGACAAACTTGAAACTCATGTAAAGTTGCATCGGTCTGTTTTTTTAAAAAAAATATACCAAACTTAATCTTATTATAAATAAAATACCTTTTCTATACTTTGTTGGCAACAACAGAGCAGTTAGTAAACTCTTAAAATTGTCAAAATCCCACTATACTTATTATATACCATATCTCTAATTACGTTGTCTGTATATGGCTGTCTTTAATTTCTAACTTCTCTTCTCCATAGCTCTAGGAGTTTGTTTAATATCGATCACTTTATTATACTTACTTATTTAATTCGAATACGCAAAGACTTTAACTGTGCCTAGGTTTTCAAAAGCCAAAAGAACTCACCGCTGATCAATTTTGTGTGATTCTCGCTAGTTGTTAGATTGATTCTCGTTTAGATACGCGATCACGGTATCGCTCCATTGATAATTGGATGGATCGATCGGACAATAATCCGTGCAATCTTTTCCCATCCGTAGTATATCGATATTGTTATTACTTTTGTTTTATAAAAATATTTAATATTCTGTCTATTAAAAAAATAATTTTATCATGTCGTCATTCCAGACTCTTAAAAGAAAGTCAAATTCTCGCAAGTGCAAGTGACGTTGCATTTGACGCGCGGCTGCCTGGAGCCGGGTATCGCATCTATACCTGATGTTGACGCTCGCGGTCTTATTACCGCGACGCGAGTAAAAAAAACAAAGGAAGCGGCAGAGAGCGGAGCGGCCTCGCGGAGATTTATGGAGGCGCGGCGCCGCCGGGGGCCGTGCCCTATCGTAGGGTTGCCATTATTACTGCCGCATGGCGCGTCTCATTCGGGATGTTCGGCAATTAAGGCAGCTAGACAAATAATTACCCCTATTAAAGAACGCCTCTGGGATAGAAATAATTTAAGCGCATTATTATTAATAAATTATTATTATTAATAACATTTTTAAATTATTATTAATAAAATTATAAAATTGTCAAGAATAACATCTATTTAAGGATCATATCTACATTTGAATAAATTATTGGCATTCTCATTCCTGGTGAAAATGATAAATATTTTATCCAAACTGGCATTCTTCAATACATACACATATGGAAGTCAATTTTGTAAATGTCTCCCACTTGATATCTGACTGATTATAATATTTTGATTTCGAGAACTGAAAATTTACAAAAACATCGGGACTTATTAATTATGTTCAATAGTTCCGTTATAGCTCACTTCTGGACATTGGTCTTCCCATAATGTGAGGACTGTAAATCCCACGTTTGGGCATCGAAGATTGATTATTATTGCTCAGGTAGATGCTCCTACGTATTAGCTGGTATTCGCTCTTATAATTATCCTCATACAACTCCTAAGCAAGAGGAAATGGGGTGGACCTAGATTATGCCGGGATCATATAGCGAATAAAGTCGAGGCTTAGTTACACTAGAATAAAACTCATGATAGTCCCTTGGGTTTATATTGAATTAAAAGTGTTTTTAAAATACTTTTTTCAATATCCAAGAAAAGCAGAAAGTGTGGTGGGCCTAGTTGCACGTGTGGTAAGCACCCGACGGTTGAGAGCGACTGATTTGAGAAAACACCAGATTCGGACGAAGGTTGCGTTTATGTTAAAACGGCAAAGATATGACTAGTCTTCACTAGTCTTCTTGTCAGGTTATTAGAACGCTTTCAATGTTCTGCAGACACTTGAGATGTCAATAGATTTAATTTTTAAGTGAACTGTAAATATTAAAAAGTGGGCCCTAGTTGTCTGATTAAATAAATGAATTATTATAAATTTATTGTTATTATTAATAATAAGACCATCTAATTCAGTGGTCTAAAGTAGCGATCGCCAAACTTTTTGACCTCACAGTCCAGTAAATTCATAATTTGAATCGCGCGGACCACTAATAGGATTTTTTAAATGTTTAATATATTTATTATATATAAAAAATTCTCATCATAAAATGTACCTAGTTAATAAAATGAAACTATTAATTGTAACCAAATTATGAAAGCTTTATTAATAACTGTTAAAACAATCAAAAGATGGTAATATCAAGTCAAACTTTTAGCGTTATCCATTCCTAGTCGCTCATCCAATGGCCAGTATGTACAGTATAATAATAATTTCTTTATTTTCAAAATGTTTACATATATTAAGGTACTCTAGATCCCAGACTAGGATTCCCTCTGTAGGAAACTACGCTCTTCCCTTCGTAAACAATACAATGTTATAACACAAATATCAAAACGGGCGTTATGAAATACCTCTATTTTCATTGCAGAAACATTTTATCTAGCCGTCTACAATGTTTATCTTATTAATAATTTTTCTTGTAAAGGGGGTGGTAGTCCATAAGAGGTTGGGAACCTATGATGTACTGTGTGATTATTCACGTAGTTACGAACTGGAATACGGGTGTATATCCTTTCGCGCGATCCAGACATTCCTGGAAGGAGGGGGTGTGGTGCACGGCGAATATTGATCAGCTGAACTAATAATAGGAAGGTCCGCGTGTCCCCAGCCGTTGTTCCTTTCCGGTGCGGTGGCCATTCCACTAATTGCTTGCTCGGATCGAACCGGGCTTTCGATTTAGGCCCGTTCGACTGTAACTGTGCCGGCGTTTCTCTAGTTTTCAACGACAGTTTGTGGTTCTATGTTTTGAAGTAATTCCAGTTCCAACGTTAAAATCTGCTTATGTTTTTTCATAGCTGAGCAGGCATACGAGTGTGCGGGTCATCTGGTAGTAAACAATCACCGCCGCCCACAGACATCCGCAACGCTGGAGGCGTCACAAACGAGTTACCATAATTCGCACATATAATATATAATGCGGATTGAGGATGTTATATTTATGTACATATACAATCTAGTCAAATATATTAGTGGTTTGAAGGCATAAATGGTATTCCTTCTTTATTGGGTCTCTCAATCTTAAGGATCATGACTTGAATAAAGAACAAGTAGAAGAAAGGTAAGCGGCGCTGTCCTGGTGTGAATTAGTCGACGCTAGTCGTCCTTTTCACGCGTCGCTTGCACTGTCGGCTGTTTCTGTGTTGTGTGTCAGATCTGTATCGTGTTGGTTATATGGTCTGTCCATCGTGTCGGTTTTAGACTCTTATATCGCATGGCCGGTAGCAGAAATAGGATTTTTCTCATCATGATCAGTTGCAGCAATTTGTACCTGTCATGTCTCATGATATGACCCAGGTAAGCAACTTTTCTACCTTTGACGGTCTGCAAAAATTCACGTTTTTGCTTGACTTGTCGGAGAACCTCGTCATTGGGCACTCTTTAAGTCCAGCTGATAGCGAGCATCCGTCTATATGCCCACATTTCGAGCGCTTCTATACGTTTTCTGAGGTCTTCTTTATGCGTCCAAGCCTCACATCCGTATAAAAGAACGGGCTAGATGTAACAGTGGAGCATTCTAATGCGCAAGGAAAGTTAGAGGTTGCTATTACAAAGGACACGTTTCATCTTGTTGAAGGAGCTACGAGCGATTTCAATAAGGGTTATTTTTTAGTTTACTAAAGAGTATCTATGCATATTTACTATTGATATACCTTATCTAAGATAATTATCTATATATGGTCCTTAAGGATTTGGATAGAATTATGAACATTTATTGTAAATAATTTTAAAATAGCGAAGCTCTAATTTGACGAAATTCATGTTAATTACAGGGTTTACGTTAGAGGCGTTGTAGGAGGTGATGTAAGGGAAAGTTGTTGAGCTAGTACCATTATGACGGGCTTCTAGAAAGTTCGGAACGGTTCACAAAGCGTTCATCGTCCAGACAGAGGCGGGCACGGGCAGACAGTGACCCGCGTCTCACTCGGGTGACGCGTGCGCGTGTACGCGCGCCAACCTCGGTCGAGAGATGTGCTCGTACCCACGCGACAGCTCGACTGTCGATACAATATATCGACAGTCGAGCTGTCGCGTCATTTACACGCACGACGTGCACAGTAATATCACGTCATTTCAACGTTATTGTTAAACTATACATTCAGAAAATAATTAGATAGTGAATAGTCATAAAATTAATAAAATAACAATATAAGGTTTTTACCTCATTTCATATTCGTTGCTTATTTCGAATTGAAAATATTATCGTATATTTTTAGTAACCTTTCATAGTGGAAGAGCCACGCTGCAGACGAATACTTTGTCAAAAATGGCATTTTGTCTGTAGCATGAATGGGCCGGCTCGCCCGGGGAAGTACCACACTCCTGCATAAAACCAACGTCTGAGTGGTAGCTTAGCTACCGCGCTTCGTACGGTGAGCGACTGAGTTCCGGCCAACACCCTCCCCCCTCCCCTACCACTCCCACTCCCATACTGACACTTTCCTCAAAGGTCGCTTTCGCACTGTCTATGGCGCTGCGGATGTCTATGGACGGCGTTGATTGCTTTCCATCAAGTGACACGCCTGCTTGTTTGCCTTCCTATCTCATAAAAAAAAGGTAACACTTGTCCTATTCACACACAAAGTATGAGATATTAGTGACACAGTAACACAGGTATATTCACGTCTCATTTACTGCCTAGTCACAAACCAAGTTTATTCTCCTGCGTAGTGTTATTATATATTAACAATTACTATTGCTTAGTTTGTGAAGAGATAATACAAATAAAGAATTATTATCACTTTTATTCATATCATTTGCTCTAAATGACAATATTTTTAGTATAAAAAGGCTAAAAAAAATTGTATTATTTTGGTTATTAATCTTTCATAGCAGGGTAAACCAACCTAACGAAGGATTTAGGCATCCAAAGAAAGGAACCTTCTCACGATCCTATTCATGCATAATATGACTGCTTCTTGAATTTAACGTACTAACGTACCTAAACCTAATTTGGACAGATGGGCGTCCAAATTTTTGCCAATAAGTTATTATTATTATTATTACTTCATTTTAACCTTTCATGCAGTTAAAACCAACGTAAGTAAGTTGCGAAAATGGGAACTTTAAGTGAAATAGACGAATAACTGTTGTAATGGATTATGTAAATTATCGATGGTACAGTTAGGCACGGCACTGGTCGCGACGCGCTAGGCGCGGTGACCTCGCGGCGCACGGCGCGTCGTCGCGGGCGCAGCTATACTACGCGCACGAATATCGATTGCGTCTTTTTTTAAAGTTACCTACATGTTACACAACTTAACTTACATATTATTTATTACCGTTTATATAATGAAATATATTAATAATAGGGTGATTAATTTTAGGGGTTTGCCTATAGTGGCTACGATGTGCGAGTGGGTTAGTGGTGAATGTCTCCCACCCGTAACCAGCTATCAAATTGCGATTCAGATCTAAGTAATTAGATCGGAATTGCTATTTGATGGTTATACCGTTATCGTTCGGTTATCGCGATCGCTTTTTTTTTGGTTTCTTACATCGCTTCGAAACTAAATGCGTGAAGCCAAAGATTAGGTTATTTGGCGCGTCAGCCATAATACATAAGTCTACCCGACCCGACAGACGATGTATGGCTGTCGACTGTCCACCAAAAAATGGGGGCCATCATAAACAACAGCTTGTTGTTTATGAGGGTGATATAAATTTGAAAAAAAAAATGAAAAAAGTGTTGGTTACAAACTTTAAGAATATTAACACTTTTAAATCGATTCTGATTTCGTCTAAAGCCGGTAACGTATCTATTTATGCATCGCTCAGTTTTGCTTTTTTGTTCCTTACTATCAATATCATTATCATGGATCTATAGCTATATCAGTCCACTGCTGGACATTGTTCTCCCTCAAAATTGAAGAGCATTGCCTTCATCCTTTCATTTGGCGAGACGAAAGCTTTTATTCTCACGTGAGCACTGATGTCCATTTAATGGTATTGCTATAATCGCTTTATACTACACCCTTAGAAAAAAAGGAGTGGTTATATTCATAATAACCACAAGTTACTATAAATATACGTTAAAGAGTTACTATTAAATGGATTTTCGCAAAGCAACGTTTGAATCTCTTAGTTAATTTATAACGAATTTAATAATTATATTGGAATGTGTTTCAAACGGTGCACCACATTCGGCCGCGCGGGTTGCACCCGGCCGCGTTGCACCGTTGCGTTACCGCATCGAACGGATATAGCCGCGATCGATCAAAGAGGTTTCCTTTATTTTTGCGCCGAGCCAACGCGTCGTGCCATCGGCCGTCTTCTGCCCACATGCCTTTCTATTCCGCATCCACGTCGGATCGGTAACAACTGCACCGACATACGATTGCTCTCCTCATGCGGTTCAATAACATGTTTGTAGGTGAACATGGTTGAATTCGACTATTGAGAAAACATATTCATTGTTCTGTTTATATATATATATATATATATATATATATATATATATATATATATATATATATATATATATATATATATATATATATATATATATATATATATATATATATATATATATATATATATATATATATATAGTAGAAATGTATATAGAGTATATTCGTACTCAAATTCAGAATCTTTGTTTCAACATAAGAAATCACATTTTTGTCGTCGTCGTTTTTTATTAGCGGTAGAGCCACGCTGCAGACGAATACTTTGTCAAGAATGGCATAATATTTGTCTTTTAGCATGAATGGGCCGGCTCGGCCGGGGAAGTACCACCCTTCCGCAGAAAACCGGCGTCTGAGTGGTATCTTACCTACCGCGCTGGGCGGCCGAGTTCCGGAGGCCCAAAACCCTTCCCCCACCCTTTACTCCTCCCCCTCCCATTCCCATTCCCACTTCCATAATGACACTTCCCTAAAGGTTGGCAATGCTTCCGCACTGTCTATGGTGCTGCGGAAGTCTATGGGCGGCGTTGATTGCTTTCCATCAGGTGACACGCCTGCTCGTTTGTCTTCCTATCGCATAAAAAAACATGAGTCCGGTGACAATCAAGCTTTTATCATCATTTCGCAGTAAGGTTCCTCCAAACATAAAAGCAACAACGAAAGATACTCCCCTTTTTTGTATTTTTTTTCATCTTTTTACAACGCGACAATGTGTATAGATAAAACTTTTTAGTATCACAGATAACCAGAAGAACGTTCGGTTATGTATAATTAAATAGCATTAATTATAAGCGGGGATAGCTCAATCGATAAGCTTTGCGCTTACGATCTGAGATCGTGGGTTCGATTCTTCCTTTTAATGGACTATTGATATAATTGAAGCCGGTTTGAAAACAGTTTCAGGTGAGGCAAAACTGTTAATATCTCCGCGAGTTCAACACACATTTAGGTTTAACGTTTTTCGCACGGACCGAATTTGATAAGTTATTAGTTATATAATACTTACTATCGAAAAAAATAGATATTTGACTACGTGCCTTCTGCATAAAACTTACCAAGTTTCTCCACTGATACTACGGGTTAATATATTAATGTAAAAAATCTTCTCGTTTATTATTTCATCGCCTTTATGCTCCTAGTATAATAATTAGATTGCTACTAAATGGTGGAATTGAGAAGGTGGGCCAATTGTCATATACTTTTGCTGCTTGTCTTTTTTATTCAAGTCTTATTTGTAAATCTTATGTATCTTAGCCGGTTTACTTGAGCTGTATTTAATCTTCGTTACTTTTTTCGATTTCGAAGAAGACAATACTTCTTTTTATGATTTAAATATCGAAATAATGTAGTTTGCGAAATAATATTATAAGTTTAGATAAGATAAGATAAGCCCTTATTCGCTGATCATAACTTTATAAGCTGACCAGAGTATTTATAATTACAACATATTAGTACTTTATTAGCTGACCCGAGTTTTTGCAATTACAATATGTCAGTACTTTATTAGTTGACCAGGGTATTTACAATTACAATATGTCAGTATTTTATTAGTTGACCAGGGTATTTACAATTACAATATGTCAGTACTTTATTAGTTGACCGGGGTATTTACAATTACAATATTTCAGTACTTTATTAGCTGACCAGAGTAATTACAATTACAACATGTCAGTACTTTACAATTACAGTATGTTATGGGTGTGTTACCAGTATAAATTAATAAAATTAATAGTGGCATTAGTAAGTTATAAGTTCAGTATTAAGTGAATAGGTAAATATATTTAAGTTCAAAATTAATCGAATAACGATTGGTTAAGTCATAAATAATGTTAAATAATAAAGAAAATAATAAAAAATTACATAATTTAAATTGAGATAAATAATTCAAGTGTTCAAAACTATCAACTATCAACTTTAAATGCTTATTTCATCACTTACTCATCGTTGATATTGTTGTATTTTGTGAAAGACAATTTTCTTCGTTGTAGGAAAGCTTGTGCTGTGGAAAGCAGGGGGAAATTAAAATTTTTACCTCCAGATTTTCAATTAGCCAATACGACCGACGCGTGCGTTGATGAAAAACCACGTAAATCTGCAATAAATCTGTTGCAATCACCTTCGCGATTGTGGATACGTGATGATAAGGTTCGCGTCCACCGCTTGCAATCTGAATGTTTATATAAATTACTTTTGGTTGGTAGATTTCGAGATATATTTGTAACTATCAATGATAATATGATAAGGGTTCGAAGTGGCGTCGTGATCAGGACAGATGTCAACATCGCTGATTGTGTTATATACATAAACTATATCTCGAATCATATATAAGGGTATCAAAAAAATGAAAAAATATTTAAGTGATATATTTTATTTTATTTAAATGGAAAACACAACAAAATCGAAGACTATTTTTAGTGTATAAAACTTTTCCTTTGCCTTCCTATGATCGACTGTAATAAAAGGTGCGATCGAGCTGTTGACCAACCCTGGTCTATAATATTAAAAGTGTGTATTAATAAAAAATAAATATTTTATTTTTAATAAGGAATAAATATTTAAAAATTAAATTAACTTATCACTCAAAATTTCTTGAACTTAACATATACGAATAGAAGAAGTACATACATAATCCCTTAAATTTTAGGTTTGGATTATTCACGCGCTTTGCAGCAATGAAAACTGCAACCTGCAGTCTTTTAAGTACACGTGTATGTGATCATCATCATCAGCCTACGGAAGTCGACTGCTGGACAATGACCTTCCCCAAGGCGCGCCACCTAGCTAGATCTTCTACCCTACCTAGATCGCCATCGACATCTCCATTTATCTTGAGGAGTCTAATACTACGAATTCAACAGCTGTCGGTACTCTGAGAAACGTGACAAGCCCAAAACCTCGTTTTGAGTTAGCATAACGCTATATTGGTGACTTCGGTTCTCCGGCGTATGGTCATAGATAGATAGATTGTGTTGAGGTGAAATTTTTAAAGCTATCCTGGCAGTATAGAGTGTAAGCAATTCAGCTAATTATCTTTGGCAGAACGCAGTCAAAGTTAGGCGTTAGTTAACGTTGAGTACGGCGTGGGTGTATCAATGCTCTATCTCTCTACTTTGCTTTAAAGCAGTTTGCAGTGGTTATTTAAAATTAATAGCATCCACTGCGCCCTTAACAGCTTACAACTACGATATACTGGACTGAATTCTGTCCATGTATTTTGTTCTTTGTGATTTTCTCGTTATCAAGTGTATCAGGAAGTGTGCGCCTCCACAATAAGTTTTATAGTTTTATTGTACTCTGTCCACGTGTAGAAATTCTCCATGTTTTTCTTAACGCCGGGTTTTGTGCGCGGCGAATGGACAACACTGTTTGCTAGGGATGTAGTGTATCGATAGAAAGTTGTGAATTATTTTATTTTTAATAAACGATTGTTCTACCAGTAAAACTTTAAGCTTTCTTATTTACCGTTTAGTTAGTTTTTAGGTACGTTGCTAGTAAGCAAACATGATTATTATTCTGCCTACCTGTGTAGTCTTCTGAACAAATCTACTTTTAATTTATTATTTATTTAATTATCAATTAACTGTTTAACAAGGAAATTGGATTAAAACAGAAGATCCTTCAGAAGACTATAAAATATAAATACGACCACCTGGATTAATCAATTAAAAATGCGTGACGGATATAGTGTTTTTCTCGTGCAAACTTACAAACGTAATTGATCTTGATTACAATTATTCTTTCTAAGGCCGTGAGTTCGATTCTCTTATTGCACTATGAATAGGAACACTTTTTTCTAACACATGCTTTTTGTTTTTTTCCCACAACTCATATGTATGCTGCTAAGCATGGGTTTTCCCATTTCTGGAAGAACGGATATTAACCCACCAAAATTGTCATTTACCAGATACCTGTAGGCCATACGTATTTTTATCTTATCTATTACCTAATCGATGCGGGGATCGAACTCGCGATCAATGACTCCGTAGACGTCAGCCCCGCAATTGAGTCAATATGGTAGTCAAGTGGATTTATTATTTTAGTTGGAAAGAATTCTACTAATATCAAAGCTATCTTATTAATAAACAGTACATTGAAATGGTTAAAATTATTATGTAAATTCTATAAACATTCATTTTGGCATGAAAAAGAATGGAACCTTACTGCTCAATGTCGTTTTATCGACTAATTTGACCAATCAAAAAGCGGTTTTCGTATCATTTCCTTCCGTATCGAAAGATGTTTTATAATTTCTGAAATACTTGGATAACTATTGTATCGAATTTATAACGGCGAATGCTCTGAGGAGTTATTTAATCTCCTTTCAGTTGCACAGTTCCATTATCACACTATGCGCCACAAAAATAGGGCCCATCCCCATCACCCGGATGGCTCGCCGTCAACCGCCGTCCGATTTAGTCGCAGTTTTCTGCCAGGCACTCTGGAAATATGGAACAATTTACCACCTACGGTATTCCCACGTAATTACGACATTATTCAAGGAAAAAGCGTATGTGTTCGTTAAAGACCGGCAATGTATCTGCGATGCTTCCGGCGGTGTGCGTAATCGCTTACCACTAGGTGACCTGCACGCTCGTTTGCCTGCTCTGCTGTAAAAAAAGAGGTAACTAAAGTCAAAGTACGAGAGTATTAGTTCTCCACATACTATATGAAACTATACCTTTTGAATGTCGATTATTGTCGATAATCGTTCGCGCATCCCTATGTAGTAACAAGCGCAATATATCACGGCTGCCCCTTTCTGAATGACAAACAGGCTGCTGAATGAGTAATTCGATGTATAGGGAGGAAGTTTAGTATATTTCTCTTGAGTTGATGGTCCGCTGTCTAACCTAAAAAAGGATAATATCAGATTCAAGCATTCAAGAGAGGATATAACGGAAATTTTGCCACCGTTTCGGAACATGTATTTCTTTTATACATATGACTAGCAAATGTTTGATATTTCCAGAATTATTTTAATCATACCAACTAAGCTAATAGTTAATTGATGGAGTCAGGCTTTACTTTATGGAAATCCATTATAAATATGGACAGTTAAACTTACTATACAAAGATCCGCGAATAAATCAAAAACATCAGACCAGACAACAGACAACAGGAATTACATTATACATTATTCTATATATTACTATTTAGTTCAGAAAACATATTATATTAAAATGTAACTCTAATTATAGATGAACACAACATTAACAAAAAGTGAAACTAGGTAGATCAGATATTGCATATATACTTAAATGTTATTATTATAGATACGGTGTGTGAATTGTACCACACTATCGTAGAGAATGTCCAAGTCATTGTAAATTTTCATGTATTTGCGCTAAAATTTACACAACCGTCGAAGCGCATTAGAACAAATAACGCTCTTTTTCATTTCATCATAAAATAAACTAAAATATTGTACTCGGGGTATAAAGTTATTAAGCTATTCTTGTCCTTCTCTATCTTAATTCCCGTTCTTTTCTATTTTAATTCCCGTTCTTTTTTATTTTAATTCCCGTTCTTTTCTATTTTAATTCCCGTTCTTTTATATCTTAATTCCCGTTCTTTTCTATCTTAATTCCCGTTCTTTTCTATCTTAATTTCCGTTCTATTCTATTTTAATTCCCGGTCTTTTCTATCTTAATTCCCGTTCTTTTCTATCTTATTTGGTAGTGTGTGTGTGTATTGAATACAAAACAACGGATGGATTAAAGAGAAGGTCCCTAAAGTAACGTACGGTGTGCCGCGTGTCCGAAAGTCGACGCGGGCGCGGCGCGGCGCTGCGCGGGCGCGACATGACTCACGTGCGACTCCCACGCTGTGCGATAATGCCCGCTCCCTTTTAGGGTTGCCACTGACACTGGTTATTAACTCCAATATTATAATAATTCGGAAAAAAATCCTGCCGCTGTATTTCACAACCGCACAACTCGCCACATTAAAATGGTACGCCCCTATCATGATCCAGAACGATGCGTTTTTTAGTACTATGGTTTCTTGATGTGTTATGTGTAGTTGATTGTACAGTAATAATTATTGTCTTGATTGTAATATTCTAAGTTACTCATGTATTTTGCTACTGTTTTTTATCTCTATAAGTAGAATTTATTCTAAATACAAATAATTTGGCAAGCTAACCTTCCGTGATGGATACATTCCTATGATATTTACATTAAATTGCTATAATGTTTATCAGGAAAGTCATATTTCTATAAATTTGACTATGACAGCAATAGCCCAGTTGTAAAGGATCGGACTTGCAATTTAACGTCGTGAGTTCGTGTCTTCACTAATAAAAAAAAATAAAAAAAATAGATTTGCGGCAGCCCTAGTTTGTTGGCAACGAGGACAGCTCGCCGCCCCTCGTATGTTACTTAATTGTGCACCGAACACTGGCCGAACCACGATATTTATTGGGGCACCCTCCAACACCGCGCTTCGGTAAGCATTTAAAGCTGCAACCGATAAATGAAACACTACACTATGAATACTGCGCAAGAAATTTCGCTAATTTTATATGTCTATAATATTTAATCTTAACTAGTTACAATCCTACTAATATTATAAATGCGAAAGTTTATGAGTATGGATATATATTTGTTACTCTTTCAAAAAAACTACTGTACGGATTTGGATGAAACTTTACAGTAATATAGGTTATACATCGGAATAACATATAGGCTACAATTTGTAATGATTTTATGTAATTTTGGTCGTAATATAAACCATACATGTAAATTAAGTCAGAAAAAAATCTGACCTCTGAGAGCTATCTTGGCGTACGTTGCCTAAACCATTGGAGTTAGATAAGGATGATGTACCGTAGGGTTGTTTTATGTGGAAGCCACTATGACCAAAATTGTGAAACATAAATTAAGTAAAAAAAAATATATTTTTTTAGAATGATTTGTCAGGTAACATAATGTGGCAGACCAAATTCCACGCGAGCGAAGCCGCGGGCAAAAGCTAGTCATTAATAAATACATAGTACGTACACTTAAATATAATTAGTATCAAAATTATAAATGTTAGAGGATAAAATATGAAATTCCCGTTTGGTGCAGAAAAAGAAAACTTTTTTGTAGGACAAAATATATTTGTTTACTCAAAGTATTTACCCTCGTTGTCTATGCATTTCTGCAATCTATTTGGACCATCATTTAGACCTTTGCGATAGAAATCTTCGCACCTAGAATCCATGAAGTGTGTGAAGGCAGTTTGTACTGATTCCAGGAAGAATCAATCAAACTTCACACATGAAATGCAAAAAAATTGTCCAAATCGTTTCTGTTACATAAGTCTGGCATTTAAAAAAATCATAATAACAATATTTTAATTTTCGTGCCACCCATCTTCGTTTTAAAAGCTTCATATAAAAACAATTGAAAGTCGGACAGTCAAATGTCATTTTTTAAATTTAGTAGGTTATAGTTTTCGTACGAAAAAGTTTCACTTTGAAATCTGACACCATGCAGGTTTAATTTTTAATTCAAAGTATCCTTATATTTAAGCCTTTATGAAGATCTTAAGAAACATAAAAGTTACTTAAAAATAATTCATGCGCGGTAATAGTGCAGATCTACATTACCTAGCTCAGTGTACATTGTCATAAATTATTACACATAATATATAATATGTATTTACTAAAGACTTATTTCTGATTCTTTTATGTTTAATAATATTTGCACTCGCCTGTTTTTAAACAAATTCTCATGTACGTCAGGGAATCGAGCTATATTGTATAATACGCCACCACAATTAAACAATATAACTGACAATAATATAAGATTATGAAAATAAAATGGAAACACAACGTCACTGATGTAAGTTGAAAAAGTCCAAATGAATCTTCTACACAATCCTAACGCATATTAATTTATTAGGACAATTAATGATTCTGTTATATATGTTAGTTGCCAGTGATAATTTTTTCATATTTTTCAAGGTTATTATTTTTAAAAAATCCAAATATGTCGACCCAATTAGCTTAGTGACGAAACTACCGCTTTAAGACTCAATGGTCGCAGTTTCAACTCACGTATCGAGATAAATATATGTATGACGGGTATATATTCAGAGTCTGTGTAACCCGCCAATTTGCCTAGGACATAAAGCGTGGTGTGTTATTATTCATTATTTTAGAAATGTGGAAGCCCAATTCTCAGCAATCTGCATAAAAACATTCTAGAAATAATTACTATTTTCATTTCTATGACCATAAAACGTAGTTATAAAACGTTCCTGTATAGTAATCCCGTATTAATGAAGTGATAAAAAGTACATAAAAGTGTATAATGTAAAAAAATGGCATAAAAATATTTGCTGAATCATTATAATTAGGTCGTATATTTATATAAATATGCTTATTTTACCTACTTGATAATAAAAAAATCATACATAGTTGGCAAATTAGAGTAATTATTGCAAAAAACAATAACTAACGAAACTAATTTTTTCAATATTAACTGAAACCACAGAGAGATAGAAATTTACGAATAAAACCTTTTTATAATAGCGGTATATTTGTTACTAAAACTACTTCACTTTTGAAGAATCGAGTGATTGAAGGTGAATTACCAAAAACCAAGGAAGTGCCAATTATTATAATTTCAATAAACCTACCAAGTGACATATAATCTGTCAAATTATACTTTTCAATATAACCTACAAAGTGGAGATGTACATAGATTACTAACAATTTTGGGGTTTATCGTATTTTAAATGCTTGTGTTGTTTTCGGTTAAGGGTTAATCATAAAATACCTATTACCTACTCCCCTTCAAAGTTCTATTGAGATTGTAATCTCGATCGTTCGGATTAATCTCCTTCGTGTCCTTTCTATTCTATTCCATTGTTACCCCGACCGCACCGTTCCATCTCATAAGTGTCTTATGCATTCTATTCCTTTCTTATCTCTGCTGCACTGATTATTCTCATTCGTGTCTTTTTCCTTCTACGTGACCATGGCCATAAATCCGTGATATTTTGGCACTATTATTATTAAAGCCACTAATTCAAATGAACGAATGAATGAATGAGTGACGTTGTGTTTTTATTTCATTTTCATAATCTTATATTATTATCAGTTATATTGTTTAATTGTGGTTGCGTATTATGCAATATACTTCGATTAAGGTGTATAAGTGAAGTGATATGAAATAAATGCGAGTATCGTAACTTTTTAAGTTGACTGGATAAGTCCATAGAAGATTTTTGGTAAAATTGCCACCATTTTATCAAGACGTAACGTGATGAGCTGACTTGTTACATTTCAAGAGATTGGATATTATTGTAAATTACTTGACACTAGCATAATAGTTGAAACAAATTGACATCAAAGAAAAGAAAAGAAGAAATGAATGAATGCCTACTAACTGACATTTAATCTGTCAATCGAAATTTACGCAATTCAATTTTTATCATAGAGCTCTGCCACTGAAATGAATTCTAATAAGTTTGAAGTAAAGTCCCTACTGTGATCTTTTTGTCGCAATTACATTCCGGTCGATTCGAGAGCATTCGAAGTGCGTTCGATAGCCTGTCACGCCACGGTCGCTCATGTACGACCGTCCGTTTGTTTTCCCCTTCGACATAGCGCACCGGCGCAGCGCCCGCGAGGCGACGCAGCTGCGTTGTTTTTGCCTTGAAACGCGTAAATAAGGTCTAGATTACGAACTGAAGCGAGCGTGGGCAATTTCCGTATAGTTTATGAACTCAAAAATTATTGTGTCAAAGTAAGTTTTATTTGCAAAATATGTAATTCATTATTTTCGTTTTATATAATTAAGCGATTTGATTTTTATCGCCAATTTTAAGATATTACAACACAATATATGTATGGTTATGGTATTTATAACATCCTCCAACTATGTGGAACGACGCAGGACGGCTCGCAAGATTTGGATGCGTAATATATGTATATTATGCAAACGAGCAAGCGGCTCACGTGATAATAAATAATTACCACACATGAACATTTGCAATACTAAAAGCACTGTAGATAGTGAGGGGAAGAACCATTTAATGGAAGGAGAAATAGGAAGTAATGGATGGGACAGAAAGAAGAAGAAAGGATTTTAAATTCTTTATGTCTACATTCACTAGGTGCAACACGGTACCACAGAAATGCTACCAAATAACGCCGATATTCTGAGGCTGTGATATTTTCCCACTTGAGTCGGGCCACTGATGAATGACCCTACCACTATGAAAATACGCTAAATAGATAAGTCCTAATAGTAATAATGTTAAATAGTCTTACCTACGGGATTTCCAAAGAGGTAATATTTTTTTAAAATGGCTTCGGCAAAGTAAACGCCCGTTTGTGACTTGTACCACACATCGCGCGCGTCGCAATCGCGTTCCGCGGTGCGCGACGCGGTGAGTCACGCGAGACGGCGGCCAGCGGACGCGATACGAATTTTAACTGTCCATCGCCGTCGCTGCAGTTCACTAACTACATACATATGTATGTATCTATCTACCTACTCACCGCTGTACTAAGAATAAACAAGTATTTTTTTTAAAGTCAATGACTACTTATCTCCAGCGATCTACATTTTGCCACCGACTGGTATTTATTCCTAAATTTATATTCTGGTAAATATCTTATACAAGTGATTTTTTTTTTCATCCGTATAAAACTAAAATTTAGTCTTTAAATTTAATTCATGAATTAATATTTGAAATTAACATCAAGTGTCATCCACTACAAGTTTTAAAAACAATGTATTTGAACTTGAGTGGATGAAAATAAGTATTTTATTAACGATTGACAATTTGAACAAGATATATAAATACTAGCTTTTGCCCACGGCTTCGCTCGCGTGGAATTTGGTCTGCCACATTAAGTTTCGTGACAGATCATTTTAAATAAATATATTTTTTTACTTAGTAGTAAAATTATATTACGACCAAAATTACATAAAATCATTACAAATTGTAGCCTATATGTTATTCCGATGTATAACCTATATTACTGTATAGTTTCATCCAAATCCGTCCAGTAGTTTTTACGTGAAAGAGTAACAAACATACATCCATACTCACAAACTTTCGCATTTATTATAATATTAATAGGAGGTAGGATTAGTAGGATAGGATATATTGGGAGAGTGAACTAATAGTAGGAATTGAAAAAGACAACATGTTACCAGTACAAATGTATAAAATGATATCGAACAGGAGTGGCCAACTTGACTAGATGCAAGATCTACTATGTATTTACTCAATAACTGTGCGATCTAACAATTAAATAATCAGTACGCCTTCATAAATTTAATATCGAATAGTATTTCACATATTTTTTACTGAGTAAATGAAACAGTATTCATTCAATTAGTATTTTTTATTTTATTAAGAGGGAAAACATAACAAAATTGAATATACTAACATTAAAACTATATTTTTAACTGAGTAAATGAAACAGTATTCATTCAATTAGTATTTTTTATTTCATTAAGAAGGAAGACACATCAAAACTGTATAAATGATTTTAATATACTAATATTAAAACTATATTGTTTCTTGACAGTTATATGCTCATTTTTATATTATTGGATGAGGATTAAATTCATTAAAATAGATTTCTATCATAGAAACTAACCTTTCGCAGCAAAACTATATTTTTATTTGAATACAGTCAACACTCCAATTATCGTTAACACACCTAATATACTGTAAGAAAATAAGTCTACTTGAAAGAAGAAATATATAAAGATATAATTTTCATCAACACATAAGCCTATTTAATTGTATCGCTTACCCGTTGGTATTCCCTTTATTTTTTTTTATTACTCGAAGCTGTAAATATGCGCAGAGGTGACTCGCGGGTCCTTTTTGTCGACCCGCCGCCATCTTTGACCGGTGTTTAGTACACGTGATAAGTATATATTGGATGTAGTTATGCAAACAGGTTTCTCGGAGTTTCTCTGGTGAATATGATTCGAAACGAGGAAATCCGCCAAAGAAGCAAAGTAAGTGAAGTGTGAGAAAGTGACTGGTCACGTTTGCCGGAGAACTGACGACTGTTAGAACAAACGAGCGCTGGAGGGGAGAACGCGTCTATGCAAAAAGAACAGTGTGGGATGTCTAGGCGAAGATCGGGTTAGGTTAGGTGACATTTTTTATGGGATAGGAAGGAAACGAGCTAGCGTGTCACCTGATGAAAAGTAATCAACGCTGCTCATAAACAACCGCAGTGCCATAGGCAGTGCAGAAGCGTTGCCGGCCTTTAAAGAGTCATTATGGGAGGGGAGGGTGGAGGGGGATGGGTGTTGTGCCTCCAAAACTCAACCGCTCACTTGCATTGCTTTTTATAACACTTAAACAAGCGTAGTACGCTTCGTCCGGTGAGCGGTTGAGTTCCGGAAGCCCAAACCCCCTCCCCCTCCCACAATGAGACTTTCCTTAAAGGCCGGCAACGATTCTGCACTGCCTATGGCACTGCGAATGTTTATGGGCGGTGTTGATTGCTTTCTATCAGGTGACACGCCAGCTCGTTTTTCTTCCTATCCCATAATTTCCCATAAATAAAATAATACAGAACATGTTTTTTCCGTGTGGCTTGTAATGAATGTAATTTCATAAGTCAACCGACGTCGACATCCATTAAAATCGTGTAAACATTTGTAATACAAACATCTTACGGTACCAATGAATGCTGTGTGGATTATCTGTCTTGTTATTCCATTAAAAGGCGTCAGCCAAAGATCCAGAGTTCAAATTCCAACAATATTTCGAGGACAATATTAAGCGACAAAGAAAAAGCTATTATAATTTGATCTCTCAAACTTTTACTACATTTCATACAACACTGCTTAAAGAGAATCTATTTGTTTGGTTTAAAGCTCTTATAAAATTGGACGGTAAAGCAGTTGGTAAGTTAGCAGTATTAAAACGAATAGCGCCACCTGTTGAGTCCGGCTTGCAACTTTGTTAATGGGTGTTTTTAGTTGTTTTGCGATGATATCTGCTATTGTACATTAAATTGAGTTTATGATACAAAGACTCACTTTTGTGATTGTGTAATAAAAATTTAAAAGAAAACATTTTTGTTTTTTACTTTCTTTTAATTACAATTAATAAAATATCAAAAATTAAATGCACAAGCCTCAAGAGTCGGGAAGGATGGTCTATTTCTGAACATTTTTTATGACTTAAATAACCGGGAAGTCCGAAAACAAATTGGTCATATTGGTACGACGATATCGACACATTTACCAGATCGATGATTTGGAAGGCAGACTTTGTTATCAGATAGGATTCATGTATACATGACATATTATATGTACAAAGAATATGAGTTTGATTCATACAACTCTTATTCATAACTAGCTATTTTCCATGTCCGGTTTTCATACCACTCTTATTTATAACTAGCTCTTTTCCATTTTAAGTGGGCATATTTTATTTTAAATTATTTGAGATTTCAAGTAATTTAATATTTCAAGGTGAAATGTAACCTATTTATATCATTTATATTTTCTTGAAAGTCTCTTTCATACCGGTTCATCTGTTTTCAAGATTAGCTCGAGAAAATAGACAAAGACAATTTTTGTAAGTCTCAAAGCATTCATAGAATAAAATAGAATAGAATAGAAAATAACTTTATTCAGACACACACATACATAAACATATATCCATGTATATATTATTTATTACTCATACTCATATACACGTAAATTTAAATACACATATGTAAAATGTGATAGTCTTGTGCAAATAAGCATACAAGTTTGGGAATAGGCAGTCACTTCGTCACTGCAGACAAACTCTTCAGTTTTATTATGTATTGATATATTGATTATAAGTAAGTTTTTAACGGACTTTATTTATGAGTCAACGTTTTAATGTTCTTGGTTTTCCTACGGGCTTTATCACTTCAAGTCGTATGCAGTAGAGATATTTAGAGCATAGATAGCCCTCTAAATGACTTTTTGTGTATCAGTCTCCACGCTACAGAAGTGAGTTCCACCTTTAGAGAATTCACGCAGGATGCATTCCACCCAATCTCACACTCTACTCAAAGTTGAAATATTACTGGACAAATTTATCTTCTTACCATCAACTATGGTCGATTCTGGATCAATATGGTCACTGACCATGACTTTGGTTTTATAAAAATTTAATATCCAAACTGACTCATCGGGTGGATTCATTTAGGCTGCTCAGTATATATCAAGTATATTTATTTGCGCACTCTAGCGTGACGCGTGTGTAACCTTGGGCACAAGTTGTAAGAAACTTCATGTTTGGTCAGTGCATTTGTTGCAATCTTTGTGTGAATAAGAGATCGTAGTATGGATTGTTGCAGTTTCAGACGTGTGATCTTTATAGTTTGATGCTCTCTGGTGTGATTCATACGAACGCCTGACAAGTCATCTCATCTAGATTTTTTTTCTTCATTTATCTATTACTAAAGAAGACGAAGACAAACGTGATCAAAGTAATTATTATAAGCTTTGCAAATCTATCTATCTACTCCACTAATTGTATAGTAGTTAATCGAATAATAAGGCTTAATTCAACCAGCGTCCATTGTATTTGAAAGTGATCGGTCGGCGAATTCCGAAATCGCTCGAGAGTCCACGCCGGCTCCTCCAGTTCGGAATTAGAGCGCGCGGACGTGCGTTCCTTCGGGCACCATTTAATTCCGTGACGTAACTGCCAGCGAGGCAAGCGAAGGGGGGCTTATTACGCTTGCCGACGCTTTATGGCGGCCGGACTTGGGTCAGCGCTGGGTTTTTTGTCGTTGCACGTTCTGTGAAACGGGCCGCGTCCCCCCCTTGCCCACCCCTCCCCTGCGCCTTCTCCCACGCCGCGCCGCCCTCGCGAATATCACGCGCGACTCGAGATAGGGGTGGCGGCGATCGTTCGAACTCTTCTCAGGGCTGTGACTCAACAATAACGTTTGGTTGATAGTTTTATTTTTACGCGAATAGTAAAATTAGCAAATAGTGCGATATTATATTTTACTTATATCAGTGAAGTATAAGGCAGACCATTGACTTGAAAAGAAGAAGAATGTGTAAAAGAATATATTATATAATATTATATATTATTTTACACATAAAAAACACATTAAAGTAATAAAAAAGACGACACTGGAGATGAAGAAATAATTAAGGTTTATTAAGAAAAAAGCTTATTTATTTAATTTTTTTCATGTCATTTTTAACTAACTTATCTGTGTATGTTGTATATATTTAAGTTATATCTTGACGTAGGCTGATAAATATACCGACGGTTTGATATATTGTTCTATCTTGTTAAGATATTGCTCAATATTTTTATTTTTTAAACGGCCCATACACATATGTCCCACTGCTGAGCACGGGCCTCTACATCTCTGGAGAAATGGACGTTAACCCACCACGCTTGTCTAATGCGGATTGGCGGGGTTACTAGACTTGGAATAAATATTTGTAATTCACACATATATTTATTCCGATACGGAAATTGAACCTGCGATCATTGACTGCGCGGGCGGAGGGCCGCGCCACTGAGCCAATTGGTCGTCAATTTGTATTAATTAGACATAACTGTAGTAGTTAATGTTGTTCGTTTCTTGTAGACGCAACGAACAATATCGACTTTATAGATTATGCCTAATTAACGACTGGTCTAATTTGGAGTATTACGGGTTTTGGTGCGTTCTTCATGTTATTTTAGAAATAGTTACAATAACTTAATATCAATACAGCCGTAACAGTTAACTACTGAACATTGGTAGCCTTAAAAATTGAGGGGTGATGCCGTAATCTCCACTCTTGGCGGGTGGATTGGAGGTCGCAGATTGTTACTCAATGGGATGCTGCTGCACGTTCACTGGTATTTGCTCCCATTGTCACCTCGTATAACATCTACAAGAAGATGAAGAATTGGGGTGCTCTATTTAATACTAGGAACCAAACGGCTGTTACTTTTATATGTGAAAAAAGAAACTGTATACCTATTTAAGCAAATTATTATATATTGCGAAACAAAGTTCATGTGAGAAAGAAATTATCAGAAAGAAATGAGTTCATATCCGGCTTGAAGGATCAAAAAAATAATGTCATACTAATAAGGGGATGCAATGTCAATAATGTATTAATATATCAAATGGGGAGCTAATGGTTAAGTGTGAGAGTAAAAGGCGAGTGTTAACACAATGGTATATTTCAACACTATTCTAACCCAGGCGTATGTACCATGTATGGTTCTATGACTTTGTTAAGTTGCATTTGCGATATCGACCTCATATATTTAGGTCATGCGTTACGAATTATACGATGTACTTTTGTACAGTCGAATATCATCCACTGGACCACCACTAGTTTTAATAAAGATGGTTAATCAATCCCTTCATTGTTACCAAATCGATACAAAGTAGAAAATGTTATAGTAACATTGGTGTTGACAGCCCTACTTGGAGAGCACCGTAGCCTTCATTGTAATACCGCGCTCGAGGCCGCGTCGCGTCGCCATAACAACCACCCACCCCCGGGCTCCCCGGCCGCAGCTACCTGCCCCTCATTAATATGTACCCGGACTGGACACCGTCTTATGCCTAGACAACTTTGAGTAGGCAACCGCGCGGTAGAAATCGACACCTGAAAATTTTATTAAGTAACCAGGCGTAAGGGAGTGGACGCTCTGACAGCGGACATGATTAAAAATTTATCGACGTACTTTTTTGAACTTCTTTAGCCGCGTTACACGACTGGATAGGGAAAAAATCTATTAGTTCGCGTCATGTTGCTGACGCAGACCCATAGATTTTTTGATAAGCTATATAAGACGCTATCTTCTTATGGTCCTATGTCCCCGAAGTGAGGCAGAGGGTGTCCACAGTGCTTCTCCTTTGGGATCGGTCTTGAGCGACGCGCTTCACTTCAGGCCACGTCAAACCCGATGGACTTCATTTCGTTTAGGCGGATTACTTTTTAAAGAGGACTTGGATATAAGAAACTATAAGAAGAGCTAATGTTTCAGGTATATATTATTAAAATATTAAAATTATTTATATATTATTTAGTTATTAAAATATTATTCTTCAATTTTTATTTACTTATATAATTTATATAATATTACAATTACTTTGAAATTTCAAAAATTGTAGTTTTGAAATTTCAAAGATTCACTTCAGTCGGCAGCCCTCATGACTGCCTCTTACCTAATGGATTTTGTTTTTAATAAATAAACAAATAAGAAGGAAGTAAAGTGAAGGTGAAAAGGTGATAAAAGAGAGTAAAAAAAATCGGGATTCACTCACCATATTATATAAACGCGGTAAAATGATTCAAAGCCGATATTCTGTACGTGTGTTGTATTACCTGGAAGAACTAGTCCATTCAAACTACCATGTCTTCATCGCTATTAAATTAGTCACCTTGTATTTTATTCAAAAATATTTATATGAATTTTTAAATGTTTATTCCGAGTCTGGTAACCCCCCCAATCCGCATTTCCTTTCCTGCCCCTTCCTTTCTTCTCTATTCTTTCCCTTCCTCTCCGCCAATCCACGGTCTGCCGTGCCAATGGATGCGTGGCTAGGGGCGAGCCTAGTCGTAAACGTGCCGATCGTCCCGGGGTCGGGCTCCCCGGGGACTATGGTGCCTTACCTCAGCATGCAGGGCTCTGCTGGGGCTGACCTCCATCCTCCCTTGCGGCTCGTGGGATTCACTAAAGACGAATTTAATATACCTAATGTGTCGAAAATGACGGCGACGTGGTTCGCCACCCGTCACGTCCTGATTCTCACGAGGGCGAAAAGCGACCAATGACGAGCTGTTTCGCTGCGATGAATGGCAGCGGATGGAACTCTGTGGTCTCTGCCAACCCCTGCGGGGGAAAGGCATGAATATATAAAAAAAAAAATATTTTATTCAATTTTATTTAAATTATTTATTTCAACATAAAAATAAATTACCTACATTTTGTAATAAGTTTCTTCTTCGTCTAGATAAACTACACGAAGAAGAAACAGCGAAAGAAACTCCGTAAGTATCCTCTTTTTCTGAAGTTTACGAATTACTTTTTAATTATTTAGTTTATGAATTACTACATTGTGTAGTAATTCATAGATAAAAATTATAGTTTTACATTTCTTAAAGGCCAGCAACACTTCTGCAATGTCTAGGTATAGGGCTGCGGATGTTTGTATGTGGGCGACGTTGATTGCTTTTCATCAGATGACACGCCTGCTCGTTTGCCTTTCTATCCAATAAAAAAGTATTCTTCTTTTTACGAATTAGATAGGCAAACGCGAAAGCGTATCACCTGATGGTAAGCAACCACAGCCGTCACTAAACATCTGCAGTACTAAGGGCATCCAAGTCCAGGTCTTAACCTAAATCCTAAAGCGAGGAATCTCACGTAACTCCAAAGACCCTTTTCTTAATGATACTTACCCTTTCTCATTGTCGTAATACGTGTTCCTTCGTTTCAGATGGCCTTTGTCAGCGAGTTATACCTAGTTATCGTTTTTCCTAGGAATAAAGTTACTACCAGTGATCACACATTTTCTTATTATTAATAGTATTTTTGTGGGTGAATTTAAAATAACTAAATAATTAAAAATAACAATAATCTATTGAAATTATAGATTTTTTGTTATTTTTAAGAAAATTAGAAACGTTTTAATATTAATAGAATTTTAGTTAAGCATCCCAACTAAACTAATAACGCTTGCACTAGGAAAATGTACGTCACATCAATAACTCAATGCTAGAATTGAACCGACGACCATAGTTTGGGAGTGAACTCTTTACTTACTGAGCTATTGCTGTTTATAAGTTTGTTATATATGTATATAGTTTGCAGATTAAAAAATTGCTAATCTTTTCCACACATTGTTCATCACCCACAATATCTACAATCTTCTTGTTAGAGTAAATAAACTATAGTAATTTAGTGATTTATATGGGGAGGTGGATATTTATTTAAACAGGATTTGGATTTTTTATTTCGGACTAATTACCATATAGGATGTGAAAAAGGCAGTTAATACGACATTACGGAAATCACAATATTATTAATAAAACTGTTCTTCTTTTCTTCTTTTATTAATTGTGTTCTGCAGTTCTGTAATTCTTTTTTTATTAATTGTGACTTGATATAATTATTATTCGAAAATAAATACGTGTTTAAGAAAAGCAAAAAGGTAAACTGACTTTTTTAATACACTTTAATATACTTTTTCTCAGCTTTGACATAGAGAAGGACTACGAATAGAATAATTGCATGAATGATAATAAAATACTTCCCTATCTACGAGTGGGCGACGTTGATGTCTTTTACAAATGGAAAGCAACGACCCTATTGTGTTTTTTTTGTCGTCTATTTAATTCCGGCTTGCTTATAAATCATGTTTTCTGTTAGTACAACCTATAAAACTTGGTGACTTACAGACAAATGGACAAATTTATTAGTAAGAAGATACGCTGATGCATATGCGGCAAATGTGGAAGAAGTGTGCTAATCTCTGTTGTCTAGTTTAACTAATTATTTATTGAAGATAATAGATTAAAATACAGTTAGACCTCTGCTAACTTTGACTCGATGCGCCTACAGATAGTATAAATGCGCCTAATATAGTAAGATGTATAACAATTACGAATTATGAATTCCTCACAACATACCCCATAATATATTTGATGTATTACACAAAGTGATTTAATGTGTTCATACTTATAAAGGATCGGAAATCCTGATTATGATCAAAAGTAACATTTCAAATATAAAACGTCAAAATTTTATCCATTACTTATATACCTTTTTTATGGGATATGTCTCTATCGCTTGACAGAAAGCAAATAACGCCACTCATAGTCATTCGCGACACCATAGTTATTATAGAACTGTTGCGAGCCTTTAAGGTATGTATAGACTTGTTTTTTGAAGGTTCTAATGTCGTATCGGTTAACATATACCGCTGAAGGTAGCTGGTTCCACAAGTTAGTGGTGCGTGGAACGAAGTTTTCGAAAAAGCGCGCCGTACTGCATCGCCACTCATCCAAATGGTGGGGATAATACTTTTCTTTGTGGCGAGTTGTGTAATAGTCGAATTTAGCGTCAGGAATTATTCTTTACAATTCCTCGGAGCACTCCCTATGATAAAAGCGATAAATAATGCTGAGAGATGAGATATCCCGCTGTAGTATTAAATATACTTATGTATATACTCGTAGATGTAGCACTAGTGGCCGCATCTGGTTACTCGTGCGAGGTACGTGCCACATCTGCCCCGTGCGGTTATTGGGGTTTCAAATTTGGTAAAACGATTCGATACAAAATTTCAAAATACCGGGACTTAAACGTGATTCGAAAAATATAATATACACTTGTCTCTCTCACACACAACACATTTTTGTTTGTCACTAGTAATGACTAGGCACTAGTTCATTTTGCGATTTACCACGATTTCGTTTTTTTTGCGTCGATATATAGCAACAGGTCAATTGGTGAGGATTGTGCTTACGACGTGCCGTGGATTCGATTCTATCATTGGACTATTGATGTGAACAACATTTTCTTAGCACAAGTATTATTGGCTTATTAGATGGAATGGTCGACAAGAACTTGGTTAAATGTTACTTAGGTAACATTAAAACCAAATTCTTGTTAACTATAAAGTTATATCAAAGTAATGTTAATCCTCTTTAAAAAAATATATTTTGAGAATATTTTCTTTTACTTTTTACATCCATACATATCATCACGCCCATTGCCTGTAGGGGTAGGCAGAGACCATAGATCTCCATCTCGGCATACTTTATTTGCTTCGTTTTTATTGGCTTTTCTTAAAGAGTTCGGTAATTTGGTCAAGGTATGTTTTCCTTGGTCTTCCCCTACCGACCCTTCTTTCCACGTCACTTTTACTTTTTAAATTGTAAAATAAAGTTTGTGTACCTGAACGCATTAGTTTTTTATTAGGAGTTTAAACAATAAACTAAGTCCTTTATATATTTTATGTATATAAGTTTTAACTCATACATACGTATGTAAAGCACAAAGTAGTTTCAAGTATATAAGTTTTAACTCATACACATACGTATGTATAGCACAAAGTAGTCGAGGCCAGGCGATGAGAGTAGACTATATATCAGAGGTGTTATAGCGTACGTAGTTTGAGCAAGAGCCTGTAGTTTCGGGTCGAGAGGACGCTGTATGTATGTAGATATCGCTAGGTGCGGGCAAGATTCGGCGATTATTGTCCGTCAGCACGGCCGGGGGTGACGGGGTGTTGTTGGGGTTGGGTCGGTGGTGGGGGGGGGGGACACCGTAAGATGGCCACCGTAATTAATTGGCGCGACGCGAGGGGCCGACCGCGGCGCGTCTCACAGCGCGGTATTGCGCCCGCGTGTGCTGCATCCACACTTTGTGAAGTGTTTTACAGGATTATTATTCTATATTTTAAACTTTTTGTAGTTTAGAATAAAGAATTTATGTTTCGGATGTGGATTGAAGGGTCGGTAGGGGAAGACCAAGGAAAACGGACCTTGATCATATTGCCGAAGTTTTTTAGAAAGGCAAACCCTTAACCGGCAACCTTGCATGAAGAGAGTGGTGAGCGTGGAGAAAGCAATGAAGTTGTGCCGAGATCGTAGCAGATGAAGATCTGTGATCTCTGCCTACCCCTATGGGAAACAGGCGATTTGATATGTATGTATTTATATAATGATTATATTGTTGTTTCATATAATGATTATATTAGCATTATTCGTATGTATTAAGATAAATAGGTTCCATGCCCCATCACCCGGATGGCTGCCAGGTTCATCACCGTGCGATTTAATCACAGTTTTTGCTACGGGCTGAGTAACTGTAGAACGATTTATCACATAGACATATAGACTTCTTCCAATGTACTATAATTCTATAGGACTGAAACTTTGTATTTTCTCCAATGATATTTTTATCCGAAATTTATTGACATTATTAGATTATTAACAAGGCGTTCGTTTTGGTGGATTCCGTCGAAAAACCAACGTTTTTATTTTACATTTATTTGATGTATTTATCGAATCACAATAGCTGAGTTGTGATAAAGTGAAGTATGAGAATGTGATCCATCCATCCAAAACTTAAGCGCTCATCACTTATCAATGTAGCAATTTTCTTTTCTCCTGGTTCAAAGACTCAATATTTCTCCACCTTTGCTTTTTCTTTTAATAGGTCAATAAACTTTTAGTCATATTTTTCTTTCTATTATCAATGTGCCGTAAGATTTGGCGTTTCTCTTTTATCATGTTCAATATTTCTTCACAGAACACGGCGATGTTCATATGTTACGGCAATTTCCTTATTTGTTTTCACCCACATATTTAAAAAAATAATGATGAAATTAAAAAGTGACCAATAAAATGTATATTCTGTAAGAAAATCCTTACACTTTAATTTAAAAAGAACGATTGTTTAAGACAAATATTAATTCTATAATAATAAAAATCTCCATATATGTCCTGATTTTAAATAGTCACATGTTGGTCACAGTAGTGCTGTCGACCAGCGATCCGACCGTAAACGTCTCACCCACACGCCGCGAGCGCCCGCTTGCCACTCGCCTCGCTACACATCTACCGACCTACCTAAATTCTATATAACACATCTAACCGTTTAACCAAGACCTCTCGCTATGTACCTAATATCCCCTAGCAGTATACGAACGTCGTACAGCTTGAAAGGCGAGGGAGACACTGTTAAATTGGCGTGTTGCCGATCTCGCACTATACCATAGTTTGTGATAGCCAGAGCTTCGACCGCGATCCGCTTTTACCCCTGTGGCGTCTGCCACCTAAGCCTAGCGGGGGGGGCAGGGTGTGTCGTGTTGAATTTGTGCAGAGGCTCATACAAATTGCATGGGTGTGAGTGAACAACGTTAGTGCCAGTGGACCTCAGCTCTCTTGAGCGTAAATTTTGTTGCGTAAGTTAGAAAGACGTGGCTCTCGAGATACGCTCAAGTGGCAGATATTGGAAGTGTCTGGGGTTTAACATACTTTTATTTCATCTAGCCAGCGTTGCACTATGGGGATCAATTTACAATTCAAATGATTCTATAGACGAAAACATGCAACGCGTTTTCGTCTATAGAGTCATGCGAATATTTCGTCTATAGCGAAAGTGCAATTGCAGCTTTCGTTTTCTACTTGTAAAAATATAAATTTTCCCCTTTTTAAAAGGACATACAGGTCATCTTATTACATAAGACAATTCACATGTCATAGCGGCGAAACGTTTACCTTCTGAATAAACGGGTGTGGATTCATTCGATTTCTATATTATTTCTGCGAAGTACTAAAAATAGTCATAATAAAATAACTTTTCATTGGCCTTAGAAATAAAAATTAAATAATTTCTGAATTAGCGTTAATCTTCCCTTTCAGAGAGTCTACGCGAAACTGAGCTCTGAAAGGCAATCGATGATGAATTGAATATTTTTATCAACAGCCATTAGTTAATATTTTAAATATGAAGCCTTGGGCAAATAATACATCGTATTTTGATACTGTGACCGATTTCGCAGGTAATCGGCTATAATGTGTTATGCAAGTTTGGACACCGGCACGTAGCTCATTTAACAACTCGCTCCACATTCTTCGTTTGCGGAATGCACGATCGTTGTCGCCTATCCTATTAGATAAGCGGGTACCATTGGTTAGTCTCAAAACGTAGCTACATATATAATTTGAATTTTATTAACTAGTTATTATTATCTATAGTCTATATATGTATGTACGTCATTAAATTCGGCACGGGGTCCGTTCGTTTTTGGAGGAATGGACATAAACCCACCGCACTTGTCCAAGGCGGATCGGCGGAATACCCAAATTCGGAATAAATAAATGTTTCTTTTTATGGCATAGGAAGGCAAACGAGCAGGCGTGTCACCTGATGGAAAGCAATCAACGCCGCCCATAGACATCCGCAGCGCCATAGGCAGTGCGGAAGCATTGCTGACTTTTAAGGAAAGTGTCATTATGGGAGTGGGGAGGGAGGGGTTGGGCCTCCGGAACTCAGCCGTTGACCGCACGAAGCGCGGTAGCTAAGCTACCACTCAGACGCCGGTTTTTTGCGGGAGTGTGGTACTTCCCAGGGCGAGCCGGCCCATTCATGCTACAGACAAATATTATGCCATTCATGACAAAGTATTCGTCTGAAGTGTGGCTCTACCACTAGCAAAATGTATGATTGTAGATCTCACGAAGTTTTTATTTCATTTTTACCGTTCCTCATAGCATATCAGCCTAAAAAGCTATTTTATACATTTGCTAAGAAGAGTTTTTATAAAGTGGAATGTTAGAACTCCGTCCGACGCCCGGGGCATAGATCCCGAATAATTTGGGGCCAAACCGGCGTCGCGCCGCGAGCTTACAGCCCTGCGCTGTCAAAGAGAACCTTTCACACGGCGAAGAGCTCACATTACTTCACGAGAGTTGAAACGTCAGGCGTCTATGTGAATATTAAGTTGAAAAGGCACTCAAATTTTGCTCGTATTTTCGTATAGCTTGGTCCTTTCTATGATACGGCCTTTGTCCTGACTAGTTATAAGAAAAAAGGTCTTATAGAGTATGCGTCTTATTCATAAAAAATAAAAACTCTTATATGAGATCTATAAAAGACATATAACGGGATTGTCCCGACTATAATAAATGTTTATTATAGTTGGGACTTCCCCGTTTCTGCAGTGCATCAGGTATGTTCGTTAAAGCCCGCACCGATGGCTTTTGGGCCATTTTGCGAATACTTCACAGAATGCGGGATAGCTTCAACTCTATAATGAAAACCATTGTTGCTAGATTTTTGCTCTCCATTCCGGGGTCCCTCGCTATTACGTACATTTGTTTTTATGGCGTAGGAAGGCAAATAAGCAGGCGTGTCACTTGATGGAAAGCAACCAACGCCGCCCATAGTCATCCGCAACGCCATAGGCAGTGCGGTAACGTTGCCGACTTTAAAGGAGAAGTGAAATTATGGGAGAGGGAGTGGGAGGGGGGGGGGTAATCGGAGGGGGAGTGGGAGTGAGAATCGGAGGGGGAGTGGGAGTGATAAACGGAGGGGGAGGGAGTGGGCTTCCGGAACTCAGACCGCTCACCGTACGAGGCGCGGTATACAAGCTACCACTCAGACGCCGGTTTTTTGCGGGATGGCGCGCAGACAGTTTTTGTTGTATCTAGACGCGTTTGCGCTGCGTTTCAAAGGTCAGAAACTATTAGGAAGGCGCAGCATAAGTCAATCGGGAGCGAACGTACTCCTTGTAGACCGACAGCATCGTACGTACAGGTAGACGGGTTGTCGTAATCCTAGGACGAAGGACCGCACGTGTGGCTTTTTCGCTGTCCCCACGTGTGTAAACTATAAGAGGCGAGTTGAAGATATGAGTTGGATGACATATGTACATTAAATCGTTACTTTTTGATTAGGATAATTCAATCAATTACAAATTAGTTATAACTAATGAAAACAATCAACGCCACTCATAGATATTTGCAGGAGTCTATGGGTGATCTTAATTGCTTTCTTGTGTTATAGATACATAGATGATGCCTACTCTAGAGGCATTACAGAAAAATAGTAACTTAAAGGTTTAAAAATAGCATAAAACATATATGGAGTATTAAATCGTCGCATTCGTATTCTGTCAGCAAATATAACGTCCGAAAATGTGTGCGTAGGTGTGTCCGTGGGTTTATTTCGAGAATTTCCCGCTGCTTATCTCCCTGTTAGTGTTTGGAGATGCAAAGCGCAGCAGATTCGCGCACGCCTTTGACGCAGATAAGGTGCCAACAGCTAAAATAGCCGTAACTGGAAAACCCCTACTACATGTAATCGAAAACTAAAATCTATTTCAATTACATAATTATATAATTATACGGAGTGCCAGTATTTATCATAGACACAATTTTAGTATTGTATCAAAACAAATTGTTAAGAAATACAATTACATAGTAAGAAAATTAAACAGTAATAACAAAAATATTATATTTAAAAAACATATTACACTCCTGACCCCGATCTAGATTTTTTTGTGTTCTGGGGTCACGTTAAAACACAATATTATATGAACGTGATCCCGGAATATCAATACATATAAATATTCAATCGCATTAGCGTATGCGCTGATTGTGTTTTCAATTAACCCGAATCGCGTGGTATATTACACGTACGTATAAAAATTAATGAGATTTAAGACATACAATTAACGTAGGGGAATATTGTGTACATTTTTTATAGTTTCAACACATGTCGACAGTCAAAATTTTTACTTGACTAAGATCCGTGATAAGCAAACAAAGGCAGAAAAATAATATTGGGTGCTTTTTTTACTGAAGGTAGTGGATTTACGTAGAACTTAATAAAATTCTTACCGAACTGGTTATCAGCAACTCTGCTCTTCCCAACAACTGTCACCAATACCAACAACATCAAAGACACACCACCACTTTCCCACAATGTACGCGACACGTGTTTCGTCTCAACACGAGGCATACGACTACCGTTCGTTAAGTCAGGATAAGGTAAAGATCTTACATACATATATATCCTTGCGCCTGTTTCCCTGTAGGGTTAGGTAGAGACCACAGATCTCCATCCGCTACGATCCCGATACGCCTTCCCCATCTTTTCATCCATCCTTCCTCTCACATTCATCGTAGCGAAACGGCTCTCCGTTTGTTGCTTCTCGTTCTCGTGGGAATCAAGACGCGACGGGTGGCGAAACACGTCACCGTCATTTTTGACGAATTAGGTATATTAAGTTTCGTCATAGTGAATCCCACGAGCCGCAAGGGAAGATGGAGGTCAACCCCAGCAGAGCCCCGTATGCTGAGGTAAGACACTATAGTACGCGGGGGAACCCGATCCTGGGACGGTTGGCACACTTGCGACTAAGCTCGCTAAGGTAAGGTAAGGATCTTAGCCAAGTAAAAATTCTGACTGTCTACATAATAATGCATTTCTGCAAAGAAACGCCTGAATATATTAATCATCTTGTTCCAATACACGAAAACCCTTTCGAAAACAAATAGTTGGGGTCGAGTTTCCTCATTACGAGTGGAATTCCTGCTGGTCCGCTATAAAGTCGGGTCCTAGTGCCGAATGTAAAACGGTACTCGTTTTATGTGGACGGCGCTTTGATGGCCGTTTAAACAGCTAGCCGCCGCGTCCACCCGCTCACTGCTACTTGCTATACTCGAATACATATGTACTTATATCTGTACAGAAGAATACCACGGTGTTAGTTAACCTTGTACTATATGAATAAATAAAATTTCGTATTTGTTTAAAAATACCTATTTTATGCTTTAGCTTAAATGCAAGTAAGAATGTTTTTGACTTTTCCCGCCAACTTACATCAGTGACGTTGTTTTTATTTCATTTTCATAATCTTATGTTGTAGCAGATATACTTTTTAATTGTGGTGGCGTATTTTACAATATAGTTAGATTCAGACTTATAAGTGAAGTGATATGAAATAAATGCATGTATCGTGACTTTTTAAGTTGACTGAAAAAGTCCATAGAAGGTTTTGGTAGAACAGCCGCCATTTTATCAAGACGTAATGTGACAAGCTGACTAGACATTTCAAGAGATTTTGATATTATTCCATTTTACTTGACACTGGCATAAACTAATTGCTATCAAAGAAAAGAAAAGAATGTTTTTAAAAAATTCTCCAACTGTCAAAAGAAAATCAGATTTTTGTAGTTCCTGTAAAATTTACGAGGCACCCCATTTCTGCCTTATCCAAGGAAAATGTCGAGACACTCAGATTCGAAATGTATATACGTACATATATGTATTCATTTCGATACGGTAATTTTATCTCTCTCTCACCACTGAGCCCATTAGACTGTCAACTTTACGTCAAATTATGATCGCCTTAAATCATGAAAACACAAATTTATCTCCAGACAGAAACTTGTGAATTCCCTTTGCTAAGTCGCTAACCCCTCAGCGTGTAGTAGAAACTCTGACAGGTCTTTTGAACCCGCGTATTTTCCTTCGGACGTGAATTGGGAGAGCCCCAAGCGCGTCGCCCCCACCGCGGCCTTTACCTGCCAAACTAAACAGTGAGTGAGCTGCCATAGTCCGAGAGATGACTATTAGAAATATTATCCAATTTATAATACATAATAAATGTTCGAAAAACAAACGGTGCAGAATTAAAATCTTGATTCCGTCTTAAAACAAACAGCGAAGTATACAGCTTGCTGACTCAAATAATTTGAGTACATTAATGTTTTTTCATTGAATTACAATATTCAGCAAAAATAATATCCCGTTCCGTTCTCATGTAAATCTCGGTTTATATATTGATTGTTCTCTTAGGGGAAAAAGGCACGTAGAGGAGGTTTGTAGTAAATTAACTGCGACGTCGCGATCACTGTATCGTTTCAAAAAATGTCTTCCCTTCTGCCACTAAGGTTTTACTAATTAAGGTTTTAATCCTCACTCTGATTTGAAAAGCTCTGGAACGACATTCCTCTTGACATTAAAAAAGCCTCAAACAACTTCATTTTAAAGTCAAAGTCCGACAATTTTTGAAGTCCTGTTCATAAGAATGAGAGTAGGTACTTGCAGCAAGGTGAATTTTTGTTTTTAATTTTTTTTCTAAAAACTTCTTTCCACGCATCACCCTGTGAAAGCAGCTACTGTACTGTAGTATATATATCTATGAATGTATGTGTTTATATGTGTGTATATTAATTATATAAAATTAGTTTTAATTTTTCTTTTGTACAAGCTGCACCACCTTCAAAGAATCTTCTCTATTTCGCTCGCAGGTTAACTGGTAGAAAATGCCTAATGGCATCAAGTCCGTCTATTGTACATACTATTCAAAAAGTTAATATAAATAAAAATATAAAATTAAGTGTTGTAAACGAAGGCGAATAAATCGTCTTTAATTACCGAATTCTTTTTGTATTAGATTTTTTTTAGAAAAATTGCAACCATTCGTTAAATAAAGTGAAAATTACAGTAAAAATTTTAGCAATTTCTAAATAAATTTAATTCACTACTTTTTATAAAAGTATATGATTAATGAATGTTTTTCTACAAACTGAACCACGAACTACGGCTTTGATTTCGATTCCCGTATCAGTATGACACATTAGTATTTACAAATGTTTATTGTATGTTATAATATATTGTATATTCAAAAACAGTGACCTCTGAAATGAGCCTTTGAGTTGGAAGTGTTTTATTCTTTTATTTGATGAGAACGTTATAATTTGTCACAAAATTATTGATCTGAATTTACGGGTAGTCGTCTCTCGGACTATGGGCCTCCCGGGCCAAGATGGAGGCGAGGGTGGACGCGGCCGAAAGCTCGCGTGTTATCGAACCGCGGCCAACGATGTCTTCGCGTACCTGCTTAGCCTTTGGTGTAATGTAGGCAGCCTTATGTTTTCGTCTAGCCGCAGGAGTATTAGATGTATGACGAGAAACATAAGCCTACATTTATTTCTGTGTAAAGCTATGTTAATCTATTTCAAGGCTAGTCTCTGTTAGATATACATTTATGTACGTGTACATCAAAACTATTATATGTACAGAGTAGAATGATGTTCACATAATTTTAGTTTATATTTATATATATATATATATATATATATATATATATATATATATATATATATATATATATATATATATATATATATATATATATATACATATATATATATATATATATATATATATAATGATGATGATGTTTGATTTTAAAAATGTAGTTATTGAATCCTGTGTAGGCGAAGGTCTTCGTAGTAATAAATAGTGATGATTATGAAAAGACACTGTTTAAGACGAAGGGTTTTAAAAAATATAATATTTTTGGGGAAAGATGGCGCAACTACATATTGTCTTTATTTTTATGGAGGAATGAAGAATATGAGAAAGTGTCTCGTCTGATGGAAAGCAATGCTTCTTATAGATATTTAAAACACCAGAGGTATTACAGAAGCTTATTCTGTATTTTTAAAAGATGAAGACTTATTTCTTGAACGTCTGAACGTTGTGTTGTTAAAATACCGCTGAAAGCACCTGGTATTAGTGGTTGTGCACGGAACAATATTTCTTAAATACAGTAGGTACGATGCTGGTAGTATTTGTTCAACACATTGGCCAATTGTGAATGATAAATGTGAAACGAGTGCCCGTAATTAATTACTCAAGTTCGTGAGACTCGTTTTTGGCCTAATGTTATTGTGAAGGGTCGATAGAATTGGAATGTTTGCGGGCGAGCGATCGTCTTTTTTGTGCCCACAAAAGCCACCTTATTTACATGTACGGGACAAAAGTGAGCTGTCAAAACTGTGCGAAGCTCTGTACGAACATTGAGGTCCGCGGGGCGATCAAATCGAACAAAAAAGACGGACGTGGCCCCGCATCGATAATAAACAGAGTTTGGTGAAAAAGCACTCGAAGCGAGCAAATCGATAGCCGAAGCCCTATATCAACTTTATCGTTTTTGCGTCGTCCATAACTTGGCACCCTCGGCGCTCGCCGAAAGCCAGTGAGTATGTAAATTACGGTCGCGGGTCCGTCCTCGGGTGCCCACTTATCTATTCAAATTCGGCTTGGGAACGGGTCGTAGCCGGCCCGCGCTAATCAAAATCCGATCAGCCATTAAGTCCTCTCGCTATCTGCGCTTAGTTTACGAGCGGGGGGCCGGGACGGGGGGGGGGCGCGATCGCTTATTTATGTGGCGGGCCCTCGCGACTGAAAAACTACCCTCGAGCCGGGCAGCGGCTAAAAGATGCGCGCAATAAACCCGGCTTTGTAATCAAGCGGGTCGCGCTTTTTAGTAGTTCCATATCACTATGACATGTGAAACTAGACTTACCCACAAAAAATAGACTTTCTGAGTCTAAATGCGAGAATCGAACTCACGAGCCTCAGCTCAGAAAGCTAACATTTCACTGCTGAGCCATTTTAGTTCGTTGAAATTGTCTGATTTTTCACACCCCATATACGAATGTATGACCCATAGCTTGGCACGGGCTTATCTATTTCTGGAGGAATGAATAGTAACCCATCACGTTTGTTCCACATTCGGATTTAATACCTGTAAGCTATTTGCTGATTATTATTTACATACCTTTATTTTCGTTAATTGGACCCGTGAATTTGTGACCCCAAAGACAGTAGCCTCGCCAACCAGCCAATAAGATCGTCGAAATTGTATATATAAATATAGTAATAAATATCAGTTATATATCGTCTTTATTCGTTCTATCGTCGTTATTCGTTCCCCGTGAGGTTTGAGGCCGCTGCAATTTCTCGGGCATATAAAGCGCCTCCACGGCTATATTTACCGTCTCTCTAATGAACAAACGGCGTATAGTACGTGTTAGTGGAGTGGGTAGCGGTAGGTAGCGGTAGGTAGAGCGTAGGCGGAGTCGAGTCCGCGTTATCGTTGACGGCCACGGATCGCGTGTATTTTTACCGCCGCGTTGGCAATATAGGGCGCTGTGCTAGTCATAAGCGGCGAGCGGGTGATGTTTATTTTTATATTGCTATAGAAACTAGTTTTGCTCAATATCTTGGTGACATCGAAATAAACTGAGCAATTTACCAGATTTGGTAGCGGAAGTATATTTTACAGTTCCGTATTATAACCCACTATTGTCCGTCCTTGATTTTTGGGGCAATGGACATTAATCTTTCAAGCTTGTTCAATGCGGATTGGCGAGAATGTGCAAAAAACTAGAAGTATGCAATGCTCTTTTTCAAATCAATCATCAGCCTGCGGCAGTCCACTGCTGGACATAGGCTTCCCCAATGAAGCGCCACCTAGCCCGATCTTCGGCTTCACGCATCTAATTTCTGCAAGCCGCCCTGCGCAGATCGCCGCACCATCTAGCCGGGGGGCGTCCCGCACTACGTTTACCGAGACGCGGTCTCAACTCCAGCACTCGTTTGCTCTAACGATTGTCGGATCTCCGACAAACGTGACCAGCCCATTGCCACTTTAATTTGCTAATTTAAAAGGCTATGTCGGTGACTTTAGTTCTATATATATATGATTTCTTTTAATTAACGTTCAAAGTAGATATAGAAAGGGTGCAGCGGCGGGCGACGGGCAGCTGTTGACACAAAACACACTACCCACAATACACACACAACACAACAACATACACCCACACCTCATCACGACGGTATTTTTAAAGGAAAGGACATTAATCCAAAAAACTAGAAGAATGCAATGCTCTTTTTCAAAATCAATCATCAGCCTTCGGCAGTCCACTGCTGGACACAGACCCATGAAGCGCCTCCTAGCCTGATCTTCGGCTTCACGCATCCAGTTTCTGCCAGCCGCCCTGCGCAGATGGTCGCACCATCTAGCGGGGGTGGGGGGGGGGGGCGTCTCACTACGTTTACGACGGTATACAGAAAAACTTAATTTAAGTTTGTGTATGCCGTACAATAATGTAAACAATTATTTAATAAATACATAAATAAAAAAACAAACTTTCCAAATTGTTCTGTGATATTATTATGACTGTAACCCAGTCGCTGGCCTTTTACGATGTCGCTTATACGAAGGCGCTTATCCCCTAGAAAACTACCACTTAATCATTATTATATCATTAAATGATTACGATTATATAAGACTTCTGTTCCTGCATCGCATTAAATATATGTATGGCCTACAGGTATATATTCCAAGTCTAGGTGATACGCTAATACGCCTTGGACAAACGTGGTGGGCCAATGTCCATTTCTTTAGAAATGAGGAGGCCCGTACTCAGCCGCGGTACCATTATATGGGCTGTATACAAATGTTACGGTTACAAGTACCTAAGCTAACGAGTAATATATATATTTTTTAAAATCAATTTCTACTTAGGCCAAAGAAAATTTTTATTTTATTTATTATTTTTAAAATAATTGCAATTTATATACATACAAATTTTCTTCCATATAAAATTAAAAATGATTAATGAATTAATATTTGAAAAAAACTCTACTAACATTAAGTATTATCCCACTACAAGTTTAAAAAAAATGTATGGATTAATAAAACGTATTTTATTAACGATTGAAACTTTGAACAAGATATGTAAATATATATAGAGTGAGTGTAAAATAAGTGAAGGAATTGAAAAAGCGTTACTTCATTATTTAAAATATTTTTGCCCCATCTTCCGCGTGTCGCTTAAAACCATCGCACTCCGTGGAAAGAGCGGCGTAGGCAATATACGGCATTATCGTATTTTTACAGAGATCGATGGGACGCGCCGAACGCCACCTGTGCTCTCACGTCTAAGAACATCTATAACTGACTTTATATACTGGCGAAAACGAACTTAATTTGTAGCTGTATTTCCGAACCGATACCCACATCTCAAAGTCCGACAACGCGTCTTCAATGCCTCTAGTAACACCATATATCTAAGATGCTACACGCAGTACAAAAACTGCAACGATGGTTTGTACTCTACGTTTAAAAAAGTTATTTTAATACGTCACAGGGACAGTACAAATAACAAATATTTATGTATTCTGATCCCTGATTCCCTGTAAATCCATTTCTTCCAGTAGAAAACACACATTATTATTTTTCTGTTTTGGTTTGCTTGTCACGGATCTTAGCTAAGTAAAAGTTATGACTGTCCACATGATACTGTTTTATTAATACTATGGATATATATTACAATACAATTAAAAGGTTTATCACTAGGAAAACTACTTACACTTTTATTCTAGTGAGTTATGACGATTATAAATAGATGTTACAGTCTATATTTCTATCCTATGAAGCTACAATGGCTACAAAAGTTGTAAAAGACTTTAAAACAATCCAACCAAACAAATTGTATAGAGCTATGTACATCAAATACAAAAATTTAAACACCTTTATATGTCCTATACACCAATTATCCCCACAAAGAAATATAAAAATTAATTGTTACCGTTATCATTAGAAGCCTATTTATATGTCCTATACACCAATGATGCCCACAAAGAAATATAAAAATTAATTGTTACCGTTATCATTAGAAGCCTATTTATATGTCCTATACACCAATGATGCCCACAAAGAAATATAAAAATTAATTGTTACTGTCATCATTAGAAGCCTATTTATATGTCCTATGCACTAATGATACCCACAAAAAATATAAAAATTAATTGGTACCGTCATCATTAGAAGCCTATTTATATGTCCTATACACTAATGATACCCACAAAGAAATATAACAATTAATTGTTACCGTCATCATTAGAAGCCTATTTATATGTCCTATACACCAATGATGCCCACAAAGAAATATAAAAATTACTTGTTACCGTCATCATTAGAAGCCTATTTATATGTCCTATGCACCAATTATACCCACAAAGAAATATAAAAATTAATTGTTACCGTCATCATTAGAAGCCTATTTATATGTCCCATACACTAATGATACCCACAAAGAAATATAAGAATTAATTGTTACCGTCATCATTAAAATCCCAAAGATATATTTGTGAAGCTGGAAATAGGCATCTGAGGACGTAAAATAATGTTCCCAGCACCAGAATCTCGTGTTTTGTGGGTGCCTTCATAAAACTCAAATGTCCAGGACAACCATCTAAACTCACAATAAATACCATTAGGCCATATGAATATTTAATCGAATACGTGATTCTCGATTCTAATCCACTAAGCCACTGAGCCATTTCTTAATTAGTTGTATACAGCATATACTGTGACGATTAATTCGTTCAGTGGCCGACCTACGATTTACGGAGTCAATGGTCGCGGGTTTCCTTCCTGCGTTTAGGTAGCGAGTCATTTTCTTTGTGCTATTTAATTACCTCTAAAAGTATTCTCAAAATATTTGTGCAGTGCTGTACCTGTCATAGAGTAGCCGACTATGGAAGCAAAGATCGATCGATTATCCATATACCATCTGGTCAGCAACATCTATCTTTTTTTTATGGGATAGGAGGGCAAACGAGCAAGCGTGTCGCCTGATGGAAAGCAATCAACGCCGCCCAAGGACAACCGCAACACCGCAGGAGTCGCGGAAGCGTTGCCGGCCTTTTAGGTATGTATAGGCTTGTTTTTTGAAGGTTCCAATGTCGTAACAGTTCGGAAAGACCGCCGAGGGTAGCTGATTCCATAAACTGGTGGTGCGTGGAAAGAAGTTACGAGAGAAACGCACCGTAGTAGATCGCCACTCATCCAGATGGTGGGGATGAAATTAAATCAAATCTATAATACAACCAATCTCTGAGCATTATGGCAATATAGGTAAAGTTTTTGTGATGCTTATATTGTAGATATCTATTGGCAACGTTGATTATTTTCCATCAAACGACATGCTTGCTCGTTTGTCTTTTTAACCCATGAAAAGTGGGGCCACCTCGCCCTTAAACGTAGAGTGCACTACTGAGCCGGAGCACTACTGAGTCAAAATGATGCCCGAGCAAATTACTGAATTTTTTTTAACCCATTACATTTATCAATGCCAAGTATCGTTGTAAGTACAAATCGCCGAGACAATATTTACTTTTGTGGTTTAAGTTTACATTATTTGAACTGACGTTGTTTACGTTTCAGATTTTAGTTTACATTAACATCTGAGCTGACCTATACCGTAAAATCAAAAGATTCGCTGCGACTGACGCTATGTTGTTAATACGTGTTTGGCTTCACGTTAAGTTCTGGGACACCTGTATATTATGTTTTTTCACAACTAACATATGTCCCATATATAGCCCCCTACATGAATGCATAAAGAAGGAAATCACCACTACTGGTGACGGTATAACGACCACGACTGCTCTGACAAGAAAAATATCCTAGAAGAAAAATAGGTCCCACTGCTGGTCACTGCTGCATATTAACCTACCACGCCTGTCCAATACGGATTGGCGGGAATACCAGACTCGGAATAAATATACAGATATTTATTCTGAGTCTGGTAATCCCGCCATACACATATTTATCCCAATTCGGGGATCGAACCCGCGACCATTGACTACATGGGCGGGGGCCCCTCGTCACTGAGCCATTTTATATTTACGACAAAAAAGAGGCGTTTTATAAACTTTGCACACCGGCACAGCCGAGGGTCGACGCGGCCCTGATGAAAAGGTAGAATAAAATACGCGGCACCAAGTTTCGGCGATACCTACCTACCGCATATTTCTTTCTCAGCGAGCGGTGGACGATAACCGCGCTGCGAAGGCGCGTGCGACTCGCAATTAAGCGGGACAACATGGCGGCCCAGGGTCGATCAGGGTTGTACACTCACATTATAAAATTTTAAGATTAAAAATGTCTTGTTTTATAGACTAGAAAGGCCAATGAGCAGGCGTGCCACCTGATGGAAAGCAATCAACGCCACCCATAGACATCCGCAGCGCCATAGGCAGTGCGGAAGCGTTGCCGACCTTTAAAAAAGTGTCATTATAGGAGTGAGAAGGGATAGGGGGAGGTGGAGTTGTTGGGCCTCCGGAACTCGGCCGCTCACCGTACGAAGCGCGGTAGCTAAGCTACCACTCAGACGCCGGTTTTCTGCGGGAGTGTGGTACTTCCCTGGGCGAACCGGCCCATTCATGCTACAGACAAACATTATGCCATTTTTGACAAAGTATTCGTCAGCAGCGTAGCTCTACTACTAATAAAATTTGCCTACTCATTATACCAAATTCTTTGACCTCTTTTTCACAGTATAGGCTGTTCGGTTATGGAATTTTTGCCGCTGGAAATAACGTACTCGAAGTCTCTCCCTATTTTCGAAAACCTCGTAAAAAACTACAATAAATATTTCACGACCGATTGGCTCAGTGGCGGGGCCCTCCGCCGGCGGAGTCAATGGTCGCGGGTTCGATTCCCGCATCGGAATAAATATTTATATGGATTTTTAATGTTTATTCCGAGTCTGGTAACCCCCCCAATCCGCATTTCCTTTCCTGCCCCTTCCTTTCTTCTCTATCCTTTCCCTTCCTCTCCGCCAATCCACGGTCTGCCATGCCAATGGATGCGTGGCTAGGGGCAAGCCTAGTCGTAAGCGTGCCGATCGTCCCGGGGTCGGGCTCCCCCGGGGACTATGGTGCCTTACCTCAGCATGCAGGGCTCTGCTGGGGCTGACCTCCATCCTCCCTTGCGGCTCGTGGGATTCACTAAAGACAAATTTAATATACCGTTAATATTGTCGAAAATGACGGCGACGTGGTTCGCCACCCGTCACGTCCTGAAAAGCGACCAATGACGAGCCGTTTCGCTGCGATAAATGGCAGCGGATGGAGCTCTGTGGTCTCTGCCAACCCCTGCGGGGGATAGGCGTGAATATATAATAATAATAATAAAAAAAATATTTATATGTCTTTTTATTTATATGAGATTGAACGTTGCGGTCGGGGTAACAACGGAATAGACTGGAGAGGACACGAAGGAGATTAATCGGTACGATCGAGATTACAACCTCAATAGAATTTTGAAGTGAAGTGCTATTTATTTAACCAAAGAGGTGACAGCCCTGTGGAGTGCGACGCGGCGACGGCCGGCGGCGCGGGCGTCGCGTCCGGTCGGCCGCTATCGCAGGATGATCGGAATCGTTGACACCGCGCCAGCCGCGGTGGAATGACCGCGCGCGTTAATTGTCGCCTCACCTTCGCGCAAGGGCGGCCCCGCTGCCCCCTCACTCCGTCGTCCCACCACACCCCCGTGCGGGCCCAGCGTCACGCTACCTATGACGGTCAACCACCCGCAGCGTTTCGTTTTTGCGTGTACCGGACGCGGGACGCTGCACGTGGCGAATTGTTCGCCATCGATCGGTTATCCGCTTCAAGGTGACGACCTTCTCTGGATATATCCTGTCTATAGAACCGACATTGGATTTAACCCGCAAACAACTAAAATAATGAAGTGAAACTCCGGTTTTTAAAAGAATTTTATATTTGCAGAACTAGTTAGTCTATTGCACGGTGACATAAATTCTTAAATGATGATCCAATTGTCTCAGTGGTAGAGTTTATCGATTTCGGAATCAATGGTCGCGGGTACGATTTTCCAATCGGGATATATGTATCCCGACGTGGGGGATATCTTACCGGTGATCATATATGAACGGTGAAAAAATATATACACAGAAGTCAGTAGAAAAATTGCTGCGGGTTTTTAAGGCATTTAAAACAAATAACATTTAAAAAAAATTTAAGTCAATTCTTACTTTCTTTGTCGACCTACGACAAAGAAAAGTTTTATTTTATTTTTTTTTAAATTAAAGTATAAACATCAAGTGTCAACCACTACAAGTTAAAAAGACATTAAGTTACGTAATCTTAATTTTTTGAACTTGAGTAGTTGATTAAAAAGTATTTTATTGACGATTTAAAAATTGAACAAGATATGTACATAACGACCACGGAGTTAATGGTAGCGGGATCGATTCCCGCATCGGATAAATATACTATATGGCCTACAGATATTCATTCTGAGTCGGGTAAATTCACCAATCCAATGGACAAGCGTGGTGTGTTAAAAGATGTTCCTCCAGAAATGGAGAGGCCCGTGCTAGTAATAAGACATACTCTGTAAAGTGTGAAAAAATATGTATATAAATGATCAAGTGATTCACTTGATAGTAATTATTATTTTAATGCATAGGAAGGCAAACGAGCCACCTGAACATGTCGCCTGATAGAATAATAGTTAAGTTAATCTAAGTTTTTAAGTAATATATGTCTTTTCATACGATTCTAACCAACAACAAACAGTTCATTTTGTAAATAAAATAATTGATAGCAATGGCTGTCTCGTCTCAAAAGGCCCTACTATTTATTTCGCTCGACATTATCACGACTCACTCGTTCCTTTTCGTGTTAAGCAAGTGATAACTGACATTCAGTGTCGCACAGTAAGAAATAATTTATTAGTAGTACCTCCCATTCAAGTTGTGGACGTTGGGAGTAAGCTTCTGCCCGATATGATTCTAACCTCTTCTACCTTTAAGATTATTTCTTGAGAACATAATGAATATCTTTCGAAATATTTACATATACGAAATATATACCTAACTACACTTTTTAATTCTCACCTGACGTTATCCAAACTCAACACTCATTAAGAGCATCTGTCCGAGTTTTTTTCTAAATATATTCGGGAGTTATAGGTACATAGTATAGAGTTGGGAGTAAGCTTCTCCCCGATATGATTCTAACCTCTTCTACCTTTAAGATTATTTCTTGCGAACGTAATGAATATCTTTCGAAATATTTACATATACGAAATATATACCTTACTACTCTTTTTAATTCTCACCTGACGTTATGCAAACTCAACACTAATTAAGTTCCTCATTATCAGCATCTGTCCGAGTTTTTTTCTAAATATATTCGTATATCTCAAAGGTGTTATAAATTATGTTCGTATATCACAAAGGTGTTTATCTATAAATGGCGTTTATTTATAAATTATAAAAAATATCTATAAATATCTACATCTATATATATATTATATACGAGTGCTGGAGTGGAGACCGCGTCTCGGTAAACGTAGTGTGGGACGCCCCCTGGCTAGATGGTGCGATGATCTGCGCAGGGCGGCTGGCAGAAACTGGATGCGTGTAGCCGAAGATCGTACTAGGTGGCGCTCCATGTGGGAGGTCTATGTCCAGCAGTGGACTGCCGTTATAAGCTAAATTACAATATAGTAGTTGCATTGTAAACTGGTATATGTAACATTGAAAATTAATAAAGTGTACTTTGCTTTCCGGGAATTGGACCATTTATTTTCCCTGAAACAATATTTGGGGATTTACTTGCCAATGCTGTACAGCATTAATATTCTTCACTTCTTAATTTTCACCTGATGCATCTACAATCTTAAGTTATTATCATCAACAGTTTTCGACAATTCCCTACAGGACTTAGATAGGTCTTCGTAAAGACGCGCCACCAAACATAAGCTGTGACTTCACGTATACAGTTTCTGACAGCCGCCCTGCTTAGTTCATTGTTCAATCTGGCCTTGACCTGGACGTAATATAATGGGTTGGCTTGTCGTGTCTTGGGGTAGACCTAATATGCCCGGCAGCTGGCTGCCTCAGGCTTATGAGGTGATGACATTATGACACATGATCAGATTTTCATTTTCAGAATATTATTGGGGTTTTCCCGTTTCTGCAGTGCATCAGGTATGTTCGTTAAAGCCCGCAGCGATAGCTTTTGGGTCATTTTGCGAAAAAGAACAGCCTTGTTGCTTCACAGAATGCGGGATAGCTTCAACTCTATAATGAAAACCGTTGTTGCTAGATTCAACTCGCGCCTTATAATACAGCTAAATCGGCTTCAATGTAAATGATTTACTAACATAATTTTTAAGGTGTACATACATACATAATTACTCATACATTTGTGTTAGTAATTATGTACATGTTAAAATGTAAAATGTATGGACCAAAAAAATTGTCTGAAATAAAAATTATTATTATTATTATTAATTCGTTTACGTGAATGTATAATATAACAGACGTTCTACGGGATTCTATTGTATTTTGTATTTTAACAGAAAATAAATTAAGCGGCCGCCATCTTGCAACATATTCCGTTCCGACTTAAACGGGAACGCAATAAAGATTGCGTCGTAGGTACCTATAGTGAGTGACCTTCGACGTGTCGCGATGTTGATGAGTCAGTTCGCGAACGGGGGAAAAAGATTGGTAAAAAACGTAGTTACACGACATGTATGTTGTCTCAAAAACAATTGTTTTCTTATTTAAAATTACACTGTGTGTCACGAATTATATTAATTTTCAAGGGTAAATAAGTATCTGCGAGTGTAACATGCTGAGTTTTTGTATAAACAAAATTATTTTATCAAGGTTTCTCTTTTTTTTTCGCTTTACCGTGAGTCCTGGTGTAATTAATAATTTAATGCTTGTAAATTTTATCACTGCCTCTGGAAATAATTTAAGGTTATGCTTAGCCGATTTTTAATCATAATGACTGATTAGATTCATCAATCGACGACCTATGTGCCTCAGTGATTAAGTTACCGCCCTTCGGCGGAGCCATTGGTCGTGGGTGCCTGAAAAAGATAAATATATGGTATAGTCTTAGGTATTTAGCCTTAGAAATAAAAAGAATACAAATAAAAATAAATAACATTCTTTCCGGAATGCACCAGCCCGTGTTTTGATAACAATCACCCGTTCCCAACTTCCCGCCCTTTCACTTTCATTCATGCCCAGTGTTCAACTAAAACAAACTTTATTTCATTTTATAAATGTGTGTCTTACCGCACCAGTTAAACTGCGCATGTGTGAGTTTGTTTGAGCAAAGATTATTTATGGACATAGAGCGGATGGTTGTGAAATAAATATACCTACATCCATAGTGCCTTTAAAATTCAACTAATCTACCATGTAAAATTGAATGAAAAATTTGTTGTCAGTAAACTTAAAAATATTTTGTCAAGTAATAAATTGGATTACGTCCAACTCTTAAATGTATGTAACTACAAAGCAATATAAATTTTAAAATTTAGCCAGCAAAACTAGTAACAATAAACTCGGAAATTAAGATATATACATTTCATCTTATACGAAAATTGATAAATTAGATTACATAAAAAAGTAGCCTAAAATAAATAAAAAAACTACTAGCATGTTATTGAATACAAGTCTTATTCTATTTTAATAAAATTTTAAAAATTCAAATATCGAACAATGGTTAATACAGGCCCAGGGTACTAGATCTTTAGTAGAATAAGTACAAATGAAATCTCATAGTGTCTAAAGCTTTTTATTGGTTTTTACGTTTACTCATTGACTGCTTGTATAAGACTAAGCACACTGTCGTTCAGATATTATAAATAGATAATTGATAAGAAACTTAAGGATCGAAATTAAGGATCGAAAAGACTTATTTTATAAGAAATGGGATGATGTTAAAGATTGATAAATATGATATGGAAAAGTTAAGAAAAATAAATGTTTTATACTATCATCTGGATATTTTTTTCCCGCACAACTACGTTGTGGAACTCTACCTGCAGCGGTGTTGCCGAACCGATATGATATTATGAGAACCTTCAAAAAGCAAGCGTTCTGAGGGCGTTGATTGCTTTCAATTAGGTGAATCACTTGGTTGTTTACCTTCGTATTCAGTATAAAAAAGAATAGTTACTTTATATTTACATTTTGAATGCAAGTAATAATTCTTTTTCTTTAATTTTAAACATTTAACAACACCACAACATTTAACACCAACACCTTTTTGAATCAATAGTCATAGGTTCGATTCCTGAATTGTGATAAATATATGTATGCTACAGGTATTTATTCTGGATGTACTGCCAATCTGTTTTGAGCCAGCATGGCGGATTCACGTCCATTCCTCCAGAAATGCGGAGAGTTGACCCAAGCTGCTGAACATATTTGATCTGTAAAAAACCATAACGGGGTGTGAGTAGTCTGTGAAACCGTAGTTTATTTTTTTTTAATTTTTTTTATATATTCACGCCTATTCACGTAGGGGTTGGCCGAGACCACAGAGCTCCATCCGCTGCCATTTACCGCAGCGAAACAGCTCGTCATTGGTCGCTTTTCGCCCTCGTGAGAATCAGGACGTGACGGGTGGCGAACCACGTCGCCGTCATTTTCGACAAAATAGGTATATTAAATTCGTCTTAGTGAATCCCAGAAGCCGCAAGGGAGGACGGAGAGGTCAGCCCTAGCAGAGCCCTGCATGCTGAGGTTAAGCACAATAGTCCCCGGGGGAGCCCGACCCGGAGGAGCCCGACCCGGGGACGATCGGCACGCTTGCGACTAGGCTCGCCCCTAGCCACGCATCCATTGGCACTGCAGACCGTGAATTGGCGGAGAGGAAGGGAAAGGATAGAGAAGAAAGGAAGGGGCAGCAAAGGAAATGCGGATTCGGGGGGTTACCAGACTCGGAATAAACATTTATAAATCCATATAAATATTTTTTCCAATGCGGGAATCGAACCCCCGACCAATGACTCCGCGGGTGGAGGGTCTCGCCACTGAGCCAATCGGTCGTCCGTATTTTATTATTTTTACCGTAGTTTATTTTCATTTTAAACGTAATAACGCGTCTGTTATAAAAGTTTAAAAAGTTTGAATCTTTGAAACATCGTTGACGCAAACACATAAATATGTAGGAGGTATCGTGGCAGATAAACTTGTAAAAAGTTATGAATGAAACCGAGAGTGCCCGTAGTAGAGTTGTAGGCCCCCCTCGCCCCCGCCGCACCCTCCACCCTCAGAGTGAGCCGACGATTTGTTTCATGCATTTAGTTTTATTACTTTCGACATAATTTACGTTATTGAGGCGCGCGTGCGGGAGTAGTTAAAACGTTTCTCGTTTGCTATACGACTGCGAACGCTTTTCGTTGATGTTTTGGATTTATATAATAATATCTAATTTTAATGTTGATATTAATAGTGTTTTATAGTTTTCATAACTGGTGCTACCTTGCCGTCTGATTTGCGCTTTTGAATAAATAATTGTACACAGTTTTATGATTTCTATTTCGATTATATTTTTTCTTCATTCGCGGCAATGAATTAATAAAAATAATATATGTCATTTTTATGTAAAATTATATATTATAATTATGTACAAAATAACTAATTTTTATCTAGATTCTTTTTTAAATATTTCTATGTTTATTTGAATACGAAACAGGTTAAGTTCGCTAACTATTTAACTTCTATTACTTATCTCTTTTTCGTACAGAAAGTATATTACTTGAAGTCCAATAATAACGTTCGGTTTTGTTAAAAATGAATAATAAATAAATATTTCCCTTTCTATTTTACGTAACTTGTGGCTAAGATATATTTATTTTTTCGCCCACAAATCCACAAATATTTGAGTCTTTCCAAATGGAGATATGGATGGACTTTAGCTTTAACATATTGACAGTAATTAAAAATGTAATTTATTGACATAAAATATTGACAATATTAAAAAAAAACAAAATAATTAGTCACAAGCGGATGATCAGCATAACTTAACGTTGACAACTGAACTGCTTATGGTCTGTAGAACAGGACTGCCCCAACGGTCGATCGCGGCTCTTATTCCAAGTTGATCACTTGCAAAGAAAAAATATACTGACTAACATTCAACTTTGTTGTTTTCACCCTAATAAAGTAAATACAAATAATGCTACTCAGTGGCGGGGCCCTCCGCCCGCGGAGTCAATGGTCGCGGGTTCGATTCCCGCATCGGAATAAATATTTATATAGATTTATAAATGTTTATTCTGAGTCTGGTAACCCCCCCAGTCCGCATTTCCTTTCCTGCCCATCCTTTCTTCTCTATCCTTTCCCTTCCTCTCCGCCAATCCACGGTCTGCCGTGCCAATGGATGCGTGGCTAGGGGCGAGCCTAGTCGCAAGCGTGCCGATCGTCCCGGGGTCGGGCTCCCCCGGGGACTATATGGTGCCTTACCTCAGCATGCAGGGCTCTGCTGGGGCTGACCTCCATCCTCCCTTGCGGCTCGTGGGATTCACTAAGACGAATTTAATATACCTAATTTGTCAAAAATGACGGCGACGTGGTTCGCCACCCGTCACGTCCTGATTCTCACGAGGGCGAAAAGCGACCAATGACGAGCCGTTTCGCTGCGATGAATGGCAGCGGATGGAGCTCTGTGGTCTCTGCCAACCCCTGCGGGGGATAGGCGTGAATATATAAAAAAAAAACAAATAATGCTAAAGAATTTTAGTAAACATTATCTGTTTAAAAAAAAAAATTACGGCGATGTGGTTCGCCACCCGTCACGTCCTGAGCCCCACGAGGGCGAGAAGAAACTAACGGAGAGCCGTTTCGCTACGACGAATGTGAGAGGAATGATGGATGGAAAGATAGATGAGTGTGGAGGAAGCGAGGAAGGTGTGCCGGGATCGAAGCGGATCTGTGGTCTCTGCCTACCCCTACGGGAGACAGGCGTGACGATATGTGTGTTACAAAGAATCTGAGTACTATAATATGTATGTACAAATACATAGTGTACTTGTTCCAATAATGTTCTTATAATTATACAATGGAAAGTGAAGTGGCAAAGGATATAAGTTTGTTTAGTCTAAGCAGATCCTAAATTACAGTGCACTAAGAAAAAGCATTTTGATTGAAATATCTCCGTATATGGGTTTGAGTAAAACCGGGATAGATTTCGAAAGAGCCTTATTATTTTAATTACAAAATGTTGGTATATATTATCCATGTTATATAGCTAGTATAATCATTTATAAAGCTTTAGAAAGTGTATTTATTTACCTAATTATAATTGGTTTTGTAGAATTTATGTTCTTGCGAAATAGTTTTTAGAGAAATAAATGTCTACCTATCTGGATAGATGCCTCGCTATGATATTCGATTAAAAGGATAGATAAAAAGTTGTAATCACAATGTAAGATTTATTTATAATCTTCATATATAGGTAATATGACATCATTTGCTATTTGTTTTTTTTTGGGAATTGGATTTTTAGAAACGAAGCGTCTATAACAGTGTCTCTGTTTTATCTGTCCCGGTTTTACACTATAATCTTCGTGAGATCTCCATCGAAATGGAACCAAATGCGTATCTGTTAGTCTGTATTTATACTTATAGCGATATATAAACGATATATCGGGACTGTTCTCGGCTTAGAACATTTCGAGGGAGATGTGCGGTCGGGTGCGACCTGTTCCTGACAACTAGGCCATCGCTAAGGCAACTAAACCGGCTCAAAGGCGCACTGGATAACTCCCCCGGTTTCGTGTGCTGAATATTGCAGAACTGTTGTTCTATTTTCGAAATATAAACGATTGTTTTTTATTCGTTTATTGTTGATAGCTACTATTAGAACATACTAGTTGACCAGTTGTCATTTCATGTTTTATTTTTTTTTATTGTAGTTTTAATTCATTTGTTGAATTCAGTCAATGTTCGGTGCGATAGGTCGTTGACGATTTTTTTTTCAGTCATTGGTCTTTTTTCTTGATTATTTTGAGGATATGTTTCATGCCAAAATAGTTTTCAATTTGAGATATTTGAAGATTACCAAATGATTCATATCCAGCGCTTGGAAAGTGAAACATATTTTACATACATTAATATCAAAATTTTTAATGATAAAAATAAATAATTCTTCCTTTTATTAGTTTTTTTATTTCGCAAATAGTTTCAAGGTTACGTTGAAAACAACAAGATGCTGACGTCGCTCACAATTTTATTTAAAAACATCGTACAAACAGTACGGGATGAGCCTGTTAAAAGAGGTTATTCCCAGGAGACCAAGAGAGATTACATTATAAGTTTGAGCCCAATCGACTGATTTAACTTCTTTCTACGCACCACAACTCTATGGAACCAGCTATCTTCGGCGATCTTTCCGAACAGATACGACATTGGCACCTTCAAAAAATAAGCCTACACATACCTAAAAGGCCTGCAACGCTTCCGCGACTCTTGCGGTGTCGCGGTTGTCTATGGTCGGCGTTAATTTCTTTCCATCAGGCGACACGCTTGCTCGTTTGCCCTCCTATGCCATAAAAAGAAATCATCAAAAATTTTAATTATAATCACTCCACAACCATTATTTATTATTATTAAGATAGTTATTATAACCATCCGGTAGACCGATACATCATATGGAGGTGAGGTTAACTTTTGAGAACTAAGATGTGATAACGCCTTCCTCTTCAACTGTTTCATTTCTTATCATATGTCAGAAAAGGCAAGGCTCACATTGCTTAAAGGCCGGCAGCGTTTTTAAAATGCCTCTGGTATTGCAGATATTTATGGGCGGCGTTGATTGCTTCTCAATAGGCGACAATTTTTTTAGTTTGTTCGTTGCTATTTATACCTCTTCTTTTCTTTGATGGCAATTAGTTACAACTATTATGCCAGTGTCAAGTAAAATATGATAATATCCAATCTCTTGAAATGTAACAAGTCAGCTTATCACGTTACGTCTTGATAAAATGGTGGCTATTTTACCAAAACCTTCTATAGGCTTTTTCAGTCAATTCAAAAAGTTACGATACACGCATTTATTTCATATCACTTCACTTATACGCCTTAATCGAACTATATTGCATAATATATTTTAATGACAATGTACCAGTTTATTAATAATTTAATGCTTTATAACCATAAGCGACTCATGTATTTAGATTTCTTTGTATCTATACGTGTATATAGTTTTTGTAGAGTTGACATTAATATGACAAAAATAATAAATAATTAATGAAATTTGTACGCCATAAGTGGCAATGTGATGGAGCTTTTAAACGTCTTTTTTCATCTTGTTACACCTTACATTATGCAAATAAAAAATTATTAATATTATTACGCCACCATAATTAAATAATATAACTGGTTATAATGTAAGATTATGGACGTTCGGCACACTTGCGTCTAAGCTCGCCCCTAGCCACGCATCCATTGGCACGGCTGACCGTAGGCTGGCGGAGAGGAAAGGAGAATGATACAGAAGAAAGGAAAGGGCAGGAAAGAAAATGCGTATTGGCGGGGTTACCAGACTCGGAATAAGTATTGTTTAATCCATAAATATATTTGGATGCGGGGATCGAACCCGCGACCATTGACTTCGCGGGCGGAGGGCCCCGCCACTAAGCCAATCGGTTGTCTTAATTATTAATTATAAATATATGTGTATAGTTTAATATTTACGGATTTGTGTTACCGCAGAATGAATTAAACGTATATGTCTATCTATTTTGTATACCTAATTCGAACGCTGCACGATTCGCTAGGTTCTGTTAGCTGTAGGCTTCATACTACGTAGCTATGTGACTACGTAGGTATATGTAGGGTACAGTAGTTAGGTGTGGGAGCTGTCTTGAGACGTTGGTGTGTAGGTAGCGAACAGCGGAGGCCGTTACGTAAGTCTGGGTTGACGCAGCGCGGCCCGGTCCATTTCTGCGACGTTGCAGCTGTCAGCCGCAAACGACGGTGATGTTATTCTGACGAGCGGAGCGGGCGATATTAAATATATTAGTAGTGGTAGAGCCACGCTACAGACGAATACTTTGTCAAGAATGGTATATTATTTGTTTGTAGCTTGAATGGACCGGCTCGCCCGGGGAAGTACCATACTCTCGCAGAAAACTGGCGTCTGAGTAGTAGCTTAGCTACCACGCTTCGTCCGGTGAGCGGTTGAGTTCCGGAGGTCCAACCCATAATGACACTCCTTAAAAGCTGGCAACGCTTCTGCACTGCCTATGGCACTGCGGATGTTTATGAGCGGCGTTTATTATTCTTTCCATCAGGTGGCACGTCTGCAGAAGCGTCAGTTGCGCAAGATATATATTTTGAACACCTTCAGAGTTACACACACTTATGCGATTAAGTAGAGATTTCTAGAAAGAAGCTGATGATATTCAGTTGGACTGAACAATATCTAGAAAGCTTTGTAGACGAAAGTCTTGGACCAGTGCATCTTACATATACTTTCTTTTGGTGCTAAAACGTGGATACCAACGGAAGGACGGACGTCTGCCTCCCAAGCTCAGAATCGCTCATAAACCCATAGAGAAGGTCGTACCTGAACATAACCCTTTCCATAACTCTATGAAAAACTCCGTAGTTTATCTGTTGGATATGATTTAGAATGAAGAGATCTGCCAAAAAACCAAAGTCTGGGTATTTGAAGGAAGCATAATCATATCTTGGCATCTTATCTGGCGGCGTTTATTATGGTTGTGAATTTACAACGAGGCTCTGAAGACCAATTAATGGAAGTAATAAAGATCCTAAATTAATAACTAGGGGACCCAAGACTAATTACGGGTAGCACAATATTATCCGCAATGTACCCTCCAAACTATTTGCTCTACAGGTTTCTCCTTCTTGGGAACGGCATAAGTTCAGTACTATACAGTTTTTACTTATTATTCCGTATTTTTAATAGGATAGGGAGACATTGCGCCTGGTGAAAAAGCAATAAACGCCGCCAATAGACAACTGCAACACCAAAGGCACTGCAAAAACTTTGCTGGTCTTGGATCATAAAATGTTACGCCGTATGAAAATGTCAAGACATTTGTATACGGCGTAATGTTTTATACGGATACCGGATACCGTATACAAGTATGCAGTGTCTGTTGGCAGAATTAGGTTGTAAGTCGAATAACCCTTATTTTAAAAGTAGAAGGTAAGGTTGAAAACCTTATTCTGCCCCCAGACACCGTATACATTTGCATACGGCGTAATGTTTTATACGGTACACCACTGCATACCGTATACAAGTATACGGTGTCCGTTGGCAGAATTAGGTTGTAGGTCGAATAACCCTCATTTTAAAAGTAGAAGGTACGGTTGAAAACCTTATTCTGCCACCGGACACCGTATACAAGACATTTGCATACGGCGTAATGTTTTATACGGTACACCACCGGATACCGTATACGGTGTCCGTTGGCAGAATTAGGTTGTAGGTTGAATAACCCTTATTTTAAAAGTAGACAATAAGGTTGAAAACCTTATTCTGTCTTCGGACACCGTACACAAAACGTTTTCATACGGCGTAATATTTTATGTACCTACATCAAAGAAGAAAAAAATAAAACAAAATCGCTTTTAACGTTACTACAATCGCAATCTAAAGTCGTCATTAGAGGCGCCGGTGTGCTAAGCTCGCCAGTTCAGGCGAAACGTTCGCGCTTAGCCTAACGCAGTACATAGTATCTCTGCGCTCTATGTACCTCAAAGTATATAAGCAAGCACACAAGAACTGAGTACCTAATACACCTAATACAGAAATAAGTAAGGATCAATACACATTCGCTGTCCGCAGCAGACCTTTAATGAAATTCGACTCTTTAGTAACGCTCCCAATTTGGGAATCTGATCAAGTGTTTACGTCTTTGTAATGTAACACTTTGTGCGAGAAATAATTAAAATAGCTAAAGTTTGGTTCAGACTAATTATTAGGCCAATTTGATTAGACTTCTAGGTCTATTGTTTATTCACTAGACTCTGTGTGATCTAAGACTTCATATACATATGTATATGAAGTCTTAGTTAGATCACACAGTAGGCCTGTGTAGGCCTTGGTAAACAATGAAAATTAACCCACCCCGGGTTAATTTTCATTTTTTCAATAAGATAGAGGCCTTTTAAGACATATATGAGCCGTAAAAATTATCCGTTTTGCGTGATGTTTGATTTATTAATCTAATTTCTGAATTCTCTGCGAGGAGTCTCGGAAAGATTTTACGCTTTGAGCCACTTTTTTTTTCACAGCCTATATATGTCCTTTCATTTGTCACTGCTGAGTACGGGCTTCCCCATTTCTGGAGGAACGGATGTTAGCCCACTACGCTTGTCCAATGCGTATTGGCGGGGTTACCAGACTCGGAATAAATATTTGTAGGGCATACATATATTTATTCCGATGCGAGGATCGAACCCGCGACCATTGACTCTGCGGGCGAGGGGCCCCGCCACTGAGCCAGTCGGTCGTAATGTGCCGTGTATTTGTAATATCCCAAGTGGCTGTGAGCCACTTGGGATATCACAAATACACGGCAACTAATGTGGCTTTATAAGGTAGTTATGATGCAGTAACACACCACTCGCAAATAGGGAAATAATTCCTGCGGGAAACGAGCTGAGTCGACGCTCTGCGCTCAGCACTCTGCGCTGAGTGCAGAGCTCTATTCGCGACTTGTTTTTGCTCACGTGTGGCCTTTATCGCGTGACCTATTTGCTCCCGCTCTAAATGAGGCGCTTTCGTCCGATAATGATTTTTCAATAAAAAATGATAAAAATAAAATACCTTTTTATAAACTTAATGGGTGTTGGTTAAGTGCAAGACGAGTTTCTTTTATTTTTTTTAAACATTTGCACAAAGTGTACAGTAGGCGGACTTATGCCATTGGGCATTCCCTACCAGTCAATATTCGGCAGAACTGAGAAAATTGGTTTGGAGGTGCTACAAAATTCTTATATAATTTTTATTTTATTTTATATAATTTATACATATGTAAGTGACAATAACTTAGTTCCATGAAAGGAAGAATAAAGATAGAGCTACTTAATTGAGTGACGAAGTTACAACTTGCTTTACCTCTTCAATAAAAAGTACCTTAAAATAATATATATGTATGTATGTATATTTTAACATACGGCTCATTTGGCTCAATGGCGAAGTTATTGCCCTTCAGAATTAATGGTCGTGAGTTTGATTCCCGAAGGAAATAATAACAAATTTGATTACTGAAAAATCATTGAATTAAATTATTTTTACAGATAATCTCCCCCTTTCATCTTACTAGACTATTATGTTTTGATTAATTTTATGTTAATAGTTTAGTTGTATTATATAATTTAATATAATAGGTATTTATAACATTATTATATAACATAGTAAGTGATACGCACCATATAATAAGTATTACTTAATACACTTATATATTAAGTAATACTTATTAAATGATATATTATAATATTTTACATTATTGTCACTGAGAGTTTCAATTTTAATTACATCTATTTTTCTTCTAGTCTAGAATTTTGATTCTACATCTCACGCGATTTCTCGACCGAGAAGTAACTCTCGATCACTTTCAATTTCTGTATTCGAATGTATTTCTTATAAAGTTCTCTTTATTGAAATACAAAAAAATACTATATTACTTTTTTTGTAAATTATAAGAGTAATAAATTAGACAAAATGCTAAGCGCTTAGTTATAATTATTGAGTATTTTGAAATAGTCGTGTATGTATAGATACATACATCGTATATATGTATGTATAAGCGGCGGGAGGTAAAGCGGTTATATAAGGCTATGTACGTTATATAAGCCTAACGGCGAAGGCTGTGCCGACCATAGCGACCAAAATACGGGCACCTGACGCCCGCGCTCCGGATCGAGCGGTGCGCTTAGTGTGGACGGCGGAGCGGTTATAAATTTTCTTCACAAAATTATACTATAATGAAAAAACGTTTTCTAGTTACTCTTCTGTAATCCCCGAGGTTATGCATATATCTATGTGCGGTGTTTTCTTTCCTTCAGGCGATACGCTTGCTCGTTTGCCTTCCTACCCAATAAATAATAAAAAATGGTGCAGCCATATCTTTGAGCTTTCATTGCTAACTTATATATATAATGCATTCTGATGAACAACAAATGATGCCCTAATCAACAGCCAATGGATTTCACGGCTATCCACTGTGTCTCATAATGCGCCGACATATATGGGCTGTTTTAGAAAAACTAATCTTAATAAGTATATAAAAAAACCTAAAATTAACATGAAATGATTTTAATTCGGCGAGAACAGACTGTTATAGATCTTCGGCGCTATGGTAATATGAATTTAACTTGAATATTACTGTGTTTCCCGCTCCGCTCATCAATGCGACCTCATTGTCATTTAGCAACGAGCCCGCACAAAGCCTGCCCGCTGCGGTCGCTCGTCTTACCGGCGTGGCGCGATTGTGAGCCGAATGTGTGCTATAGACACACACACACACCCACATCCAGCTACGTGGAGCTGCACAAGTGACATGTTGACGTGTGGGATCGGAGCGACCTCACCCCCGCCTCCTAGAATAGATCACGTATTCATATGGAATATATCAGTCGGAATACTAATCTTTGACGTCATTTTGTCCCATATTTATAATGCTCGACAGTCTATCCAACATGTACACATATGTTTATTGAAATATGTGATCTAAAAATCAGTTACAAAATATTATTTAAATAGTATAAACAATTTTTTATATAATAGATACATAGATACATATCGTCACGTCTGTCTCCCGTAGGGGTAGGCAGAGACCACAGATCTCCATAGTATATTAATATATATATTTGTATATATTTAGTAGTATTTATATATATATATATATATATATATATATATATATATATATATATATATATATATATATATATATATACATATATATATATATATATATATATATATATATATATATATATATATATATATATATATATATATATATCTGAGCACGGGCCTCTCCATTTCTGGAGAAACGGACGTTAACCCACCACGCTTGTCCAATGCGGATTGGCGGGTTTACCAGACTTAGAATAAATATTTGTAATCCATACATATATTTATTACGATGCGGGGATCGAACCCGCGACCATTGACTCTGCGGGCGGAGGGTCCCGCCACTGAGCCAATTGGCCGTAGGATATATAATAGATAGTAAAAGTAAAAAATTCTCTGTTAAAATGTTTCCCTGTTTTTTATGGAATAGGAGTTCAAACGTTTCACCTGATGGAAAGCAATCAACGCCGTCCATAGACATCCGTAGTCCATAGGCAGTGCAGAAGCGTTGCCGGCCTGTAAGAGAAGTATAGGCTTGTTTTTTGAAGGTTCCAATGTTGTATCGATTCAGAAACACCGCTGGAGGTAGCTAGCTGATTCCACAGGGTAGTGGTGGGTGGACATAATTTCTAGAACTTGGAAAATTTTCATCCCCACCATACGGTGTGAAATTTTTCCTTGTGGTGACTCGTGCGGTAGTGGAATTCAACGGCCGAAATTATCCCGAACATTTCCTAAGAGTACTTCCCATAGTAAAATCAATAAAAGATGCTGAGAGATCAGATATCCTTCCGCAGTTCTATTAGACTTTCGGTGAGATCTTGCTCATCGACAATACGAATAGGCCGACGTTGTATACGGTCAAAGGAAAGAAGCTGATATTGAGGTGCCCCGGTCCAGAGATGAGAACAGTATTCCGAACCGATACGACATTGGCACCTTCAAAAAACAAGCCTACACATATCTAAAAGGCCGACAACGCTTCCGCGACTCCTACGGTGTCGCGCTTGTCTATGGGCGGCGTTGATTGCTTTCCATGAGGCAACATGCTTGTTCGTTTGCTCTCCTATCCCATAAAAAACAAATGTGCAGCCTGACTTATGCCTTATAAAGTTGGAGGCGATGAATTGGCATAAACTATTTCACCACAATTGCCGAACATAAGTGATCAAATCCAGAAGGGTAATTTAATCAAATGTCATTTAAGTTACAACAATCGATCACCAACGACTCCCTTTTTGACTTTCATGTAACGAAAAGATTTCTAATTACATGCTTAACCATCAATCGGCGAATTTTCCTTTGAGTTACGAAAACGTTAAGAAAATTCATTGTAATTATATGTAGGGATACTATTATTTTAAAACATTATTACATAACCCTGTGACGATTGTATTAAGCATGCAATATTCATACGTATGTACAAAATACATTACGTAGTACCTATGTAGCTGCGATACTAAAGACTCAATAAGGCAAGTAATTACTCGATTACTGAAACGGCTCACCGTTGCATTTGATAGCGTATGTTCACTTGACACGGCTTTGTTCCCTACGTGACCGGTATATTTGTACCTGGTTTACTCAACCATTTGTAGAGTAGGAGATTGAAAATGGAAAAGAAATTGTGAGCACGAGACGGCGGTATCAAGGCCTAAAAAAGAAATGGCTTTGTCTCATTTATCGTTACGATAAAACGCATAAGTGACATCACATTAATTTTTTCTGTCAAGTAACCCTACTTCTATCATAGGTTTATTTTGCTCCAACACATACTTTTGTTTACAAGAGAACCGACGAAGCATGTGGTTGGAATAATCAATGGTGTTCATAACAACGGTAACACCACAAATATCGTAATGAGTACCCTAATGTTATTATTATTTAAGAACGAAGGTTGTAGTCCCTATGACGAATTTAATGCCTGCTTACGAAATTTTTTTGATTACTTATTTTCTCACAAAGGTAAACTCTCACCGCAAGGAAGGTGAATGAAACCGTGTGAAAATCCTACAACTGAGCAAGGCAGCTAATAAGAATCAATCTCACTGTCGCACGTCATTCGTATTGTTATTACTGTTTGTTATCGATTTAAATTTGACTAAATTTAATTGATCGCCATTATTTTACATATCGTGACGTTTGTCTCCCGTAGGGGTAGACAGATACCACAGATCTCTATCTGCTACGATCTCGGCATACTTTCCTTTCTTCCTCCACACTCATTACTCTCCTCAAGCAAGCCCGCCGGTTACGGGTACTCTTGACCTGACCTTTCTTAAAAACTTCAGCAATTTGGTTAATGTATGTTTTTCGTGGTCTTCCTCTACCGACCTTTCCATCCACATTCGTAATGTAAATTTCTTTTGCCAGTCGTCTTTCATCCATCCTCTCTGTGTGCCTAAACCATCTAAGCATCCCTTTCTCTATTCTACCAAGTTGTTAAAGGTAGCTTTATGCTATGCTTTATGTAAAAGGTAGGTATTTTGTATTGTTAAGATAAATAAATAACATGGTAACTAATTATGAAAAGAAATTTTTTTAAAATTAATATTACAAACTTAATTAGGATCCATGCGGAACAAATCAGTTCAACACAGACGATTACTTGCGTCGATGATGCAGTAAGCTAAGAAGGCGTTTGCAAGCTGCTCGTAGTATTAGTGGCTACCCGTATGGAACCTCATTACTTGTATTTTCTTGTATGTGGACTGAAAACGATAGAATGGCATACTTTATAATGACGACCTAAATCGCACTCATATGTCATGTATGGACTACAGGTATTTATTTCGAGACTGGGTGCGTCGCCTAATTCACCCTAAGTGGTGGCCAGGTTAATGACGATTCTTCCAAAAATAGCGAGTTCCGTACCCAGCAGTGGAAACATGAGTTGTGAAAAATATACTTTATAATAAAGGGTCTTGTGTTCAAATCTGTTTCAATTTACTAATTAATCCCTTTGTAAAACCACGCTGTGTACCGTTTTTGGACTGAAGTATTATAAATGATCCACCACAACTAGTAGAGATTACAAGGATCCAGAGACTAAAATCTTTTCGTTTTGCTTTATTGCATTCTTACCCTTCCATTGAATTATTCTACTTCCCCATTATAATATCATTATAATCTTAAATATTTTTAGTATTGCAGACGACGGTTCTGGTTGAATCTCTGGTTTTATTCACTTGCTTGATTGTTTGCTATTTTTGCATAGTAGTCCAAAGACGGCAGTAATTGTTTACCAAGCGGTCTGTCTTGTTTTTTTAATTAAAAAAAATCATAACAACTTTTTAAAACCTGCAGTTATCATCTCATTATTACATAACATATATCGATGTTCGAAAGAAGTTGTGATGCGTGGAATGATATTTCAAGAAAACCGCACCGTATTGGTTGGTTAATTTTACATAAAACCAGCAATAATTCTTTTAATAATTACTATTGCTTAGTAATTTAATTTAAAAAACTAAGACGCCCTCTAATATAAACGAATTGATTTCACAAGAGTTGGAGTTTATCTCATTTTACCTTTGAAGCGTCGTCGATAGGTGTATTGTGTGGGTGTAGCATCAATTTTTGAATTTGCAACCCTATCTGAGGTGCTATTTATAAAGTAGATAAAAAGTTACCTAATAGAGAGTAGATAAAAAGTTACGTAGGCGACAGGGCTGTCCATCCATTTGCTAACGATACTTGAGTTCGCTGGGCGCGGAAGACACTCCGAGTGTCACCCACGCCACTCGCATCGGATCCCGGTTTTATGGCTAGAATGCTCGCAGCGAGATAAAAGCATACTTAAGCAATAGGACACGAGAACGATCATGGCGACGATAACTCTACGACAAAGACTGTACTTGTGTTCAGTATCCCACAATGCATAAGTCAAAAAGTGACCCTCATTCGAGCACTCGTCTACTCCAACGGTTTTTGGTCGTTCTCAAGCGTGACAAGCCACTTCTCTCAATTCTCTCTATTGTCACTTCGGTGAGCTATTTCAATGACTTTCATTCTCCAATGGATGTCAATTGAAAGTCAGTGCCTGACAATCTATCTAAAATTTATTTTTATTTTATTTTAAATTTTAAAATTACGAATGCAAAAAGAAGTAATATAATTTAAAAATTTAGTTTTTTGAGGACATATATGGACTGTTAAAAAAAAAGAAAAAAAATCATAAATTGTAATTTATCGTAACTTTGATATCTAATCTCATGTCACATAAACGACACGTGTCGCTTACGTTACGTTGCATTATAAATAAGTTTATGTTGGCACTATGCGCGTATTACCGAAGCTGCTAGTAGGGACAAACGACTTCCCATTTTACGATCTTCCTCTCGATAAACATCATAACGCTTCATTTACGGCGCAGTGGAGGGCCTGTTCAAAAACGTAGCTGAAGTAAAACTCTCTGATAACTGGTGAGGATTAATTAATTGGTATGCTTATGAATTCTATCACTAAAAGGATAATTTTAAACGTTAATATAGATAATTAATAGAGTCAGGCGTTTCTTTGCGGAAATCCATTACTATGTGGACAGTTAGAACTTTTACTTAGCTAAGATCCGCGACAAGCAAACAACAATAGAAAATTAATAATGTGTGTTTTCCTGCTGGACAAAGTGGATTTCCAGGGAACTTAAACTAAATCTTACTGAAAAAACGGCCGTCAGCAACACTCCAACTACCAACCACTATAGTTGTGGCACAGTATAATAGTGGTTGGTAGTCGGAGAGTTGCTGACGGCCATTTTTTCGGTAAGATTTAGTTTAAGTTCCCCGGAAATTCACTTCATAAAAAAAAGGAAATGTGGGCGCCCAAAACCAACTTGGCGGCGTACTGTGACGGACGTAGTGCAGAAGATGGACTTATCTTGGAAAATTAAGAGAATGGCCTCCGACAGGTCGAGATGGAGAAACGTCGTATCTGCTCTATATCCCACCAGGGGAACTTACGAATCAGTGAGAGAAGTTAAAATATTAAGTGCTGCGCTTTCGGCAATCAAGGTTACCAAATTTTCGCGTCTATTTTTATCGCAGGCACCACGATTGTCAATGGTATCAAGGTCTATAGTTGCTTTTTGAATGAACCAATATGTTTTCTATTACCTAAAGGAATTGCACGTAAAACGCACAATTAGTTATATCTTTAATTTGAAAGTAGAACACACGAAGCGTTTTTAAGCACTAAAATGACGGGTTTCTCGCACGAAAAACAAACAAAATTGTTCGAACCCGGCGTCTGAACAGAGTTGTCAGAATTTGCATACAGTACCAGCATCCAGGGGCGGACTGAGTCGTGCTAACGTAGCGCCTCTCAAGGGCTATTGTAGCATCTAAAGCTCTATACACACTAGCGCATTTTAACACAAAGGCATAAAGGCACAATTATACTACAGAGGGATATAGAGAGACACCCAATAAAATTCTTAACGCTGACTGGTAGACAGGGTATAGCTCAGACCAACAGATCTAAAAATTGCACAAGATTTCCTTGTACAAATATAATGTAGGTAAACCCTATTTTATTTTGTTACGGGTAAGCTATTCTGCACTCTCTGCTGCACTCTCTGAGCATCTGAGATACTTCCGGCTTTGCGAATCTCTACGGTGGCGACGGTGATAAAAAGAACTTACGAATATATGTCAGAAGCTAACCATTTTCAGAATCGATACATACGGACATATCCATCATTTTATTACATTCGTCTAAGTCCCCCTTTATCCAATGGAACAGTATTTTCGATATGTTTGGCGGAGATTTAACGGTCTTCGAAGTGCAATAGAAAATCTTGTAGGTATGAGTTCTGAAGTGGAGATGCACTGCGCCGACGGTGAGTCTCATAAGTCTACTTGCACCATTCCATTGCTAGATATATCTAGCAATGGAATGCTGCGAGTTAATAATGAATGACTACATAAAATTTAAATAAAACCAGGTTATGAATCCATGACCCCAGGTTTTGAAGTCCAAGACTCCACGGTCGTCGTTCCTAGTCTTTTTTTTATGGGATAGGAAGGCAAACGAGCAGGCGTGTCACCTGATGATAAGCAATCGACGCCGCTCATAGACATCCGCAGCGCCATAGGCAGTGCGGAAGCGTTGCCGACCTTTAAGGAAAGTGTCATTATGGGAGTGGGAGGGGAAAGGAAGAAGAGGGTATTGGGGTATAAGAATGCAAGTTTGACTGTCCACCTTTGTAATGGATTTCCGTAAAGTAACGCCTGACCCCGTCAAAACTCTTACCATCGGCGATCAAGCGACCTTATATATTCGTTATCGAACTTGTGATTTACGTATGACCCAGTTAGGTGGCTCGCTGGCGAATTTGCCAGAGGTGTAACGGTGAAATCTGGCGAGGGCGCTACGGCTGTGGTGGGGCGGGGGGAGGCAGCGACGGCGCTTGTCGGATGTTCCGTGAACATTTACGAGTTCGCGAACGACGCGCTACCGGTTTATTTTTCTCGGCTACTGGCCTCAAACTCGATTACGTGTCAGCCCTGTTTATGCAGTAAAAGAAGAACACTTTTTTTTTTAATTTTAAACGAGTATCCTGTAAACAACCATCGCCGTCCATGAATAGTATATATATCTGCAGCACAACGGGAATTACAGATGTGTAGCTTTCTTAAGGTGGGGATGTGAATAACGGGAGGAAGAGGGAAGGAGTTGGGTCTCCGGATCTCCGCACTCACCGCACGAAACTCGGTAACACAGTGAATCGCTACCACCTGACGCTGATATTCTGTGTGAAGTGTCATTATAGTAGTGGTAAAGGGAGGGGGAGGATGTTGGGCCTCCGGAACTTGGCCGCTCACTGGACGCAACGCGGTAGCTAATCTAACACTCAGACGCCGGTTTTCAGCGGGAGTGTGGTACTTCCCCGATCGAGCCGATCCATTTATCCTACCGTGGCTCTCCCACTATGATTAGCGTGAATAATTGGATGGAAGGGTAGACGCTCTCAAAATTAAGCAAGGTTAAATCTTTAAAAACAAGCCTACACAGATCTCAAAGGCCAACGCTTTTGCAATGTCTATGGAGTTGCAGATAACTATGAGCGGCGTTGCTCGCCTCCCATTAAGAATAGGATAGTTAGAGAAGAAAACACGATAGTCGGTTGCATCTTAATAGTGGTAGAGCCACGCTGTAGACGAATACTTTGTCAATGATGCCATAATATTTGTCTGTAGCTTGAATTGGCCGGCTCGCCTGGGGAAGTACCACACTCCCGTAGAAAGCCGGCGTCTGAGTGGTAGCTTACCTAACGCGCTTCGTACGGTGAGCGGCCGAGTTCCGGAGGCCCAACATCCTCCCCCTCCCGCTCCCATTCCCACTCCTATAATAACACGTTCCTTAAAGGTTGGCAACGCTTCCGCATTGCCAATGGTGCTGCGGAAGCCTATTGGCGACGTTGATTGCTTTCCATCAAGTGACACGCCTGCTCGTCTGCCTTCCTATCCCATAAAAAAATCTCCTCGGTAATTTAGTAGTTAACTGAACGGTAACCCTTTGCCGATAAAAATAAACTCATTTTATTGATCGCACCTGACTGATGAATTGTCAAAGGTAGTAACAACACAACGAATATCAAGGCCTAAAGAATATGTAATTTCTGTGGTGTTGCAGATGTCTATGGCAGCGTTTAGCGCCTTCCATCAGGCGACACGCTCTCTCGTTTGCCTTTCTATGCCATAAAAATAATTCATGGTTATTGTAAAATAATATCTTCCTTGCCATGCATCGTTATATTGTTTCATGCTTCATTCATAATAAATTTTATTCGATTGCAAGAGGATGAGAATAGAAATCATATTATCGAGTAAGAAGGTGATTCTCTTATAAATTGTTCAGCCTATATTTTACCTACTGAATTTATGCTAACCAGACTCGTCCTCAAGTGGCGACCGGGTCAAATGCTAGCAATGATTCAGCGGCCTCGTCTCGCGGCTTGATTTATATTAATGCTTCTTACCACCCACTTGCCACTTCGACCGGAACTTCCACCGGAACCATATTAGAACGTCCACTATGCACTCTTCTGAGGGTTCGTACAGTTTCTGACCAATTATAGATATGTGAATTATTTACAATATAGTAACAGTCAAACAAAACGACTGACGAATTGGGCTCATTGGCGGGGCCCTCCGCCCGCGGAGTCAATGATCGCAGGTTCGATCCCCGCATCGGAATAAATATATTTATTTATTTTATTGGATGGATTACAAATATTTAGTTCGAGTCTCATAACCTCAAAATTTTGCAATATTATTTTTGTATAATATTTTTAAACTGTTTTTAAAATTTCCGTTATTATTTTTTATAAACCTGATGTTCTAAATTATTAATAAAACTAGTTATTAAGTATTGTTTTTTTTATTTTTGCACTCCTTTTCTATAAAAACGTTAACTATGCCAAAATTACTCTCCGTTCACGCAATGTGCTTGCAATGTAGTGTGCACAAAGTATTTTCTTTACGTATTGATAATATGCTGATAATAAACAAATAGTCAATACTTTTTCCTAAAATAATATAGAGATTTTTCAAACGTTTTACAATTACACACAAATGAAAAGGATAATCATGAACATGGACTTCTTCTTCTTCGAATCAGCGATTACACGCTACCGGCCCAGAACTTGGCCACTGTCATAACATCATCATCAAAACTCGCGACCATTGGTTATGAAAGCCGTAATTTCGCCTCGGAGCCACACATTATAAAATTTTGATTTCATTATGTAGGGTTTTTTATTAGGATTAGGTCATCAAACATTGTTATGAGTAAATAAATTAATTTACTCAATAACAAAAAAATATATTAGTATAAAATCATTTTGCAACTATAAACTTTTAATTTAGTTAAATTTATATATATCTTCAATATATTTGGTCATTCACTCATTAAATATCCCTACCACGCATGACTTTAGCTCGAATATTCATCAATTACTAACTTTTTTCATGCATTGTTTTAGAAATAAAACATTCTTTACCAGACGAATCACTGTCTATCCTGATAGCAATCGATATAAGACACGTAATAGACGTTGTACGTGCCGACGGGGCAGGTGAGGCCGTCTTCGTTTACGACCAGGCCCCGCTAACGAGTTCACTCATGATAATAACACCAGGGTGTAAATAAAAGAATTCACACCATGGGGATTGTCTGTCAGTGTGCGCTTACAGGAACGAGAGCTGGGTAATGTAATTCCAGATTCAATTAATGGAATATAAGTAAAATATATAAAGGATTTGAAGGTAATACCATTGATTAATGACAGCAGGTATTATAACACCTAATGATGTGTTCATGTGTGTGAAATCGCGTGTTGCATTTGTTGTCTAAAGGTCGTGTTGCATGAACTTACATATAGTTCATGTGCACATAATATTATTTTTCGTTTTTTTTTTGTCGCGGAAAGGTTACTTTCCATCTGGGAAATTCTAAATGGTGATAAGTTTCTAAGTGATAACCCAAATGTATATTATATATATATATATATATATATATATATATATATATATATATATATATATATATATATATATTAGGTGTACAAATAAGTTTCCGCGGTTTGTCAAAAGATGGCCCCACCAGAAGGTTATGGAGAAATTGTCAGATGTAAAACGTAATATCCCAAGTTTAGTCATCTGGCAACACCATAACCTTAAAGTACTAGTGATTCCGTATCAGCATCACGTAATTTTTTTCGTGCAAAAATGTCAAGTTTTATTCCGAATAAGCATCATTTGCGGGAACTTTTGATTTACTTTTTAATGTGAAAAAATCTGCAGCTGAGGCGCATCGATTGCTTCTAGAAGCATATGGTGAAGCTGCTTTAAGTGAGAGAAGTTGTCAGGAATGGTTTCAAAAGTTTAAGAACGGTGAGTTTGACGTTAAAGACAAAGAACGCAGTGGAAGGCCGAAAGTGTACGAAGACATGGAATTAGAAGTACTATTGGAGGAAGATTCGTCCCAAACGCAAAAAGAACTTGCACTTACTCTACAAGTGACTCAACAAGCAATTTCACATCGTTTAAAATCGTTAGGAATGATTCAAAAACAAGGAAATTGGGTTCCATATGAACTAAAGCCGAGAGACGTTGAACGCCGATTATGCATGAGTGAAATGCTGCTTGCCAGGAATAAAAAAAGAGTTTTTTGCATCGTATAGTCACTGGTGACGAAAAATGGATTCACTACGATAATCCAAAGAAGAGAAAGTCATGGGTTAAGCCCGGCGAACCATCAACATCGACAGCTAAGCCGAAAAAAACTCATGCTGTGTATTTGGTGGGATCAGCTTGGTGTCGTGTATTATGAATTGCTGAAACCAAGCGAAACCATTACTGGAGCTCTCTACCGAACACAATTGATGAGATTGAGTCGGGCACTTAAGGAAAAACGCGCCCATTACTACTCCAGACACGACAAAATTATTCTTTTACACGATAATGCTCGTCCACATGTTGCGGCGCCGGTAAAAACATACTTGGAAACACTCAACTGGGAAGTTTTACCCCACCCGCCGTATTCACCAGACTTAGCCCCTTCTGATTATCACCTGTTCCGGTCGATGGCACATGGTCTGTCTGAGCAGCGCTTCACATCATATGAAGACACCAAAAATTGGGTAGATTTGTGGATAGCGTCAAAAGATGAAGAGTTTTTTCGACGGGGTATCCGAATGTTGCCAGAAAGATGGGGAAAAGTAGTGGCAAATGATGGAAAATACTTTGAATAAAACGTAATGTACTTTTCCTTTACAATAAATTCCTAATTTTTTATAAAAAACTGCGGAAACTTATTTGTACACCTAATATATATATATATAACACTCAGACTATGTAAAACTATTTTAAACAAAAAATATAAAATACTTTTTCCTTTCTTTTCTTTAATGGCAATTAGTTATAACTATTATGCCAATATCAAGTAAACTACAAGGAGATCAAATCTCTTGAAATGTACTAGTCAGCCAAAACTTTCTATGGACTTTTTCAGTCAACTTAAGAAGTCACGATACATGCATTTATTTCATATCACTTCACTTATACGCCTTAATCGAATTATATTGTATAATACGCCACCATAATTAAACAATATAACTGATAATAATATAAGATTATAAAAATGAAATAACAAACACAACGTCACTGATATAAGTTGGCGGGAAAAATCGAAAAAGTAAATAGTTAAATGGTAGTTCAAGTATTCGTTTTTTTTTAACAAAGTTTTGCTTCCAGCGTCATAATAACTGCCGAACAGGTTTCCGAATTTGGGAGTTTGTCTTTGTCGTTTGTGTTTTTATAGGGTGCTAAAAGAATAGTTTTCTAGATAATTATATACCGTATTTTTTTAATCAATACTTGCAAAGTATTATTTTATTTATATCATTAAAATCTGATACGTCAAAGTTTTTACCTAGTTTTCTTGGAGCTTTTAATAGGTCGAATCGTTCCGGGAACTATATCAAATTTGAATTCGAATTCAAATTTATATTGTATAAAAAACAACAATAATATACGTACATTGTTGTTGGTAATATTAAAATGTATTATAAATAGTAACTTTTGTATATAATGATACTTATAAGTACAATATACATTAGAAAATGTACATTTATAACTGGTTTTGAACTCTCAGAAAAAGAGTAGGTAACGGAAGTTAGGTAAGGGACCGGGATACAAGTGCATGCCGTGTACACTGGGTTATCTTTCAGGGGGGTCGTCCCGGGGTGGGAGGGGTCCGCGGGGCCACCTTGCTCTTTTTTTTGCGTTTCTTTCCGATGCAAATTCCCCGTCACTGGCAAAGCTCGGACGGAAATGGGAATTGAGAATTTTCGACAAAGAATTTTGGGCCCTGTTCTTTTCAACTTCGAAAAGGTTACGGCTTTATAGAACACGCAATTCTGCAATATATACGAAATATTTTTACGCTTAGAGAAATAAAAACATTTATGACTAGTGGTATGTGTCTATACCACAGATAATATATGTATAGCAAAGACTATTCTTTGCTATACATATCACAAATTCATGCGTTTTTTGCAAACTAATATTATTATTTGTATGTGTCAATGGAGACGCTCTTGTAGAAATTTATAATATAACGTATAAATTATATTATATATATGTCCATTATTTAAATCATATTACTTTTTTCCTAATTATAATTCTTTCTCTCCTTTTTATATTTACACGTTTTCTTACTAAGTTCTCTGTACTCATAGTTTATTCATTAGTATCGTGCAAAAAATCATATGGGTTTATAAAAATACAACTTTGTTGACAGTTATAGACGGTTGATATTCAAGCTTTTTTAAGTAAAATCATACGTTTTATTATTAAAGTTTATAGCGCTAAATCTCATCGTTCATCACTGTATTACCAAAATACTCAATTGTCCTGGGACTAAATAAATATCTCATTGTTAGCCTCTACGTCTTTTGCCGCCAAAATATCCAACAATAAATGTTGTGGCTAAAAAATACGATGCGTGAGCGACACAGTCTGCCGCAGACTTGACAAGAGAGTTTCCCGGGAGTCGGTAGAGAGCCGTCTTGGCACCTTTTCCTTCTCTTGTCAGCAGAGTCCAGAGCCAAACAGTAAATTGAATAAGTTATTTTAAAAACAAGGCAAAATGGGATGAGTAATATTTTTGCGCCATTTCGAAGAGCGCCACTTTGTTCCCGAAGCGGTTATACTTTGTTTTAATATTGACGTCTAAAATAATTCCTTTTGAATTTGTTTTATAATAAAGACTTCTTTCATTTTACACTTACATGCCAATAATAAATACAAACGAATGTAGTTTGCACTTTATACAGACGAGAGTGCAGATGGCGCAAAAACACTGTAATTATCTATGCGTTGAGCGAACGCTGGATATCGGAGAGATCCTCTGAAAAGCGTGCGCGTTTTAACGGAAACAAAGAAAGCTTCTCACGATAGGGTTTACAAAAATCAAATTTATCTTTTCGAAATATTTTACTTCTTATACTTGAATTTATATTAAAGTCCCTCAGAGGGCTGTGGAGAGGGTTATACTCAAAGTTTCTCTGGTATATATGATTCGGAATCAAGAACTCCATTGGAAAACCAAAATTACATACATAGTTCTCCAAGTAAGCGAACTCAGATGGCACTAAGCTGGTAACGTTTGTCAAAAAATGTATAGTCACTGGAGCAGACGCGTGCTGGACTTCCGATCAGCCAGATAGTGCTACGACCTGACTAAAAACACACGTTTTATGGAATATGGTACATAATTAAAAATTTAAGTTGCGACAACCCTACGTCGTGCATAATCGAATGCGGGGCCTTAATTAAATTTTCTTTGTTCGCGCGAAGCAGAGATACATGGCGAAGTGTTTTCGGCTGAGTACACGATCGTATAAATGGAACGTCGGACGAGCTTTTTCGTAAATCAACTGCTATTGTAGACCTAGCTTGATTACCTACATCACTGGCTAAGTAGGTAGCGCACTTCCTTGCTTCATATTTTGGATTCTTCAACTATACTTTTGACTGATCTTTACGTTTATTGTGTTTTTAATTGTGTTTTACAAAGAAAATTGGTTACTTATTAAGATTAAGTAGTTGCATACATATATTTATTCCGATGTGGAGATCGAACCCGCGACCTTTGACTCGGTGGGCGGGGGGCCCCACCACTGAGTCAATCGATCAAAGCCAATTTTATATTATAATAATTTACATTAATTTTCACGTTTCCAAAGACACTTTAGCGGTACCTAGGACGATCGACTGGGCGACGGCCCTTGTGTCGCCCCAGGTAAGCAAGTTTCATGGCTCGATCCTCTCCCATGCCCATAACGTAGCCCAGGCAGCGGAGTCTTTGTATTTTAATCTCGCCTATGATGTTGGGTTCAGCCTCTAGTTCTTCGATCTCTTGATTCTTTCGAGGACTGGCAAACGGTGATACAAGATCGATGCAAGTGGCGACTCTTATTGGTGGAGGCCAAGACTCTTTTTGAGTCAATGCGCCCGTCAAAGTATGTTACCCAAGACAACAATAATAATTACAAAAAACGATTTCAAAATTACTACACCAAGATGAGAATTACGAATAAAAGATATTATAATAGTACGAGAATATTTTGATTATAAAACTTATTGGATTTTAATACAGTGAGAGCTTTGTTCTTGTCGAAGGGTTATGTATGCGGGGAGCGGTCAACTTCTCACCCGCGCCCGCTCCAAGTCGACGACTTAGCTCCGAGCACACGCGGTACCTCGTAAATCAATATCGACGGACCCTTATTAATTAGTGCGTTCTCTCGCGGACCTCCCGTCCCGCCGCCCCTCCACAGACCCCTCTTACGCCGTGATGAAGGTTTTTAATTAGGTTGCCAAAGAGATCGTTCCGCGCCGCTCTGTTGACACCTGCCTGCTAAGACTTAATAAAAGTGGAACTGCGGACGCCCGCGGCAGCTTTGCGACAAAAATGTTGTCACAGACCGTATCTACCCTTGTGGAATTTCAACCCTGCTGAAAACTTTTTGTCGAATAATTTTGTTTATCTTTGAGTTTTGGACTAGGTATTCATTTTTTTTTAAAATTACATTTTGACGAGTAAATTTTTTTTATAAAGATAAACAACAAATAGTATGCAGGCAATCTGATAGTCGACCGATTGGCTCAGTGGCGGGGCCCTCTGCCCGCGTAGTCAATGGTCGCGGGTTCGATCCCCGCATCGCAATAAATATATGTATGGATTACAAATATTTATTTCGAGTCTGGTAACCCCGCCAATCCGCATTGAACAAGCGTGGTGAGTTAACGTCCGTTCCTCCAGAAATGGAGAGGCCCGTGCTCAACAGTGGGACATACATATATAGGCTGTTAAAAAACCTGATAGTAGGTGATCACCGCCGTCCTTAGACAACTGCAACACCTGAGGAGTCATAAATGCGTTCCCGGCCTTGCTCTTGTCTCTTGAAAAAAAAATACTACTGGCGTGAAACGATTTAAACTTTTAAAATTGCTTCATAGTTGATGATAATTAAGCGCAAATATTATGCCAATGTCAAATAAAATAATACAGATAAACATATGTAAAATCCACTCGACTTGTTTGATACCTGACTACTCGATTACGTCTTACGTCTTGATAAAATAATGACTGCTTTAGGCTTTTGAAGCCTTCTTTTTAGCCGATCACCAGGGTTACATCTGTTGAATAGAGGCATTCAATGCTAGAAGGTTTAGTTTATAGTTGAGGTAATAAGCATTTCCGCCCCTTATATTGTTATTTAAAAAAATCAGAAGCAGTCATGAGGACTGCCGACAAAGGTGGTGAAAACTTAAAACTGTATTTTGAAATTTCAAACTAATTGTAATATTATGTAAATTATATACGTAAATAAAAATTGAAGTCTTAATAATATAAAAATAATAAAAAATGAGAAATTAATAATAATATTCATAATAATATTAATATTCTAATAACAATATAGCATGTTGCTGATACAAACCCATAGATTTTTTCCCTACCCAGAGTCGTGTAACGCGGCTATAGAAGTTTTCACTTCAAAAATTTATATAAAAATATTTAACCAAGTGCAATCGACCAATCTATTAAGTCATACATATAAACTAAATGAAATGCCAAACAATGAACCAAGTCGAAATAAAGCCTCTCAATCGTTAACAAAAGGATGTTATTCGGAACTTAACCTAGAGTTGTGTCATCAAGAAAAGATTATCGGCCGATGCTGTAAATCGGAGCACGGAGTCCGGAAGGCGGGGCGCAGTCCCCGCGGGCGACGTCGGCGTCCGGCGTCAATTAGACGGGGGGTGGCTGGGGGTGGCAGGGTGGCCAGGGGTGGCACGCGAGACGCCGCGCTGCCCACGTATCTACGTTAGGTACACGGAAACCGGAGCCTATATACAGAGCACATAGCGTCCGACTTGGCTCGTAATTAATACCGGGCGAGCCGATTCGAGCCGTCGCCCGGCCTAATCTTCAACCCTAATTATTATTCAGGGAGTTTTTCTCAAAGCTTGTTTATGCTGGTGGCGATCTGTAGAATTTGGTGGTCGCTAGACGCTGAACAGAATATATGTAATAGGGCTGCCAAGAGTACAATTTTTTTATGGAATAAGAAGGCTTGCAATCAACACTACTCATAGACGTTTACATTGCAAAAGCGTTGCTGACTTTTGAGAAATATGTATGTAGGTTGGTTTTTTTTAAGGTTACAATGTAGTATCGGTTTTTAAATACTGCTGAAAGCAGCTCCTTCCACAGACAGGGTGCTGGTGAGCGAAAAGAACTTACGTGAAAAGCGCACTGTATTATTGTAGATTGACACATCCGGACGGTGGAGATGAAATTATTCTTTTTTTATTTTACTTTTTAAATTGACTTAAAGCGTCTTTATAGTACAATTTCAATATATAATAGGTCGGGGCAAAAGTATTTTCGTATTGTTCATACAAAGGAAAATATTTTTTTAGGTATAATTTTTTATGTATTTATAATATGTATGTGTCGTTTTGATCGATGACTTGTTGCCATCTTGTGGATTGTGGGTGCCATGATCCCATTCCTGTAGAAATTTTGCGATTTTTGATTAAAAAATCTGACAGGTAGTGCTCACAGTGTTCTTTTGAGGTTGACTTTATGCTTCTTAAAGAGTTCTGCAATGACCGAAACAGGTGGAAATCTGATGGAGCAAGGTCAGGGCTATACGGAGAATGCATCAACACATCCCAGCCAAGTTCTCTCAATTTTTGCTGCGTGGCTATAGATGAGTGTGGTCTGGCGTTGTCATGGTTTCTCTCAGTGAGATCATGTGGTACCCAAATGTCAAGTTTTTTCTTGTACCCAGACTTTCGTAAATGACGTAAAACTGTTTTATGATCAACATCCAGTTCTTCAGCAATGTCGTAGCTACTAATATGTCGATCTTGCTCCATTTTCTCAAAGATGGCACTGATTTTATCTGTGACAGGGCGTCCAGAGCGAACCTCATCTTTCACACTAAAATTTCCAGACTTGAAACGCTTGAATCACATTTGTGCTACTCTTATTGATACCGCATTAGGTCCGTAAACCGCACAAATTTTATTCGCGGCGTTTGTCGCATTTTTACCTTTTTGTAATAAAACTTTAAAATGTACCGAATTTCGTCGTCACATACGTTCATTTTGCTTGCACGAAAAGCAATTGAAAATGGCGGGAACTAGTTTTTTTTTCTATTTATTGCATCTTCAGAATGTCACATTTAATGGTATTAAAACCAGCCAGTTACATTCAGTACAGTCAAAGAGGTTTGATTACTAATAATACATTCAAAATACAAAAATACTTTTGCCCCGACCTAATATAAAAATATGAATATCATGCCACAATAAATAATTAAACGAAGTAACTTATGTTAAGTAGTAACGGTTCAAATATGTCCCATTAGTGGGCATGCATTACCCATTTTCGGAGGAATGGACGCAAATCAACCACGCTTGTCAAAGGCGGAGAAACGAAGCACCCAGACCCTAAATAAATATCCTTAGGTCATACATATAACTATCCCTATGCGGGAATTCAACCTGCGACTATTGTATGGCTATATTGGACATTATTTTTTTTATGAGAAAGGAATGGCGATGCATTCAAAATTCTTGTTTTCTCGGACGGAGCGTTAAAAGGAACGCAAATGTAAATTGCTGGACGTTTTCCTCGTTATGATTATCGCTGCTCGCTGTTCGTTGCGTATTTGTGTCACGTTTCTTCTTATTTTTTTACGTGAATTCTACGCCGATATACGCGTGTCAGAACTTTAAGGAGATAAGTTGATTAATCTTTAATCTGCCCGCGATCAATAATCTATAAAAATATAGTTTTGAAACTTTTTTATCACAGTTTTTCATAGTGATAGAGCGATGGTAGCATCTGGCCCAACCCAATGTTATCGGAGAGACTAAGATTCACCGACTCCGTTGGCTGGGCCGCCTTGAGAGTATGGGGAAGGATCGCGCAGTCAAAAGAGCGTATATGGGTCGCCTAACGGAACACCGTCCGTGGGATGCCCCATTTACCGCTGGAGAGACACGGTGGAGGCTGACCTGCACAACCTTCAAATCAGTAACTGTAAACAAGAAGATTTTCTCTTTATTAGAATTATTATTTATTAGGAAAGGTTATTATAACCAGGAACATCGTTATAATTCATACTGTATAGGGTCCTATTGTACGCATGGAAGAGGAAAATGGACACCAATGGAAATGTAGACCAAAGGAAAAATGGATTGATGAAATAAAAAGAAAAGCTGGTGAGAACTGGATCACCAAAGCAAAAGACAGACTGATGTGGAGCAAAATCGAGGAGGCCTTTACCCGTAGAGGGGTCAATAATGATTTATAAAAATGAATTTTGATTTTATACTTGTCTAATATTTTATTCATTATTGAAATAAAGAGGCTATAATAATAATACTATTTATTTGATTGTTAAAAATATGAGCACTCACAATGTTGCAACTCATATTCAATAATGTCTTTTGTAAAACTATCTTATGATTTAATACAGTATAGTGATAGTGTTCACAATTATTTCAATATTCTACTGTAAAATGTATCAGTGATTTAGGAAGACAGAGATATCACGTGTTTACATCAAATAATTTGATCAAACATTTACCGCCACAAATGTTTGTAGCGAAATATGTTTAATAACAGAAGAGCGTTGAAAAGCAAAAGTTGGCCACAATAAAAGTTGTTTGTGCGCGCGAAGTGGGTCAAAGTTGCGGGGATAATATGTATATATGTAAGTAGGTCTGTCTGGCGGTATGACAAGGCGCGCGGTGTCTGGGCGGGCCGTCTGCGATACTACGCCGGCTGAATCCATAATTTTAATTGGCGCTTCATGACTTTATGATGTTCTCTTTATTAACTTTTATTAACTTTCAATTTTCTTTTGAACCTTTTCGGTTGGAAACTTTTGAAAATTTCGTTTTTCCGGCGTTCCTTATAAATCCTACTTATATTTATAAATGCGAAAGTTTGTGAGTATGGATGTATGTTTGTTACTCTATCACGAAGAAACTACTGGACGGATTTCGATGAAACTTTACAGTAATATAGGTTATACATCGGAATAACATATAGGGTACAGTTTGTAATGATTTTATATAATTTTGGTCGTAATATAATTTTACTATTAAGTAAAAAAAATATATTTATTTAAAATGATCTGACACGAAACTTAATGTGGCAGACCAAATTCCACGCGAGCGAAGCCGCGGGCAAAAGCTAGTCTATAATAATGTTGCGATGTGCATTTTATTTTACCTGTCAAGTATTAACATTAAAGCTGTATAAGAAATTTTATATGTTTTGCACTTTAAGATAATTGACATTAATGGATTAAGATTCACATTTATTAATCATAAAATCAATATTTATAGATATATTGGCTACAGGATAACGTTTCTCGGGTAGATTTTGTTCTGTCTAAATTTCAATAAATTTATTACCGTTATGTGATTTACCAGTTTTTTTTTATCAATTTAAAACGTTGAATTGAGTTTTTTCATCCCAGGAGCATAACGAATATGAATGCAAAAAATTGGATTTTTGTATTTTATCCAAGTCTTCAATAAATGCTCTAAAACCTTTTTATTAAACAAACCCCGAGAGAATATGTAAAAATAATAACGTACTTATTACATAACTTATTACATAGCGGGTATTATAATCTAGATAGGTGAGCTAGAAAAAAATCACTCATAGAAAAAGACAATCCCTTTTCACATTGTTTTTTTTAAATTTTATTGGTTGGTATATTACCAAAAAGAAAATTATAGTAGTGTTGTGTTATCAATTTATAGCGGTCTATTTTTTTATGGTATAGGAAGGCAATCGAGCAGGCGTGTCACCTGATGAAGAGCAATCAACGCCGTCCATAGACGCATTGCCGACTTTTAAGGAAAGTGACATTATGGGAGTGGGAGTGGGAGGAGGAGGGTGTTGGGCCTCCGGAACTCAGGCCGCTCACTTTGCGAAGCGCGGTAGTAGCTAAGCTACCACTCAGACGCTGGTTTTCTGCGGGAGTGTGGTACTTCCCCGGGCGAGCCGACCCATTCATGCTGCAGATAAATAATATGCCATTTTTGACAAAGTATTCGTCTGCAGCGTGGCTCTACCACTTTAAATAACCATTAATTATAAATAACCCCTAGTACCTAAACACTATTTTTGGTTGGGAATAATAACAAAAATAAATCATACTAAATGATGTTTACTGTATATGCAACTAGGTATAGTTATTTCGTATAAAGCAGTGCACACACGTAGCGTCTGCGTAGGTAAATCTGAATACAAATGAAGACATTAGGCAAGTCCCGCGCGGTCGCCGCTCGTTAGAGACAACCCACGTACATACATAGTCCACGGATCCAGTACTCCTGGATACGGTATACGAATAATTTGCACTAGCGTACATTAATTAATAACTATACTATATGTTACCCAGCCTGCGTTGAATTGTTACGTAAGGGAAGGAAAGTTTTATCTTCCTATACATATAAGTACAAAACACCGCGCTTCCCATCGCAAAATAGTTGTACTAAAACGATTACCTTATACCTTGTTTATGGGATATTAAGGCAAACTAGCAAGCGTGTCATGTGATAGAAAGCAATCAAGGGCGTCGATAGACATCTAAAACATCAAATTTGCAAACAACTCACTAAAGCTTTATCGTAATCGGGTGAATACATAATTCCGGGACATATACGGACCAAACAAAAAAACATTAAATATTATAATTTAGAAAAACGATGTCCCGTGATTATAGCCTACTGCCGCTTCAGTTTGCTTATTTGTAGTGCTTAGTTGGTGACATTTACTTCTCCGACAGGATTTTCTCATTTTGAGTTATAGCGAGATATACGATAGCAAGAACAGTTTCATCTTAAAATAATATATTTTTATTAATATATTAGATATATTCAGTCTCTTCTAGCGTCTCTGTATCTGCTAAATGGGGGCCGCCACCCCTCCTCTCGAGCAGGGTAGCTGACCAGTGGTCATCCCATCTTAATCCCCGTGCTCGCGTCAGCCACGCGATAGTGATAAGGCATCTTCCACACTGTGTTCCAATTAGGCTGTTTGCAAACATTCAAATGTTTCAAAGGCTTTTTGTACCGCTGCGCAATGTCCTTAGTACTTTTTTATGGCAGAACTGCCAGACGAGCGTGTGGGTCACCAGGTCACAGGTGTTATTATAATATACAAAAAAAACCAAAGGAAAATAATTTTAATCAAACAAGTATCATAAAATGGTTCTTGCTCAGCAAGAACCATTTTATGATACTTGCGCTGGTTTTCTGGTATATATATATATATATATATATATATATATATATATATATATATTTTTTTTGTGTATATCTTCAACACAAGCACTAGCTAGCTAGCATTACATTAATTAGAATGGTTAATAACGATTCTTATTATATAGAAAACATTGCTAATTTGCAACAAACCTTTGGTAAAGGTGCCTGAATGAGTTCTGAGAAACTACACTTCTTTGCATCTTACTAGCGACCAAGGCTACATTTTAACTGTCTTCCACGAACTTTGGCATACACTCTATATTTTCCTGTTCCGCTTTTATGAGTTTCCGGTATAGCGTACCTTTAAATTCTTTTTATATCTTTTACACACGTGGATGTTTTTTGTCCCCATTGTTCACGCCTATTTTTCGTCTCATTCGTAGTGTATGTTCGTGTGATTAGGACCCGAAGTGGCGCTGAAAGGCGAAATGAATAGGTGTTATCTGGTATATTACTAATTGATATATTTGCATTGTACTATTTGTCATACATATATTTCCTTAATATATTATTAACCCACAGATGCCAAATTCATGCCTACATTCATTTGAATTAATGGCTTTCAATAGCGCCAAAATAGACCGATTAATTACGCCAATGTCACGTAGAATAGAGAAGACACGTAGGAGATTGAATGGTGTGGTCGAGGTAAGAATGGAATAGAATGGAGAACACACGAATGAGATTAATCGGTACGATCGAGATTACAAAATCTATTACAGAGATTAGAGAGAGCCAAATTACAAATTTATCCACAATTAATGTAAATGACAATGGCATCTGTGGGAACGATTTTGTATTTTCATGAGCCATCAAGTCAATAAAACTAGATGGCGCTGACTGAGAGTCAGATACGTACATTCAGAAGACCACTCAAGATTCTAGCAAACTGTTTTTATAACTAGAATGTAACTGTACTAATGTAAATGCGACTAAAAATAAATAAATCTTCCTAGAGACAAGCTGAATTTTTGACCTCATTTGATCCTTAGATCGCTTTAAGCCTCTTTGTTATAGGGATTTTATTCTGCATCCTTTCACCGAGGACGTAAATGGTTTTTTATAGTTGTCGTCGCTGACCCAGTCCTGAAAAAAAGTTTTATTAAAATACCTATCATTCAAAACGCGACGCACTATCGACAACATTTGCGAGCTATGAGCGAAGTCTTAGCAAAGTAAAAACGTTTATATTCTAATTTTTTTTTAAATCATTAAACTTAATTCCTGGAGTAATATTGGAGGACGTCAAACTCAAGTGTTTGCTTCGGTCTGAAAAAAATCGTTAATCCCGAACTGGGCTATAAGGTCGATTCATTACATGCACAAAAAGTCATCGTTGTATGCAAACAGTGTTAGTGTATATTTCGCCACTGCGCCTTTTGAGCCCTCAATGATTGAAGACAATCATAGATATATTTGTTATCGCATGCTGAGGTAAGGCACTATAGTACCTGGGGGAGCCCGATCCCGGGACGGTCGACACGCTTGCGACTAAGCTCGCCCCTAGCCACGCATCGTTTGGCAGGCCGTGGATTGGCGGAGAGGAAGGTAAAAGGATAGAGAAGAAAGAAAAAGGCAGAAGAAAGAAAAGATGGATTTAGACAGGATGATACTACCGCAACGGAAGACGAAGAGTGATACGGTAGTAGCTCTTGAGGCCGGGCCGCGTACCCGTGTACCAATACCATAAATACCGCACAAGCGGTTAGGCAAAGATACTCCCTGACCTTTCATAAATACTTTTGTCTTTAAATCTGTGTACGCACATAAAGATAAACATGGCGGTACTGTATACCTATGCATAAAGGTTTAGCTTGTTTAATACGAAACCGCTCTTCTCATCGACAACATAGCGACATCATTTAATCTGCGAAAGCATTTAGGCGTACCGAGCATGCATCACCGAGGCAGAAGGCTAGGTAACCCGGGACGGACCTAAAAGGCAGCGTGCCCCTATTTACTCGCCGGGTATATAGCCGGTATGTACTCGTCGGTGAGCTGAACGCAGAGACGTGGAGCAGTGATGCGCTATCGTATCGATTATTACTATGTCGATATAAGCTTTTTGATATAATTTTCAAAGATATACATAGATTCTACATGTGTAACTGCATACGCATTTTCTCAGCGCCTGAGTCCCTAAAAAGCGGTCGTGTCGTAGTTACAAGCTACGTTTTCTCCCAGAACTTTATCTTCTCTAAACGGAACCTGTCTCTCGGAATCGAGTCCAGGTTCTTTAGACGGTGGGGCGACTCACGTTTAACGGGTGTGAGACGTAACATTGGCTGCACCCTTCTTCCAGCAGCGCTATGATTTTACTAGCTCTTGTTGCTTTTTCTGCAATTACAATAGACACAAACATATCTGTTTAAGGTCACAATATTGCAGGATAATGCGACAAATACAAATTATTCTACCAAAAATAATAAAATTTAGTTTTAGTTGTCTGATAACCTTCTTACAACAAACCCAAGAAAAGTAAGTAAAAAGTCACAAACTAAAAAAGGGATTTAAGAAAAACAAAATATTCAAATTTGGAATCATTTTTTTTTCTTAGATTCTTTTTTAAGTGCGAGTAACATAGTTTGGCTATTAAAACCTCTATAGAACTAAATTATTACTAAAAATGTACAAAAATCAAAATCAACCGTTTTTTTTTCCAAAGAGTGTATGAGCCATTTAAAGAGAACAAGTTTTGACATCATGTTACGAGATATTCTCCGGGTAAATGGAACAACGTTCTGCCTAGGGTCCAAATAAGATCGGGCTACACTCATTGTAGAGTATGTATATAAATTCACATTCACATTTATTAATTTATCTGGAATTCATTCGTTATCAATGTGAATGATAAGGAAATTGAAGCACAAGATTATTTACAACAAAAGGGATAACTGCTTCAGCGAGCTATAAAAATAATGTTTTATTATTTTTAATCGATAAAGAAGTAGTTACATCACTAGCTGACGGCAGCGGCAGCGGCGAGTGTGCGCGTCGATAAATTCCAACCGCGTTGTCAATCGCTCGCGAGGAGCGTTCAGGAATTAATGGCGCTGCGCTGTCAAGGCGCCGCCCGGCCGTCCCCCTCCCTTTGCCGCTGCAGGGCTGTACAGTACAATGGAGGAAAATAAAACGTACTTCCTCTTTATATACATTCGCGTACACTTAGCTTACTTTATCGCGACGTGAAAAGATTACATTTTTTATGGAAGAAACAGGCAAAGGAGCATGCGGTTGACTTGAGAGTAAGTAATAACCACCGCACATGGACAACACTGCAACATCATAGAGCAATGCAGATGGTACTTTGCTTCCCCAAAGGCAAAAAACTGATTAATGGGTGATGAAAGGGAACTAATAGGAAAAGGAGGAAATAAAAAAACGGAAAGGAGCCGAGCCTTCGGATCCCTGCACTCACCGTGCGAATCGCTCTAACACAGGAAAATTTTAGCACTACTTGGCAATATTCTATAAGGGTACGGTGATTTCCTAGTAGATTAAAGCCAGTGGCTCTATTACCAAAATAAATGTTCTATATTAATTAAAAAAATATGACACAAAAATTGTTAAGTTATTTATTTGCTACTGTGATTTTTAACAGCGAAAGAAAGTAATCGAACTTAAGAATCACCTAATTTTCGATAATCACCAATATCCATGGACATCTGTAATACCCGCCCTTCAGAGGTGTCGTTTGACTTTGAGAATTCTATCATCCAAATCAATAATATATCACCAGCCTACATCAAATATATCTAAGTATTTTAACATCATGGAAGAAATCACTATTAGCGATAAGATCACCCATGTCGGTGTCGGTCGGTCAGAAATGTTTGCACTCTAGCAGATTTCTTTCACTAGAAATACTTTGGACGTACATTTCCTACATCAGTATACCCGCAATACTCCACTTCTGGACTTCATAAGCCTTCCTCAATATTGAGGAGTGTTACTTTATGCTTAGCAGGTACATTGGAATTCACAAATTGTTTTAATAAATCAGGTAGACAATGCAGCCCAACTACTTATATTTGCTCCCATAGTTCCGGAAAGTAACGGCTTAGTCCAATTATATGTTGAGAAGTCCACCGCATTTTTTATATTAATACACATAATAATAGCTCAGTTCAGTCCATATCACACATCCAGCCTCCATTGGATTATTCATCATCATCAAGGCGTTACAGTCGCGAGTGGGCGTTAGCCAAATTCAGTAAATTTTTCCAGTCGGATCTTCGTTTAGCTTTTTTTCCTCCAACCCCTTACACCGATTGCCTTTAAGTCGTCCTCGACTCCATCTAGCCATATGAGCTTAGGCCTTCCACGGCTTCTACGACCCAGATGATCGTTTGCCGTCAAGTAGGCGTTTGGGTACTCTAGCCTCGTCCATGCGTACTACGTGTTCAGCCCAACGAAGGCGTCCAACTTTAACGGTTTTGATGACGTTCGGCTCATTGTACAGCTCATATAGCTCGTGGTTGTAAACTGTACGCCATCGCTCATTTTCCAACACAGGACCAAAGATACGCCATTGATTATTGAGGTAAACCATTTCGTAACATAAGCAATATTAGCTTAGTTGGAATGGTAAACGATAATTTAAGTATAATATTACTTAAAAATATTGTCAATATTTTTTTGAAAATCAAGTCAAAGTTTTATACTAGTAGGATCAGAAATTCAACTTATGCTTAATATTTTTGTAAGGAAAATAATAAATAAAAATATAAACTTGCACGATAGACAGCCCTGGGTAAATTGCGCGTGTACACTGTCCCCGTGAATTATACGGATTATGCGGCGGGCACATGCGAGCTATGTGGGTGAGCGGCCGCGGCCCCGCTCCGCTCTCCAGGCTTTATCGATATTAACATCGGCGACAAGTTTTCACGTCACTATCCTAAAAGGCGCGCAATTATCCACCCATAAAACATTCCCGCGACCATCGTAGCCTAGTGTCGTGCGAATGTTGTTATTAAAATGTTCCGTACGGTATTCGTGGATAATAACAGCTGGTAAATGCTTGAACAGCGTAATATGTGCATGTATGTAGTATGTGCTTTTGAACAGTGTTACTTTTGTCTAAACTTTATATATATATATATATATATATATATATATATATATATATATATATATATATATATATATATATATATATATACATACAAAGGGCCATCCCCCACTATGGCCGAGACGCGGTTTTCACACCAACACATATCGACACAAAAATCGAAAACGCTGATACAGTTACACAGATACAGTTTTTTCAGAATTCTTAAGTTTTTTGGCTACCAGGTCAGTTTTCATTTTGCGGCTTACTACGTTTTCGTTTTTTTGCGTCGATATACATTTGCGTGCTCCACAGTTGCGTAATAATTATATGGATGAAGTTTGTTTTATTGAATCTACGTTTAATGATATCTATACATGTATATGTTTTTTTCGGTCACTCCTTTACATGTAATGGTATTTTTTTTATTAATCTTTTTTTTGTGTGATTTCAGCCGGCCTGTGTAAAGAAATAAATTTTTTTATGGAACAGATACGCAAACAAGCAAGCGCGTTTGCTGTACAAACGCGTTGCCTGCTTTGTGGTTAGAAGGTAAATAATAGTAGGGGATGAAGGAAGTAAAGAAAGGGGAAATGGATTGGCCTCCGGATCCATCTATTCATCGTACGAAACATAATTATTTTCCTAAGCTTCTTTTTCGCCCATAGATAAAGTTTTCGCTATAGACAAGCGCATACATTTCGACCCCAATATATAGGTAGGTAGGTACGGCGGGTGTTAGAGCGATGTGTGCGGAGTACTCCGCCTTAGTGGGTCGCGGGGAGATACGTGTGGTTCCGTGGAAGTGGAAGCCCGAGTGTTGGCTTAATAAGACGTCAGCCCCCAACTCTACTCTATTTCTGTTGTCCTGTCTTCGGTTATCCAATGGTGAAGAATGAAGATACACATATCGACGATTAAAAGGTAAAAGAGAATAAGCGCCAACCCTTAATAATAATAATAATTATTTCTTTATTTGTATAATGTGAGGTTATAACAAGATGAAAAAAAAGAGACGTATAAAAGCTCCATCACATTGCCACTTACGGCGTACAAATTTCATTAATTATGACACACTATTAGAAATTACTAAAACAATTATTACAAATCTAAATACATGGCAAAACTATTATAATACTATTAAATTATAATTTATTATTACATTTATATATTAGTTTATACTTTACACTATATATTTATCTATTATATACATTTGATCGACTTTACTTACTTTACTTTAACTTATTTACTTTACTTTAAAGCAAAAAAGTCCTGAATATTATAAATATTGGCATCTATTAGCCATTTGTGTAGTCTTTTTTTAAATAATGTTGCGTTCAATTCTTATAATATAAGGTATATTATTGTAAATGCGTATACACATGAACAGGCAACTATTTATATATTATATATTTTATATATAACTATTTATATATTTTGCCTTATGAAATATATATAAAATAAGAAATGAAGATATAAGAGAGCGATGTGGAGTAAAAGAAGGTTTAGTGACAAAAGTTGAGACAGGGATCCTTAGATGGTTTGGGCATATAGAGAGGATGGATGAAAGACGACTGGCAAAAGAAATTTACGTTGCGAATGCGGATGGATGGGTCGGTAGGGGAAGACCACAGAAAACATACCTTGACCAGAAATGTACCCAATGCTCAGCAGTGGCACATATTTATATGGACTGTGAAAAAAAATATTATTAAGCAAAACAATTATCTTTGTTTATGTCATCATCAGCTTGAATGGTTAACAAGAATAAAGTAAAATTAAAAGCATTACTATTTTTTTAATATTGAAAATATAGCGGCAATAGGTCAGCCGATGAGCCTCGGCTTTACGATTTGAATGTTGTGAGTTTGCATCTTCTACTGGACTATTGATGTGAACCATATACTACTATAAGCATTACCAGCTTAGTTTGAACGATTATGTAAAAGTTTTGTTATATTATAAAATATATAAATATTTATAAAAAAACGCTTCGTAAATTATACGTATCTATTTTTATCGCAAAGTGGACTTTGTGGACGAGTTCGGTATATTTCAGTTAGAGGTAACTGCTCTACCTCTCACATCGCAGCGAATTACAATTAGCTATCTAAGGTGTTTTTGCAAACTTATCCTATTGTGATTACTTATTCAATAAATATATAATACCATTATATTCGAACAACAGTATACCTTACAACCTAAGTAACAACAGTGTAAGGTACCTTACACTGTTGTTCGAATATAACACGCACACACGCACACACGCACACACGCACACACATATTTGCTAATTCGAAAGGATATGTCGGTGACTTTAGTTTTCTAGTGGATTTGTTCATTCCGAATCATATCTACCAGAGAAACTCCGAGCATAGCTCGTTCTATCGCTCTCTGAGCGACTCTGAGCTTGTTAAGCAGACGGACTGTCAGCGTCCACGTTTCGGCGCTGTAGGAGAGTACGGGTAGGACACACTGGTCGAAGACTTTCGTCATCAGGCTCTGAGATTTGGGCAACGAGAAGACCTGACGAAATTTCCTAAATGCTGCACAGCCTAGCTGAATCCTTCTATCGGCTTCTTTCTCGAAGTTGTCTTCACCCAATTGCATGACTTGTCCGAGGTAGATATACTCCTGGACATCTTCGAGAGTTTTACCATTGACGATCAAATCCGCAGCCATTAATTCCGCAAGTACCAGCCCCGTCACTAAGCCGCTAGGAAATAAATCACAATTATAATTCAATTGAAGATACGAACCTACATTTCAGTTCGTAAGCCCGATTCTTACCAACTAAACTATTCCTGTTTTTTTTATTATTTAAGGCATTTTTTAAAAATTACTAGAACACGTATTTTCAAAGGACTTTTGAACATTGTGTTTTGAGAACTATAGTAAAAGTGCACGGTGATATTGTCTACTGTAACAATCCCAGATATTTGTCAGTTTAAGTTACTCCCACCCCCAAAATAAACGTTGGAGACCGAGCTCGTTTATTATTCAGTATCAGTACGGGGGTAAGTACAGTGGGCGCAAAGTATCGGCGGACACCGCCATTTTCTCTAGACATATCAGGAATCACCGGTGATTTATCATATGATTTCCGAAATCACGATCGTTTAATAACGATCGTGATTGGTTACTAATCACACTAGAGTGATTATTTACTATATTGAACCAAGTGTACGTGGTTACATTTCGCAGAAAAAACTTATTTTTATGGGATAGGAAGGTAAACGAGCAAGCGTGTCCCCCGATGGAAAGCAATCAACATCACCCATAGACACCTGCAGCGCCATAGGCAGTGCAGAAGCGTTGCCGAAGCCATTGCGTTGCGTTGACCTTTAAGGAAAATATAATTATGGGAGGGGGAGAGGGTTTCCGGAACTCAACCGCTCACCGTACGAAGTGCGGTAGGTAAGCTACCACTCACACGCCGGTTTTCTGCGGAAGTATGGTACTTCCCCGGGCGAGCCTGCGCATTCATGCTACAGACAAATAATATGCCATTCTTGACAAAGTATTCGTCTGCAGCGTAGCTCTACCACTAGAGTTGTTAATTATAGTACTGAAATTACACTAATAGAATATGTTGTTCATTGTAATAAAAAAGGTGCTTTTTACTGCCCCTATATGTCCAACTGCTGTTCACGGGCTTCCCCATGTTTTAAAGTATGGACATTAACTAACCCATACGGATTAGGGGGTAAATAGACTCGAAATAAATATCTGTAGGCTGTATTTATCCCGAAGCGAGGATCGAAACCGTGACCACTGACTTCGTAGGTGACGGCCCCATCAAGCCAATTAATTGGCCGTCGTAAAAACGCCAATTAAGTTGATTCAATTAACATTTAAATAAAACGATATCGTACAAACAGTCTTTTTTTTACATTGGACTGTTAATATTTAATATTATTTATTAACAAGGTTAGACAAGATTGAATACCGACAGTCTCAAGCCTGTAGAAGTTTTAGGGAAAGTTCGTTCAAAATACTTATTTTTAACAAAATTACAAATTAGTACTAATATCTCCAGTCCTGCGACAAAATAATTATCAGGCGAAAACAATACATATAAAGAGTGATTATAATTGTCACATATAAAAAATTGTAGTAATTAAACGCTTGAGAAATGACAGTGTCAAAAAAATAATTCATAGATATATTCTTTATTGTATACGAACAAAACTTATACAATTATTGATTGTAATATTTATATACAAATGGCGGTCTTATCGCTAATAGCGATTTCTTTCAGACAACCGTAAGATGGACACAATGTTAAAAAGATAATTTGATGTAGGTTGGTGACACATTATCGTCAGGATAATAGAAAAAAATATATTAATAAAGTTAATAGCCATAAGCGAAAATATAAGTATATATAGATATGAGTTACCCGTAAATAATAAACGAATAAATAAAATGATTCATAGATATTTATAAAGACAAATGGTGATTTTTGACAAGCTTTTTGAAAATCGGGAGAGACTTCGCTTGTCTCACCTACAGCGGCAACAAATTCCATAGCCGAACAATTATGCAAACACAGTGATTATTGTTTTAAAGTAGCAATCACTTCATTGTCTAATTCTTATCTAAATCGCTTACCGATTAGAACTATAACGATATTGATGGGAATAGTGGACATAGAACGGATCCAATGCACAATTAAGAGAAGCTCCTTTATTTTGGAAAGTGCTTGCGATAGAGGTAAAGACAGGGGGGAGGGTTCGGCGGACCATTAGCAAAGAGATGTCGTCCTCGACGGCTGTGCGAAAATGCCGTTGTTTGCAGTCAGTTTTGCTCTTATTTCATATGAAATAGGGTTTAAATTATTGTGCGTTACACGTAAGGGATTGTTTGCGATTGCCATGCATAATTTATTCTCGTCCGATAGATGTCGCGATTGTTATTACGCGTTCGGATATTGGATTCGGCGCAGTGCGCTAGCGTCGCGACGATGTAAGATCTGTAATATAGCAGGGCTTCATCCCGATTGAATTAGTTTTTGCACTCGCTTTTCTCAACGAATCGAAGGCCATGTAGAGAGGACTGTTACTCTGAAAACATTTTTTTAAGGTCGAATAGTAAAATTGTAATATTTTAAATCAAATTCCATATTTCTTGACGGCAACGTGGTTCACCACCCGTCACGTCCTGATTCTCACGAGGGCGAAAAGCGACTAATGGAGAGCCGTTTCGCTGTGATGAATGGTAGTGGATGGAGCTCTGTGGTCTCTGCCAACCCCTGCGGGGGATAGGCGTGAATATATAAAAAAAATATTTCTTCGACATAAATACTAAACTTATTGAATTTAAATGCGAAAGTATCTCATACAATGTTAATTGATGCGGATTTTGCGTAACGTGGTAAAGGAAGCTTTTGCCTTAAACAATTACATGTAATTTGTCAAACGACAGTCAATTAAGAAGTCAATTAAGCTTCCACCACCGTTTCGTATTGAGAATCCTCTGGATAGAGAAGAAACGGCACAGGTAATTCTATAGATATTTTATTTTAGACAATTAAATTGACGTGAAAATGAAAAAAAAAATTCGCAATACCATAATTTGTATAACTACTCTTAGGTTTACTTCTTCGAGCAAGATATCCGTAATATTCGGGTGAGGGCCGACCACAACCAAGAAAGTAGAAGTGAAGTGAACGCGCCTGTTATGATTTGAAATTAGAGCACGGTGTAACTAATAATGATTAAATATACCTTGAAACAATTTCTTTATTTGCATTAAACTGTGTAAATAACAATATTTTCAATCAACAAGTGTTCACCAACTTAGCTATTATTAAATGGCATACAAAAAAAAATTAATATTTTTTTAATACAGTCAAAACGTTATGTTTAAGTTGAATCGTTTAAGAATTAAGATAATATTTTAAAAATAAGAATATTAAAACATTGCTAGTTTCGTATAACTAGAATTAGGCTGTCCATAATTAAGAATAAAAAAATAAAGCTGTTTTATTCTAAAAATTATTTCATGTTTATTTTGAAGGTTATTTTACTGCGTGAAAATTTGTGCAGCGCCAGTTCTCCATCTACTCGTATTTCCATCCAATCAATCCGACCGCTGGCGACGCCGCGTCACGCCGTTCTTAGAGAGGGTCAGGACAGAAAGTGACGCGATTATGTTTGCGAGCCGCGGTCGGAGTACTAAGCGGGCATTAGTAAAGGACGCAAGTGGCCAGTTTAGCGAGAGCTCGACCCACCCACCGCCTGGAGCCCGTTTGCAGAACAAAAGCCGTGGAGCGGCGAGGGTGAGACGGGTCCCAATCGACTGGCCTATCTGTGTAATTTACGCGTGAGCGGTCACCGTTGGTGGCGATTACGCTCGCTTGTTGCCAACGTTGGTCGAACCTGATAACGCCAATGCTTTAAGTGTGTCTGCGATGGGAGATATAAAGCCAGTACAGAACATGTTTATTTAACATTAAAGGCTAGCCGTTAGATGCAAAATGACTTTGAGTTGTTACTCCATCATCAATGTATTACAGCCGCGGGTGGACCTTAGCCTGATTAAGTGAATTTTTCCAGTTGGATTTTCTTTTAGATTTTTCCTCCAGCCCCTCACAACTCAGGTTTGTTTTTTGAGTTGTTACTGTTTACGCAAATTAGTTAATAAATCATATTGTGTGTTTGCCGTGTGTTTCCCGGCATAAAATAGGGCACTTTGGACAATTTGTCACTTTCCGGCACATATCTAGATCGTGGAAGCAAATACCAGAAAATGGTAATAATCAATATTAGGCTATCAAAATTGCCAAGCGTGGAGAGGATAATTCCTTTTTCCCATTCTTCTTCTCCTTTCTTGTCCGTCACATTACTTCCTTCTTCTCCTCCCATTGGGGTCTATCCAAACATTAATTGCATAAATTTGATGATCCCCCTTGTCGCACGTGGAATTGAAGTTTAGAGTTTTAGCATTTTAACTCAGTTAACACTTTGTTCACCCAATACTCGCTGTTATTAACGTGTAACGTAATTTATGGATGGCCCTTTATTCAATTCTTTTCCCTGAAGTACGCGAGGCATATATTATGCTCGAAGTGTTGCAGATATTAATGGACAAATGTGGTTGGTCTTGTCATCTTATCAACGATAAGCAACGCTTCCATTATAAAAACCCCTTCTATATGAAGAAGACTAGCGTGCCAGCCGTCATGCTTACGGCGATAGACGGGATCTTTATGGGGTTTTTTCTTCGATATAAATAATTTCTTCCAAATGAAATTAATTTATTTTTCTATTCACTGTACATTTATATCTTATTCATACTTTATTCACACTTTATAAATTTACATTTTTTATTTCATATCTCATTTTCTTATGCCGGAAGGGTGCTATGTCTATTGAAAGACGTCAGTCGAACTAATCTTATTTTTATAAAAAAAAACAATTTATTTCTTTTTCATGTTAAATTTTAAAATTACAAATTTGAAAAGAACTAATATAATATAAACGCTTTTAATATATTCGAATAAAAAGTTTTATTACAATAGTGATACATTTTATCACTATTCCACGCCGCGAGACATACAGGCTTGAGTCTACCTACTAAAACCTTAATCACCACTATCAAAGCAGGAGTGAAAGTACGTTGAACAATAACAAGATAGACTTTCCGATCTTCACAGAGCAACATCCCCTTAATATTAAAGCTGTAGTAGCTGTACATTACGAGCTCCACAAGCGAGATGTGGAACGATATCTTTGCCAGAACTGCAATGGTCATTGAATGGGCCCCTTTATTGATGTATGGGTGATTTGGCGCGATACCGTCGACGACCATTGGTTCCAGCTTAGTAACGCGGGTCATTAAGATGGCGTGTGTATGCTGCAGCCTGAGGGGGCAACTATTTGCGCGGCTCTCTAATCGCAGTGTTGGGTATGGACTAAAATACATAAGCGATAGCGGGCAGTAGGTACATTAAATAAATTAATATTCACTTCAGATTAAAGACATTGTTCCTGTACATGTAGTATCATAAAACAAAACTTTTTTCAATCCACATATATATCTCACTGATGGGCACGGGCCTCCCCATTTCTGTAGGAAAAGACATTAACCCCCTTGTCCAATGCAGACTTAGAATAAATATCTGTAGCTCATACATATTATTTGTCGGGGACAGCCCTGTCACTAAGGCAATCAGTCGCCAAAAACAAAACGTGCAGACTCTCAATTGAACTGAAACTAACCTATGACAAATGGATTATTTTTTATTGTCTTTTGTTCATTCAAAATAGAGGCACATTAGCCAACTATAGACAACGACACGAGAAACAAACAAAACAACGAAACGAGAATTACTTTATTGTTATTATCTTTGAATCCCATAGATACATTCAACACTTATGGCATTGCAGATACCTTTAAGAAACGTAGGGTAATATCATCATCAGACCCACAACCTCCCATAACTCGACAGATAACTAGGTCATACGGGCCGAAGCACGGGAAACATTTCTATTCTAGTACCTTTTATTTTTTATCTTATGGGACTGACGTTGATGGCTTCGCCACTGAGCTACCTTTCCTGCACACTTCCTGCTACACTTTGACCTGCAGCATCTATCGTGGCACACATGAAGTTCTCCGTCGTGCTCACCAAGTGCGTGTTATTACACACAGGTCAAGATTCCTTACGGCGAATCTCATTTCTATACAATAAATATTTTATATGTTTGTCCCGCTAAGCGTGAAGTACTATAACAGCTACCTAAAGCTCGACCATTGGCATAATTACGTATGCCGTTCGGAATCGCCGCCGAAATGTCAAATGCGCCATTTATTACTGTAATAATATGTCTACTGTAACAAACAGCAAGCGGTTTATAAAAAAATATCAGCATCGGCTTGTGTAATTGTTCACGACTCCCTAGATGGTACCATCAATTGTTTTCTTTAATAGCCTTAGCAGTCTACTACTGAGCAAAGACTTATTCCAAAAGGATACGACGTTGCTAGGTAGTATCAATAACCGCTGTCACAAGATATAGCGCCGGTAACTTAATTCCCCTATTGTTATTATTTGATTGAAAGCACTTTCACCCTGAACTTGATCAATATAAATTAAGAAGTTGGGTACTTTTCAAATACAAACACTTATACTTCAAAGGTACTTCAATGTATTTATTGTAAATAATTTCTCCCTTTATGTATTTTTTAAAAATAAGGCTAGCGTTGTTTTTGTGCTAGAAAAATGTGGTTCATGTATTGTCGTGAACTACACTTACACTTCTTAAGCAGAATCGAACCCAAGACACAAGAATGGAGTCCTAGACCGTAAACACAATCCTTACTCCTTGGAAACAATTATTCATTAAATTTTAACCTAACATTTTTAATATAAAGCCAAACCATATTAACAATTACAAGGATACACCGCCATCTATGTAGTACAGGATCCATTAGTCATATATATGTATGTATGTTACAATTAATTCAGCGCTACCTATTTCTAATATTTAGGACACCATCGGTCCACTCATTCTCATACGTATTTTACAAGGATACAATATCTCAACTTAGGCCAGCTACTTTCGAAAGCTGATCTATATAATATAATGTGTTATGTAATTATTATTTTAAGAATTCTAGCTATGTTTTTAAAATTAATAGAATTCTTATTAACCTTTCCAAAGAGACAAATTGGTGAACTCCGATCATAGCCCCGATAAAACTATTAGTGCTTTTTCTTAATTGTTAGAAACTAATATTACGTTTATTAATGGAGTCAGACGTTACTTTGCGGAAATCCATCACTATGTTGATAGTCAAAAGTCTTACTTAGCAAAGATCCGCGACAAGCAAAACCATAACAGAATATGAATAATGTGTGTTTTTTGTGCTGGATGAAGTGGATTTATTTGGAATTTAAACCAAAAACTTACCGAAAATCGGCCATCAACTATCCATCCACCAACCACTATACACAACACCAAACACACACTACCACTTTTCCATCTTGTAAATGGCGCGTGTCTCGCCCCAACACGAGGCATCCTCAGGTATAGTAGACTCTACGGAAGACAACCGAAAAGTCTATTACATTATTACAGAAAAATCATATTACATTTTTTTAAGATCTGTGTCATTCTGTACTATGAAACAGAGCACGGGAGGGTGGAGAATTTTGCATACGTTACTTGGCTCGCGTTAGGTGTATAAAGAGTAGTGTACAATAGTAGATATATTCTATCTATGTTGGATGTATAGTCGTATATAGCAAGGAGCGAACGCCTGGAGCCAGGTGGCGCATCGCATGTTGCGACCGGCGGGGGACCGGCGTTGCCCGAAAATCCACCCTCGTTACACTCTGCAGGCCGTAAAGATGCGTTTACAATGAACTGAAAGCTCGGTAGCGTAATATATTTAATTACATTGTTGTTTTTTTTTATTATTGACCCATATGTGATTATTATATAGATTTATAAAAAAATAAAATTATATCTTACCATACATTACAATTAACGTATATTCTAATGTTTGTGATTCATTGGGAAAGTTCTCCTAAAGACCAAAGTAAAATTTTAATTACGAGTCACAGACAATATTTCAAATTTAAAATACTATATACAGTTGAACATACATACATTATTAATTACCTTATTACTAAACTCTAATAATCATATTTAAGAAGACTTAAACATTATTTAAGAAGAATAATAAATTCGGTATGAAAAATATAAGAAATCTTTACGTCAAATAATGTTAATAATAGTATCAATAAAAACTAAAAAAAAAAATGATTGTATAATTTAAAATATCTCACCGAACGGCAAAATTCTTTAACATTGCGGAAGGATTTCTCATCTTCAGCATCTTTTATCGCTGTAACCGTGAAGAATGCTTCAAAGAATTATTTAAATTAATTATTCCTCTATCGCACAACTCGTTACAAAGGAAAGTTTTTATCTCTACTATCTGGATTCGGGATGTGTAGGGTGCCTTTATCGCAAAAGTTTTTTCCAAGCGCTAACCCTCTGTGGAACCAACTGTCTTCTGCGGTATTTCCAAACTGATAGGATATTATAATCTTCAAAAAACCCTACACATTTCTGAAAGCCGGCAACTCTTCTGCATTGCCTCTCTTGATAACAACCGCCGTCCATAGACACCCCTAAGGATCTCTATGGGCAGAGGTGAAAGAAAGGTTTTGATTTTTCTACATTATTATTAAAAATATTTTAATAGTCAAATTATATTACTAGCACTTTATAAAGAGTCTGGGTATGAAAAGAAGTGAATTCCAAATTTGTAGCTTGTCTTCTTTTTAAAAATGATCCCTTTTTAGGTTTGTGAATTTTTACTTAATTTTCGCGGGTTTGTTAACTCGTAGTCTTAATTTCACGAAACCCATATAAAAATTTCCATTTTCACATGAACTTCGAAAGAAAAATCGAAGCAAAAAATTCTAAAAAAGAAAAAAGTAATTTCTAGTCATCTAAGCTAATGTACTATAATTTTAATATTACTAACATACTAAAAATTTCAATATTATCCATAGAAAAGCCAATGACTGTAAGGTGCCCGTTTTTTTTTTACAAAGGATTTTATTAACTCACAACTCTCAATTTATCGTATTTATTGATGAAAAATAAGTATTTGTGAACGCAGCTTTACGCTAACGTGCAAGGGACTCTTGGACGCGTGGCCCGCGAAATTCCATTTAAAGACGTCGGGATAATTTAGCGCTGACGAGGAGGCCAAATTGACGCGCCCCGGGGGCCGACGTGTCGCCGCGCAGTGTATTGATCACGGGCCTCGCGGGGACCTGGGAGGGGTCTGAAAGGGGCCATGGGTAAGCTCGAATGTTCGTAAACAACCCACGTCTTTCTCATGAGCTTGCAATGTTGAAAAATTTCTATGCTCTGAACGAACCTTTGAGACTAAAATACTTCGTTTTAATAACCCTTAATGGAACTACATATATATACTGAACATAATGCCACTCAAATTACAAACACGAGCTCTACACTCATAGTCCCACACTAGGACTCTCTATATCGTGAACGAGAATAAATATCTAGACTATATTTCTATATTATTATAAATATTTGTATAACATATACAAGGATAAGTAGTTTATCCTAACGCGGAATCCAACCCTTTGGCTTTAAACGCGCCATTGCCATAACCGATAATAGCTGAAAAAAAATTTTTTTTATAATTCGCGCCAAAAGTTAGTCGTTACTGGGTCGCCATTTTAAATGTAATAATGAGTTTCGTATCTTATCAAGTTCGTAACTTTGCGAAAATTGGCGGAGTAAACATTTACTCTTGGATAAATAAACAATTAATTAAATTTGGGTTGATAAAGATGATGATGAAGATGAAGAAGATATTTTAAAAACATGTTTTTATGATTTATTTTTTTTTACTTTCTAGAAAAGAACTTTCGTATACTTAAAATTAAGTGTTATAAATTTAAATTGAATAAAATTGATATAATATATGGTATTTAAATTTGCATATGTCTGAAATAATTTCCAGCACTGTTCAGTAGGTTTTGAGTTTTCGTACAAACAAATCTTCTCTGTTATATTATAGGCAAGTAAAAAAAAAAGTTAAAATTCTCCAAACTGAAAAGAATCGAGTCCATAGACATAAATGTACGTATCTCTGTCACATACAACGTAGAGGCGCGTCCTCTAGCCGTGTCGCGGAGTGCTGCCGCGGCCCTCATCAGCGGAATTCGACGAGCGACCCTCCTCGCCTCCTCGACCTCGTACTTTTGTTAGCTCGCACACGTACTTATATCGTGTGTGTGGCGCTTTATACTTAGGAATTCGGATATACGTATGTGCCGTGTAAACTTAGCTTAAAGAGCACGTTTCACACGAACCTAAATATTTATAAAGCAACAGTTATAGTCATGAATAAATTAAATGTAACATAATTTCATACCTTAAATTCTTAATTATTTTATATTGTGCTTTAAATAAAAATGTAAGTAAATATATTTTAAATAAGTTATAGTAGTACATTTTTAATGTAGGTAAATATATTTTACTAAGTTGAACAGTTTAACACAGTAAAATAAAGATGGAGGGTGTATGAGAATCTGAATTAATTATATAGCTGTTATACAGTTTCTTTTTTTTTACGACTGTTTTTGGTAGTGTATTATTTTGTAACTGCCAGGATATCGTTGTTCAAATTCTGCCAAGAATTATAATACTTTTTTATTATCAGCGCAGGCAAACGAGCGGGGGTGTCACTTGACGGAAAGCGATCAACGCCGACCACAAACATTCATCACTAGACATATGTATAATCAGGGATGTGTAATAAAATTGTTCCTGACCCTAATTAGTCCTTCAAAAGAGATACAAAAATCGTAACGCAACGTCACAAGCCGTCTAGAAATGCCTCGAGGCCAGCTCTGTCGCAGCCAAGCTTTTGATTATGCGCGGTAATTTCCGCTGCGTCAGATCAGACCGCCCGCCCTTATCTGTACACGATGGCACTTGGCACCCACGCGCGTTACGACGCACATCTACCCGCAAACTATACCTACTTACAACGTCTACTATGTAATGAATATTCCACAAAAAAAGCGAAAACGCCGTAAATGACACAGATGTCTCAAAATTTTTATTGCATATTCGATTCAGAAAAACATACTGCGTCGAATTGTCTGTCTCTCCAACCAATAGACAATTTTGTACAACGTTGAGACTCAAAAAAAAGACCTTCAAAAGAAATCATACAAATGTGTGTATGATTTGTTAAAATGCGGGTAATCTCATCCCTGTGAGGACTTACAAAAATTCGGACTTTAATTTTAAAAAAGAATGTGTTCAGAACTTTTCCCGCCAACTTACATCAGTGATGTAGTGTTTTTAGTTAATTTTTATAATCTGATGAAGTGATTTGAAATAAATGCGTGTGTTGTAACTTTTTAAGTTAACTGAAAAAGTCCATAAAAAGTTTTGATAGTAGAATAACCACCATTTTATCAAGACGTAACTTGACAAGATGACTAGTACATTTGAAGATACTTGATATTATTGTATTTTGCTTGACACTGACATAATAGTTGTAAATAATTGCCATCAAAGGAAAGAAAAAAAAAGAAGAATGTACTTGAGGCTTTTTGATGTTAATAAGAATGTTATTCCAGAGCCTTATAGTCGTTAAGGCGAAGGATTTAGAAAAGAAGCTGGTGCGGTGTGAAGAAGGAGTTAGAAGTTTAAGATTGTCAATGGAACGATAGGTGTTATTAGAAATCCCAGGTATTTAAATTTTTATTACAGATACATATACGAGTATAAGGGATATACCCTTAATCGGCGGGATTGCATGAGGAGAGTAATGAGTGTGGAGGAAGCAAGGAAAGTATGCCGAGATCGTTTGCTTGTGTGGCATTTTTCCCTTTCGGAAAAAGAAAAGCATTAAATGTCTATAATGCACTTTATTTGCCACCATATTTTATGGCGTACAAAACTGATAAAAATTAACGAATCGTAACCAAACTGTTTTTCAAATATGACTGAAGCTATCTCTTTTAGAATAGGTATGTGCAAATGTCATTTGTTTTCAATAATTGTGATATATTCAATCAGGTCTCTCGCGTTACCTACCGAAAATCGGCACGAACTTTCCGGACAATCCAATATAATGGATATTAACGAAAAGCATATATAAAATGTATCTTACGTATATAGCCAACAAGAATCCGTAGCAATTAGCCCTGTTGTACGTGTCAGAAGCTGTAACACAGGTCCGCGGAGAGACAGACGCCACGTGTAAAGTACGCGCGTACTAAACAAGGGCGATGATTATACATACGTACTGAACATTCAAGTAACAATTTATTTATAGTTATATTATATATAGTTTCAAATAAAAACGACGTTGATAATACATTTCAAGAAACGCAAAGTTGAGTAATTGTTTGGTCTTGAAAAATGTAAAGAAGAGGTTAGATATAGTGACAACTTGCAAATGGCGACTGGCAATTATATATTATACATATGGCCTTTTTCCATTAGTTAGTAGAGGCTACACATAGACAAATTTGTGACTCCGCTGGTATTGCAAATGCCTATGGGCGATTATAATTACTTACTATCAAAGAACCCACATGTTCATATGGTTGATCTGTTATAAAAAAAACCTTTTCTATCTGAGTCGTTACTAAAGCAAAGTATGTATTCTATAGAGAATTCTCAAATTAGCTGACGACGAATTCCCTTTACATTTCGGTAGTTTGCTGAGATATTTCCCGGTTCAATCATTAACTAAATCCTTTCGTAGTCCAACCCTGGGCTCCTTCGGGAGCTTCAATCGAGAATCAAGCCGAAACGTGATCTTTCACGGTTAATTAAAAAGGCGGAAGTCTGCGGTGCGTACACACGATAAGTATATATATGTAGGTACGTACATGTATTATAGATACGTAGATGTGTCGAGTTTTACGAGGCAATCTTATTCGCGCGGTGCGTGGCTGTCCTTTTTTACATCGCCTCTGGCGGGGTGGCCTTTGTTGTCAAAGATGTTGTCGAAAATGGATGTGACAGTTTTTTGAAAACTCCTCGTAGAATTGTAGTCTGAAACTGCGACATCAATTAGGATTATATTTTAGATCACTTTCAACTGGAATAGTGTTAGGATGATTACAATATAGTTGAGAGAATTGGATTAAATATATCGATCCGTTCTAAGAAGAAGTTGGCGATCCTCGGAGATACAACGTGTCTCGCGACCATCCTTATATTTGTCAGCGGAATTCGATGTTGTTTAATCGTTATTTGCTAATGGCGAGCTTGATGGACATCATTCCATGACCAGGTTAATGAAGCAAATTGGAAAGACTCGTTAGTTTAAAGAAATGTAGTACCTACCTGAAACAAAAATTGCACCAGCAAATATGCTGCTCAATCTCTATTTTAATGTTAAACAATAGAATTGTCCATAAAATATCTAAATCTTTTATCATCATCAAGGCATTACATCCGCGGGTGGGCCTTAGCTTGGTTTAGTAAATTTTTCCAGTCCGATTTTAGTTTGGCTTTTTCTTTCCAGACAGTTTAATACAAAAATACGCACGCAGTTTACACGCCGTAGAAGTGAAACATTCAGTATTCTATCTCATTTTCTCTCAGGTTTAAGCCTATGGATGTATTTATTTGTCGCTTTTTCGTTTCATCGCATTTCAATACGCTACTACATACGTAATATAATCATGTTAAACAAATCTAAAGTTAACTCGTCTACGAAACATACATAATCTATGACGTTCGGGAGGCAGTGGGTGGGTCGCGGGGTGTTTTAATTAGAGCAGGCCGCGGCCGGACTACGGGCTGTCGATGTCCGAACTCCTCGCTCGGTAATGCACGGAACCCGGCCTTTGTCTTAACGCCGCTTTGTTCGTGCGCTTGATAAATGTCGAAATAACGTCACTGCACGATAAACTGGTCTGCGCTCTTCGATCAAAATATCATCACTGCACGATAAACTGGTCTACGCTATTACGTCTAAATATTGTCACTGCACGATAAACTGGTCTACGCTCTTCCGTCGAAATATCGTCACTACACGATAAACTGGTCTACGCTCTTCCGTCGAAATATCGTCACTGCAAGATAAACTGTACTACGCTCTTCCGTCGAAATATCGTCACTGCAAGATAAACTGGTCTACGCTCTTCTGTTGAGTTTCAGTATTTCATAGCCCATACGAGCCTCCCCACTTCTGAAGGAACGGACAATGACCCACCACGGTTGTCCAGTGCGAATTGGCGGGGAAACCACACTGAATAAATATCTGTATGCCCTACATATATTTATCCCGATGAGGGCACTGTACTCCGTAGGCAGGAGTCCATTGAGACAAGGTCTCGAGTACCTATTTATTTTAAATATTTATAAAATTTTAATTACCTTTAAAATATAAATACAAATAAAATGTTATTTTTGAGTTTCCTCGATATATATATATATATATATATATATATATATATATATATATATATATATATATATATATATATATATATATATATATATATACAACTAATATAATATTATTATAATTAATAATAATATTATATTATTTGTAACCAAAGAACGATCTTATCGCCAATAGCGCCAATTTCTTCCAGACAACCATACTTGGGCGAATAGTGGTGATCATCTGTGGTATTTATCTTGGATGTAGAGAGGCAAATGAGTAAACGTGTCATCTGATGGAAAGCAATCAACGCCGCCCAAAGACATCCACAATGCACTAGGCATTGCAAATGCGTTGCAGGCCTTTGAAAAATGTGTTGACTTGTTTTTTGAAGGTTCCAATGCCGTATCGGTTCGGAAATGGATTCCCATTCATTTTAATGTGTCAGTTTTTTGTAGCAAGTTATGCAGTAGTGGAATTCAGCGGCCGGAATTATCCGAACAATCATAATATTAGAGTTAATTGCCAGTAGCAATATTAATGCCTCGGCGCACTTCCTATGGTTAAATCGATAAAAAAAAATTGAGCGCTTGATTAGAGCTTGGTTATCGATGATTTAAAAAGCCCAATATGAAAAAAGTTCACACAATAAAGTGTGAAGTAAATTTATGAATGTTTCATGTATATTATTTATATATCCAATTTGTTATTTGAACAATCTACACATTCGTAAGGTAAATTTGATTTAGTAATACAACGCAGAACCATTAATATGTGTATGAAACGCAATATCGATACATCGTGAAGATGAACGCGATACTTGGAGGAGGTGAAATGATTTTATATGACAATACAGATATGTATTTATGTTTCTGTGTAACTGTCATAGGCGACCGCGTCTAGAACTAACGTTGTGTGTATGTATACAGGCTGTAACTGAATCAGTTCAAAAATATACTTACTTATAGTTTATCAAAATATCTTTTATTTTACAACATATCGTTTTCAAACGTCATCAAAACCATTAAGGTTGGACGCCTTCGTTGGGCTGGGCACGTGGTACAGATGGACAAGGCTAGAGTACCCAAACGACTACTCGATGGCAAGCCAGATGGTTGTACAAGCTGGAGAAGGCCTAAGCTCAAATGGCTAGATGGAGTCGAGGACGACTTAAAAGGCAATCGGTGTGAGGGACTGGAGGGAAAAAGCTAAACGAAGATCCGACTGGAAAAAATTACTAAACCAGGCTAAGGCCCACCCGCGGCTGTAATGCCTTGATGATGATGATATCGTTTTCAATATTTTTTTTTCATACAAAATTATTAATATTTTTCCATACTATTACAAACGTGTGAATAATGTGTCAGGTGACACGTCCCAATGAACCGCACTATGTTGCTGTTTTAAATAGATCATTGATCCCTACACTTTTAAATGTCATTGATCCCTTTACGTCATATGTTAGTTTAACCTTGACACTAATATTTTTATGGATTAATTTTTTAATTTAAACGAAATAATTAAATAATAGTTTGTAAAATAAACAGTTGTAGAACTAACGTTGTTTCTTTTAACTCGAACATTAAGTTTATACTGTTTTTTATACGACACAAAGAGCACCCGATATATCCCAAAATTGGCCCTCGCCTGTCTATATACTCTGTATTTGCTATGTAAGGGGTATATTATGACCAGTTACACCCGACGTCAGCTGTGCGAGCTGCACTAGTAACCTCTACCCCCTCCCCCTACGTCCTCCCCCCTCCCACGCCACCCCGCGTCCCGGTCATTCCTCAAGCTCGACGAATCGTCGCTAAGAGTAGACCGCCTGTGTCCCTGGAATTGCTAACTATTGAACACTTACGTATGAAAACATGTTTCAAAGGTCTCCCTGTGCGCGCGGAGCTAATACCGATTTCCAGAAGTCATTATTTATATATTACAATAGTCAACGGTTTCAGTCCTCATTTGCTATAGGTATTTCCTTTAAGTTATTCAATCTCGTTTATTTATAAGTGTAATTATTATTATTATTTCAGTCCGTGACGCCCCTATTTGAAACTCTAAAAGCTTTAACTTTTAGAATTTCAAATAGGGTCGTAATAAAAGTATTATTAAATACTTCTGTTTCACATCAATAGTCCAATAAAAGATTTCTATAGAATATTTAGTATACCTCATATTGTAAGCTCGATCCTGAAATGTCATCATCTCTTTAAGAAGTAATGTTGTCTTGAACAATATGAGTGTTTGAAAACTTATCATAATATAACATAAAATACACGCAAATATTAATATAATATATATTATGGGCTACCTAATTAGCTTAGTGGCAAAGCTAATTTCGCTAACGAAGTTAATTGCGGGTTCGATTCTCGCATCGGAATAAATATACGCGTGGCCTACAAATATATATATATAATATATTAGGTGTACAAATAAGTTTCCGCAGTTTTTTATAAAAAATTAGGAATTTATTGTAAAGGAAAAGTACATTACGTTTTATTCAAAGTATTTTCCATCATTTGCCACTACTTTTCCCCATCTTTCTGGCAACATTCGGATACCCCGTCGAAAAAACTCTTCATCTTTTGACGCTATCCACAAATCTACCCAATTTTTGGTGTCTTCATATGATGTGAAGCGCTGCTCAGACAGACCATGTGCCATCGACCGGAACAGGTGATAATCAGAAGGGGCTAAGTCTGGTGAATACGGCGGGTGGGGTAAAACTTCCCAGTTGAGTGTTTCCAAGTATGTTTTTACCGGCGCCGCAACATGTGGACGAGCATTATCGTGTAAAAGAATAATTTTGTCGTGTCTGGAGTAGTAATGGGCGCGTTTTTCCTTAAGTGCCCGACTCAATCTCATCAATTGTGTTCGGTAGAGAGCTCCAGTAATGGTTTCGCTTGGTTTCAGCAATTCATAATACACGACACCAAGCTGATCCCACCAAATACACAGCATGAGTTTTTTTCCATGAATATTCGGCTTAGCTGTCGATGTTGATGGTTCGCCGGGCTTAACCCATGACTTTCTCTTCTTTGGATTATCGTAGTGAATCCATTTTTCGTCACCAGTGACTATACGATGCAAAAAACTCTTTTTTTTATTCCTGGCAAGCAGCATTTCACTCATGCATAATCGGCGTTCAACGTCTCTCGGCTTTAGTTCATATGGAACCCAATTTCCTTGTTTTTGAATCATTCCTAACGATTTTAAACGATGTGAAATTGCTTGTTGAGTCACTTGTAGAGTAAGTGCAAGTTCTTTTTGCATTTGGGACGAATCTTCCTCCAATAGTACTTCTAATTCCATGTCTTCGTACACTTTCGGCCTTCCACTGCGTTCTTTGTCTTTAACGTCAAACTCACCGTTCTTAAACTTTTGAAACCATTCCTGACAACTTCTCTCACTTAAAGCAGCTTCACCATATGCTTCTAGAAGCAATCGATGCGCCTCAGCTGCAGATTTTTTCACATTAAAGAAGTAAATCAAAAGTTCCCGCAAATGATGCTTATTCGGAATAAAACTTGACATTTTTGCACGAAAAAAATTACGTGATGCTGATACGGAATCACTAGTACTTTAAGGTTATGGTGTTGCCAGATGACTAAACTTGGGATATTACGTTTTACATCTGACAATTTCTCCATAACCTTCTGGTGGGGCCATCTTTTGACAAACCGCGGAAACTTATTTGTACACCTAATATATATATATATATATATATATATATATATATATTCCAAGTATACATTGGAACCTACAAAAATATTTCTTGTCTTATCTCAAAGGCCGGCAACGCATTTGCATTGCCTCGGGTGTTGCAGATATCTATGGGCGGCGTTGGTTGTTTTCCATTAGGCGACACGCTTGCTCGTATGCTACCCCATCTTATAAAAAAAAGTATATGGACCCCGCCATTCCGCCTTCGATAAGCGTGGTGAGTTAATATCCATTCAACACGCACACAAGTTTATGAAAAATGTATTAAAACATAAGACCTAATCAAGAACATAAACATTTTGAAAACAAAGACATATTATATTTTTATAATCTGTATTAAATCGACGTTTATATCTTGTCAAAAAACACAAAATGTTATTCAAACCCGAAGTAAAACTGCAGTTCCTGTTATTGCGGTAAGTACAAAATACACGTAAACATAGCCTGCAAGTATTAAGTACTCATGTAATTTCCAACGTTTCCCACAATGGCTCTGCATCCGAGTCTCGGTTGCAAGCAACAGCGTACACAGAGCCGTCCAGGGAATCCTTTGAGCGGACGTGCCACCTCCGCGCGGTAGAATTGCACTCCACACTTAAATGGACTGTCGAGCTTCGTAACTAGTAGAGATCTGTGTCGTAAGCTAAGTGCTATACTGTACGTATTAAGAGGTAGCTTCACAATTATAAAGAAGGAAACATCCATGTTATTTCGTTTTATACTCAAATGCAAAATGGAATCGATAAATCTCAAATAATGAGATATAACTATATAGTCATATAGTCGGTCCAATTATCGGAATTTGTAAGTCCATACAATCAATTTTTATTTCATTTAAGAATTTTTTTATAAAACACTATTTACTTTAGGTATAAAATTATGAGTTTTTGATAACTTAAAAAAAGTAATAATATATATTATTATAAGTTTTCAATAATAATATATCTTTTGAGTTAAATACGAAGTATTCCATTGGATACGTTTTAAGATTGAGTTAAATGGCATCTTAAGTGATAAGTATGAAAAATTTTTCTTTAGAGTTAAGGATTCTGATAATTAGGCCAATGATACGTGTTTTTCTTAGAAATGTTTGTGGTATTTATTAAGATAAATACCTCCAAACATTTTGACAATATTTACTATATACATATAGCGATAGACGTCGGTTTACCAAACACGACAGGGACAGTACATTAATCAACTACGTTTCTTAGGCGGATGAAAGGTATTTAATAAGTTTTACAGTTATACACTTATTTCTCATCTTAACACACTACTACCTACAAAGTTCAATCCTATACTGTTTTATATTCATTACGGTAGAAACTCTGTCTCACAGAAGAAACCATTAGACTTTCATTTTTTTCACTACACTGCTGACCCTCCCATTTCTGGAGGAACAGAAATTAATTCACTACGATTATCCAAGGTGAATTAGTGGGGCATTCAGACTCTTATATATACATACTTAAATGCAAAATATTTAATATTTATCCCGATGCGGGAATCAAACCCGCTACTGTTAACGACAGGATCCGAGAGCGGTAACTTCTCCACTGTGCCATTTAGGTCGTATATATATATGAAAACATGCGAGATTGCTATAACTTAATAATGTTCGAAACGTGATTTACACGGAATTTATATATATTTATAATTTGTAGCGTGATTTATAATTATGACCTTCTCTTGCGTCTCGTTCTAATTCAATTAATCCACTACAAATATCAGCTGAATTTCCGCCAGTTTCCACCGTTTGCACAGAGCTTTCCTCTTAGCTCCCGACCCTTTTAAAGATTCAGAGGCACCGCAGGCGACTGCAGCAGGCGGTGCGGGGCCTTTGAACACTGACTGGGGTTCATTAACGCGGGCCCCACTGACCCCGTAGGGTAGGAGGCCCCGCGAGTTTACCCGCTTTGTAATAGGGGACGGTACCTATGACAGTATGATTTTTTCCTTCCATTTAAAAGTATACAGCCTCTGATTTAAAACGCAGTTAATTCAAATAAGGCTGAGAAAAATAAAAGAAATTAGATGAAGATGGCGAAGGACAGAAAAAAGATCATGGACTATACGAGTGCTTGTTTAAGAGAAAAGGCCATGAGAAATCCTATCAAAAGACCACCAAATGAACGGAAAAAAATTGCTTTTCTTTGTTCCTAAAAAGAACGAGTTATTTTCCTATTTGTTCGAAATAATATTAACAAAAGTTGTCTTTAATTACTCAATGATTTGACGATCAAAATGGCGCAATGGTGAAATGATAGCTTCTTAAGCCAAACCCTGTAGTTTCCATTCCCCCATTAAAATAAAAATTTATTCTGGATATTAATCTATACCCTTTCTATATTAATAATGTCACCTACGCTATAAGAAAACGCTGTATTGTCTATGAATTAAAGCATTTTATTGTTTTTGTTTATGTTCATAACAATACATTTTATATAAATTAGTGCTTGTCTATTCGCAGTTTTTACTGGGTATACGCGCATTATTTTGTTACGTCTTACCGCAGTCACGTCAGTCAAGGTCACTTGTTATTTTTTTTGTTATTTTTTTTTGTTTTTTTTTATGGATCCTTTTTTTTCTTTTTCTTTAATGGCAATTACCTATAACTTTGCCAGTGTCAAGTAAAATAATAGCAGGTATCGTGAGATATCGAACCAGACTCACCGACATAGCTCTTCAAGTTAGCAGACTGAAGTGGCAATGGGCTGGACATGTTTGTCGGAGAACCGACTATCGTTGGAGTAGACGAGCTGCAATGGAGTGGAGACCAGACGTACTTGGCAATACGTAGATGTGGGACGCACCTCACTGCTAGATGGAGTGACGATCTGCGCAAGGTCGGCTGGCAGAGATCTTGGATGCGATGTAAGCCGACGACTTCGGGCTTAGGTTGCGCGCCTTGGGTGAGACCTATGTCGTCAGCAAGTCGGACTGCCGCGGAGCTGATATCTGGTATTCAAGATCGTGTCAACTGTCACATTTTCTAGTTGTCGTAAACTCACGACTTGGAGCAGTTGACGAAGTAGATTTTCTGATTCAAACAATTTAAAAAGTTTTTGACATGTGTCATTTACAACGTTTTCGCGTTGATATGTTAAATGAAGATGTCATCATCATCATCCAAAATCACAGCCTATGGCAGTCCACTGCTGGCCATACGCCTTCCTCAAAAGCACCACCTACCCCATGCATGCATCCAGTTTCTGTCAGCCGCCATCCAGCCAGGGAGCGTCCCACACTACGTTTCCCAAGACGCGGTTTCCACTCCAGCACTCGTCTGCCCCAACGATTGTCGGATCTGCGACAAACGTGACCAACCCATTGCCACTTTTTTTGAAGAATGAATAATAATATGAAGATGTAATATATTTAAATTCAGTGACAGTTTTTCTATAAAAATAAAAAGTAAAATGTATTTTTAGCACTAAGCAGCAGCTACGTCCCTGCCCGCTTTATATAAAGCTTAAGAGCTCCAGCTCCACATGGTTGTTTTGCTATCGGCTGCATCGCTAGAATCCCCACATTTGTATCAAGTGGGCAAATAAAGAAGGAAACAAGTCGGTACGAGCGGGGCCGGACCGCGTTCGCGACTAATTAACCCTCCCGCCCCCTCGCGGGGCGGCTCGGCCCCCGACGGGGGGGTTGACCCGGCGGAAAAAATACGAGATTCCCGCGAGATGCGACGCGAGTGCTTTAAGTATTCTGAACCGAGTGCAGGTTTATGGAGCTGCACGGGTTTCCCTCGTATATCTTTTGCGAGCAATCGAATTATTGTTTGCCAGGTTTTATTTGTATATTACCGTAGTGGCACCGGTGTTTTTAATCTTTTGTTATGTGATGAAAAATATTATTTGGTTTTAAATGTTCTTTCTCGTGAAGGATAACGTCATGAAATTGTTCACATTACATTATACACATATTTTGTTTGCTTTTCATGCGTATCTGCGAGACTATAAGTTTAATCTTTAAACCACTACCCAGTGGAACCTTTAGCAGTGTTTTCGAACCGCGGCATTGGAACCATCAAAAATTAAGCCTTCTTAAACCCTTCCTTCTTTAACCGTGAATGTCTATGGGCGGCGTTGATTGGTTGGGATGAACATACGTCGAGGTTGATTGAACTAATTAATACCTACTATTTATATATAGGCCAATCCACGGTCTGCCGTGCCAATGGATGCATGGCTAAGGGCGAGCTTAGTCGCAAGCCGTCCCGAAATCGGGCTCCCCCGGGTACTATGGTGCCTTACCTCAGCATGCAGGGCTCTGCTGGGTCTGACCTCCATCCTCCCTTGTGGTTCGTGGGATTCACTAAGACAAATTTAATATACCTAATTTGTTGAAAATGACGGCGACGTGGTTCTTCGCCACCCGTCACGTCCTGATTCTCACGAGGGCGAGAAGCGACCAATGGAGAGCCGTTTCGCTGCGATGAATGGTAGCGAATGGAGCTCTGTGGTTTCTGCCAACCCCTGCGGGGGATAGGCGTGAAAATATATAAAAACAATTAATTTTTCTTTGCTATTAACTTGAACCCTAGCAAAATAGTGGCGTCATTGTAGGCTATCAAAGTAGGTGTGTTTATTTTTAATTTTCCATCAGCCTGTTCTTTGCAGGCTTCTGCATTGCGCAAACTTATCGTGAACCATTGTAAAAGGGTCCCGATTTTACGGCCTATTTACGATAACGCCAGGAGTTCGCGTTTCGCAGGTGTTCTTCTAAATTATCAATTTTTTCACGGCGTACCCTTTTTTAATCTTTGCCTAACTTTCAAGTTTCGAATTGCCATAATGAAATCGCGGTGAGAAAGTCCGATTATGGAACGAAGACTATGTATAGAATATATAAATATATATTATAATGTATATGGCCTATAATGTAAAAATATGTTTTTATTTTAACGCGATTTCACGTCGCCAGCAAATTGGAGAGTTAATGAGAATGTTTATTATATGATAACATTAAATAATAAGGGATATTCCTTTAAATATATTTTACAATATTAATAATAAAAAATGAAATTATTTTTATATGTGACTTACAATTACCAATCCGTTCAAATATCTGACGAAATTCGACTGATTTTTTTTAACCTTTTAGATTATCTTGGATATTTGTATCTAGTATATCCGGGATTATCTAGATCTTATGATCGTTAACGCAAATACTAACCAATTGAAGTGTTACCACTTCAAATGTCTTGGGGATGCAATAGCTGCGAATGGAATACATACAAGTAAATAATAATTCCTTCAATATAATAGTACAAATCGAACACGTACCCCATCATTGTCTTGCCGCTAATGACTATACTAAACTAATTGGATCGTCTTGTTAGTGGTAGAGCCACGCTCCAGACGAATACTTTGTTAAGAATGGCATATTATTTGTCTGTAGCATGAATGGGCCGGCTCGCCCGGGGAAGTACCACCCTCCCGCAGAAAACCGGCGTCTAAGTGGTAGCTTAGCTACCGCGCTTCGTACGGTGAGCGGTCTTAGTTCCGGAGGCCCCACACACTCCCCCCTCCCCCTCCCCCTCCCACTGCCCTCCCCCCGCCACTCCCATAATGTCACTTCCCTTAAAGGTCGGCAACGCTTCCGCACTGCCTATAGCGCTGCGGATGTCTATGGGCGGCGCTGATTGCTTTCCATCAGGTGACACGCCTGCTCGTTTGCCCTCCATCCCATAAAAAAAATCGTCATTATCATAACAATCTTTTGTTTATTTTGTTGGTTTTTTTCGATTTTTTTTCCGCCAAATGTATTGTAAACTCCGCCTGGACTACGTTAAGAGATAAGGGTGCCACCCCCACCCGTGTTGATTATTTGCGACCGATTGCATCAGTGAATTTATTTCCGAGGCCGATACAACCACGTCCATTAAGAGAGCAAAGGTAACTTTATAGAGCTACACGTGTATTATAATAAAAAGGTTATATTTCATTTGAGCCATGACTTTCCTTATAATAGATAATAATAATAATATATTTATTGTTCATTGATAAGTTTACAATTTTGTTTCACTGCCTGCCGAACTAAGGCGAACCCTGTACTACGGCAGACAGTTCCCTTCTGTGACATATTTATGATTTACATATATTATTTACTTGCTATACTTAATATAACTATTAAATAAATAATAAAAATTTAAGATTTAACAAACTTAATTAAGTTATGCAAAAAAAAAAAATTTTTTTTTGTACATTTAATTTATTTTATTTTATGCTACTTAGCTAATGTTTATTTAATATTAATTCTGGTGAATTATATGCCAGGTTGGATAGCCATTTGTTTATGAGTTTTTTATTGAATTGATATTTAGATTATTAGACTTATTTATCCGATTTAATTTAGTATAAATAAACGGAGCCAAAAAAATATATTGTCGTTGGGCAAAGCTAGTTTTAGTTGTGGGCAAAGGATAAATAATACATCTCCTTGATGGAATTGACCGCTTCGCTTCGATCGATCTAGGGATAGATCGCTTCATTAATTTATTATAAATGCATGAATACGTTACATCGTACAATACACATTTTTCGTTTTGCCAACTAAACGAACTCTTTAATATAACTTAAAACAGAGAGAAATAAATTGATAACGTTTATTATTCTGGAGTATTTATTATCTATATATGAATACACGAAGAAAAACTTTGTACTCCTTTTTAAATATTAAGAGCTTAATACAATATGAGATTTGTTATATGGATAATTCGAACTTTTACCTAGCAAAGATCCGCGACAAACAAACAAAAATGGAAAATTAATAATGTGTGTTTTTCCGAAATACGGCCAAAAAGAAGGTTTGCAATGTGGAAAAGTGGTAGTGTGTGTTTGGTGTTGTGGATAGTGGTTGTTAGGTGGAGAATTGCTGACGGTCGTTTTTCGATAAGATTTAAGTTTCCTGTGAATCCACTTCATCCAGCAGAAAAACATATATTAATAATTTTCTATTTTTGTTTGTTTGTCGCGGATCTTAGCTAAGTAAAAGTTCTAACTGTCCACATAGTAATGGATTTCCGCAAAGTAACGCCTGACTCCATTAATCAGATTTGTTATAGTTATCATATGGATAAGGAGTGCAGAAAGATAAAATAACATATATTCAAAATTCAATGAATTACGGCTGAATTTCGACCACTAGTACATACATATAAAATGCCGGATGACCAGATTCTCTTAGTAACGTAATTTAATCGAAGGATGAGAATGGCCCCATGCATGGCGCATTACCGCGACCGGAAACTCGACGGTCCGTTGCCTGCGTCCGCGCATGACCGCAGGGTCCCGGGTGATGGAGGGAGGGGGGGAAGCAGGATGCGGTCACGCACGTTCGCGAGAGATTTTATCGCAGCCGCCAGGGACTGCCGCATCACGCGATACAGTCGCGGTTTCTCCGCGACTGCTAGGTAAGATATACACGACTGTATTTTACCATCGATAAAATAATTACATGTCGATATTTTATCTTCTTAATCAGTCTATTGACCTTAAATTCATATGTTAAATTATATGTCGCAACGCAAATAAAATTTTTACTCTCGCAATTTTCTAAAAGGACTTTTCTCGTTGACTGGTTGTAAATGAAATATTAATTTTAATGGTGTTTTCGAACCGATGTGATAATATTGGCTCCATCTCTAAACGAGAGTATATCTTTTTAGAAAGCCGGCAACTTCATGATAGCTCGTTAATTTCCTTTTATTTTTGTCTTAAAATCATCAGATGGCTCTGTTGGAGAAAAACGAGTTAAATAAAGAAATCAAAATGTTTATCGTACATCATTTTAAATAACATAAATAAAAATTTTACGCAGTGTTATTATTAGTTATTATAGTATTCTTTATTGAGAAAAAAGATTTCAATAAATATGAAAAAAAAATTCCGGTCAAAAGTTATTAATACAAAACGCATTCAAAAATAACAAAACTATCAAGCGGACTATTTATTTATTTGACTATTTTTGTATGTAAGGGGTAAGAATGCTAAGTAGATATTTGGTATACCAAGAGCTGCAAGGTACTTTTTTCTGTCTGCGGAACGATATAGAATAACGGAAAGTAGAGAAGGAATGAGAATGGAGGAGGAAAAAAACTTTGAGTCATCGCCCCAATCGCTCACCGAAAGAAACGCTACAATTTTTTACGAAATTTTCTTATTGATAATTTATTTTATCGATACAACTCATATTATCGATATAGGATAACATGAGCTGTGGTAATCCCTTCTGTTATCGCAGCGGATGCGCGGTGAACGCGGTGCGCGCAGCTGGGAGGCACGTCGCTCCTCCTGTGAGGCTTCGGAACATTCCGCGTCTCATTGCCATGCCAGTCACCTGGCATTCAGCGAAATTGCATCCGAATCTCCCTGTACTCGTATTTTAAAAAGGTACAGGAAAAATTGCGTCCGGGCAATATAATGTCTACGATTTTTTTAACCTTATGGTTATCATCATATCAATTATTAGACAAGATAGCTTCATATGATTACTTTCAGAATTAAACTTAGGAACGTTGACAGTATTCGTCCCGCCGTACGGCTTGCCATAAAATAAACCGTAATGACACCTGTTGCGTTATCTTTTCACCAGAGGGCAACATGTTATATAACAAAACATCCGGTCAGAGTCATCACGCTTCGTGCACTGAACATAGACAATCGGAAGAGGCATATTAAGTGATTAATAATAACCGATTAATTTCTATTTTTTGCTCTCAAACCTTAATTTGGTATTGTCCGCTACACCGAACACAATTTTTTAAAAAAAACCAAGACATTCAAATTTGTAATTTATCTATGGCAATTAAATTCAAATTACTTGGCAACTCAAATATTTTTAGTAGACAAAAAAAATATTGACTTGGAAACTCTTCGATTTTTCTAAAATCAAACTAATGTCAAATACAACAATGTCGATCAATTTCCCTCAACTATGGATGAGGATCGTTGCAGGTACTGCCAGAAAAAACGGTCGTATATTGCATAAAATGCAATATACGACTATGTTTTGTAACGGGGAAAAGCTCGAGAAATTGTTTCCTCAACTTTCACACGAAATAAAGTTTAATTTTACATTATTGTTTTATTACCCCACTTTGGCAATTCTGCCACAGAGGACATGTATTTTCTCAAAAAGGGTAAGAACATTTCATCAAGATTTTTTATTTTTTTACAAGATCCATAAATATCCTAAAATACATATTATTCCCAAATTTTAAAAAAATAAATGTTAAACTAAGGGTTAAATGTCTTTTCTGTTTTATACAGATCATATACTTTCCACTGCTGGCCATGAGGCCTCCTAGTTTATGAGGGAATAGACATTATTAATTCACCAAGTTTGTTCAAGGTGTATTGGTGGGACGTCTGATCTTAGAATACAGGCGGACATACGCATATTTAACCCCATGCGATAATCATAAATCTTCTCACATCTAAAAGGCCAGCAACGCATTTGCAATACCTTTGATGTAGCAGATGTCTATGGGCAGCGTTGATTGTTTTCCATCAGGCGACACGCTTTTTTTTTATGGGTTAGGAGGACAAACGAGCAAGCAAGTCGCCTGATGGAAAGCAATCAACGCCGCCCATGGACAACCGCGACACCGCAGGAGTCGCTGAAGCGTTGTCGGCCTTTTAGGTATGTATAGGCTTGTTTTTTGAAGGTTCCAATGTCGTAACGTTTCGGAAAGACCGCCTTGTTCCTTTGCCTCAGTATCCCATACAAAATACAATTGTTATGTTGTTTCTGCGAATTGTAACATACACTTGGTTCCACATAGTAATGTCTCTCTCAGTAAAATAAAATTAGGTACATCTTGGCGCATTCAATTTAATATCATTATTTAGTTATTTTATGCAATAGACAAAACTAATTTTATACGTATTGTACCGCCATCTGGTGGCAGATGATATAAAAATAATGTTGGTTTATATAATATAAAATAATTATTGTATACTAATTGTAATTGGTATGAAATAAATTATTCAGAATTATTTAATTTAAAACTCATATAAATATGTATTTTGAATATAAAGCTGTATTTAAAGAATTGTTCTGCAGTAATTTAATTTGTTTGTTAAAAATATATTGTTGCTATCTTGGAGCGAATCTATTTTAATATATTTATTGTTTATTGTCTTTGTTCGCCTTTTCGATTTTGTATATAAAAACAGAAAATCAATAGGAGTGAAATTGATTCCAATTTCAACCGTCGTCGAAATACACATTCTATGTAAATCTACATGTTATACTGAGGTTACATCCAGTTGTTATTTATGCGTGCTTACAACTGTAGGCAACTCACAGTCGGATATCGTTTAACTGACTCCGAGTATATTCGTAAACATATTCAAAGGATAAAACTCTTTGAATGACAAAGGTCATTCGAGAAATAGAGCTTATGCCAAGAAGCGTTAGACTTTTCCCGCTAATTTACATCAGTGACGTTCTGTTTTTATTTCATTTTCATAATCGTATATTTTTGTCAATTATATTGTTTAACTGTGGTGGTGTATTATACAATATAGTTCGATTAAGGTGTATAAGTGAAGTGATATGAAATAAATGCGTGTATCGTAAATTTTTAAGGTGACTGAAAACTGGTCCGAAGGTCAGTAGAAGGTTTTGCTAAAATAGCCACTATTTTATCAAGACGTAACTTGATGAACTGACTAGTTACATTTCAAGAGGTTGGACATTATTGTATTTTACTTGACACTGGCATAATAGTTATAACTAATCGCCATCAAAGAAAACAAAAGAATAGAAGCGTTAATTTCTAAACATCTGATTTAATTTGTGATTAAATGTTTGTTCTATTCACAACGTATATATATCACTTAAACCAGAAGTGTGAAATCTTTCACTATTAAAGGCCATTGTTAAAATAGGCAATAACAAAGGAGGGTTATTTAGACCGTCAATTTAAGAATAATAAGTAATGTGTACGAATAATACCTATGTAATTTACTATAGAGAGTTTATTCTATATCAATCATCTCACTGAAACCGATTCAATATCACTGAAACCGAATGAAAAGGTCACGTAAAAAACTTACAAAGGCCTCATGCAATGGCATGGCTATGCACCTCAGACTTAAGCCGTATCATTTTATTGCTAAACGATATGTTTCCAGAGATATTGCTCGCAGTAATAATTATTTTTAGTGAAGGAATATTGCCTATTTATAAACGTAGTGTCTGCGTAGGGCGACTGGAAGAGACTGGATGGGTGTGACTGAAGACCATGCTAGGTGGGGCGTACTTTCGAGGAAATATATGACCAGCAGTGGACTGTCGGTATATGATATGGTAATAATGATAAATAATTGTTTGGTTGAACTTTAAGCTGGCATTGATTACAGATAAAATTAAAAAACTTTTTAAAATAACAAGTAATAGAACAAACGTTGTTGTTTTTAACTTAAACTTTAACTGTGTTGTTTTTTATACAAGATTCAAATTCATATTGATGTCATTTTGCCATTCGCCTATTCTATAAAATTTTTGAATGTTTCACTTGTACATGTAGTATATATGTATATAAATATATAAATCCTCTATTATTCATTGATATGATTTCAATATCGGAGGACAATTTAGATGAAATATCTTCTAAATATAATAGACATGCAAAACTCATACCAGAGAACTTGATAAATCGTCTTTTTTATGGGATAGGAGGGCAAACGAGCAAGCGTTTCGCCTGATGGAAAGCAATCAACGCCGCCCATAGACAACCGCAGCAACGCAGGAGTCGCAGAAGCGTTGCCGGCCTTTTAGGTATGTATAGGCTTGTTTTTTGAAGGTTCCAATATCGTAACGGTTCGGAAAGACCGCCGAGGATAGCTGGTTTCACAAACTGGTGGTGCGTGGAAAGAAGTTACGAGAAAAATGCACAGTAGTAGATCGCCACTCATCCAGATGGTGGAGATGAAATTTTGAACTTAGAAATTTTTAACTTTATTTTAAATTTTTAACGTCTTTTTAGGAACTTTTCCTCTTCGAGTAACACGAAGATAATTTTTCCCTCAAAAATAATAATAACTACGCGCGGCAAGGAAAACGCAATGTTCAAATAGGATTCGCACTTATCCAATTATTGCTTCCCGAAAATTGCGAATTTGGACGATAACGCGCTACAATAGAAATTCGTTTTAGAAGTTTACTAGCTTTTGACCGCTGCTTCATTTAGTTTCGTGACAGATCATTTTAAATAAATATATATATTTTTTTAATTAATTTATGGTTCACAATTTTGGTCATAGTGGCTTCCACATAATAGGTAGATATATGCTGTCACGGACTTTTATTTAGAACTATTCAAGACAAACAATCCTACGGTACATAATCTTTGTGTAACTCCCATGGTTTAGGCACCGTACGCCAAAATAGTTCTCAGAGGCCAGATTTTTTCCGACTCATTACAAATTGTAGCCTATATGTTATTACGATGTATAACCTATATTACTGTAAAGTTTCATCCAAATCCGTCCAGTAGTTGTTTCGTGAAACAGTAATAAACATACATCCATACTCACAAACTTTCACAATTATAATATTAGTAGGATATTACTAAGTAAACAGTGCTTTTGAAACTATTGGATCGGATCTACTTAGAAACTGGATAAGTGTGGAGGAAACTTATAACTAAATTGGTTACACAAACTACAATTTTCACCGCGCTATCTTTACATTAAAGGTAAACATGTTATTAGAAGAGCTATTTCGTGCGCGACTGTCCCTAAATTAGGGCTGCACGCACACCGTCAATCGATATTGCGTGATTATCGGGAATAATGGGGCAGAGCGACTCCCACGGGCGCTGCCCACGGGGCTCTTTGGCGACCCGAGCCCCCGACAGCGGTGGATAATTCGAGGGCTGCGCACCTATTAGGGGACACGGTGAAAGAATTAGTTTGTTGGACACAAAAATGAGTCAGCAATTATCATCGTGCATACGTATATCTTAATTTTTTTTTACGGAACAGTGAGGTAAACAAATTGATGGAATGCAATCAAAGCTGTAAAGCGTTGCCGGTCTTTGGAATGAAAGTATATATAAAAATCAAGTGTCAATATTTTTGTACATAATCTTCGAAACCACTCGACTGATTACAATAAAATTTTGTGAGTTTATATGGTTGGTGCCAGCTTGAAAGATAGATTACTTTTAGACCCGATAGGTGACGTTGTTATCGAAATCGAAACATTTTTTTATAATTTTATGCTGATCCCTCATCCATAACTACATACAACCCCAGCTATAGCTGGACGTTTTCCCGCACACTAGTATTTAATACAAAATACGAAAGTGGTCGCTATTAAACTTTTATAACACTCGCCTATATTAAAAATAATTTATAGAAATAAATATGTTACCTAATTGACTAAGTGACGAAGCTATCGCTTTTGCTAACAGCAGCGGTTTTGATTCCCGTATCTGAATAAATATTAGTATGTATTTTATGTGTTTCTTCCGTATGTATATGTTCCGCCAAGTCGCCTTGGACAAGTGTGGTGGATCAATGTCTATTCTAAGCCCAACTGTAACATACATGTGTCATCATCATAGTCAACAGTCTAAGGTTAGACATAGGCTTCCTCAGGAAGCGTCACCTAGTCCGATATTCAGCTTCATGCATCCATTCTCTACCAGCTGCTCTCCACAGATCGTCGCACCATCTAGCAGGGGGTATATATATATATATATATATATATATATATATATATATATATATATATATATATATATATATATATATATATATATATATATATATATATATATATATATATATATATATATATATATATATATCCCATCACCTTCAAACAAAAACTCTCCAACACGTAAATATACAAATGAGACGATCGCCAGTCAAAACATTGTGAATTATTCAAATAAGTAAACGTAAATATTTAAAACGACGTGACCGCTATTCAATTCCTGTTTGTTTCCTAAATTAATGAATCCCATAAGCCTTGCTAATTTAGAGATGAACCTGTAAAAAGCTCGTTTTATATCTTGAGAGATTCTACATATTTGTAAATTATCTTGCAAGGTGCGACTTTTTTCTTTTAATTAAGTTAACAGAAACTGGATGCGTGAAGCCGAAGATCGGGCTAGGTGGCACTTCATATGGGTGGCCTATATCCAGCAATGGACTGTCGCAGGCAGGATGATGATGATGATGATGAAGTTGAAAATAAATTGTAAATTACTTTGAGGAACGTTTTACTTGGACGTCAAACTTCAAACACTATCAAAACAAAAAAAAAAGTAATGTGATGTGTAGCGAAAAAAGGTAGCGCAGGGATCATAGGATGTCATTTATAACCCGACAAAGATATCATTCATGTGGTACTTATTCACTATACATGTATGTATTGAATTCGTTTGGATGGAACAAAATCCCAACTAAGGGTCATCAATAAAGGTCGACACGAAATTCCGTCTCGAATATCTTCGACGGTCCCCCGTTTGTACGTAAACACGCAAAATCCCTCTAAAGGTACGCCGCGGTCTCCAGACATGTGCGGGACATAAATTTGGCGAGCGTTACGTAGGTACAGGGCAGCTATATACCACAATACATAAGGAGTAGGGTCAACATAAAGAAAATCAAAAAAACAGGACGATATACGATACAATCATCAAAAAATCTATCGATATTTTTGTACTCATTGCAAGCCCACCCTTACTTTCATGTGACACTTATACGAAATTACTTTATACATAAAAAATAACGGTCGAACCATTTGAATAATTATTCGTATATTGGTCTCAAATGTGAATTAATAATAGCCATTGTTAGAAGAATATTAAATATAACATATTTGAATGAAGGACAAATCCGTGCAAACGTTTTTCAAATGGCAGCCCTAATAAGGACCTATGTACCTATGTACGGAGCAACACGGGCGTCACTTATCCGCGCGGAGGATGCGGTGGCCGTCCGATCACCCCCACTGGCCACCCCACAACCACCACCCGCAACCCCACACGACCCCTCGCGATTCATTAAGTCGGGCGCGGCCGACGCGGCGGACGCGTCGCGGAGTCTCCGTGAATTCAAATTAGAGGCGGCTCGGACGTAGTGCAAAAGAGATGCGACAAACTCACGAATATCGATAAAATGCACATTTTTATTATAATTAAATTCACCTCTATTGCCTGCTCCACCAAAGCAGTAAACATTATACACCGTCTTTCAACTGACACATTTATATTTCCTATAACAATGTAATTTTTCATAACCATCACATATTTATACATATTAAATAATTACATAAAAAAAGAAATATGTGATGAAATATGATAATGATGAAATAATATAACCCTTAAACCGAATTCTCTTTTTTTGTGAACATACATGGGTGTTATATATTATTATAAAAACTATTTAATAAAAATATTTGGTTCTCTAAAAGAAACTTATATAAATATTATATTTCACATTAATTCTTGTTTCACGTCCTAATATAATAAGGATCTAATATAATAAGGATACAAAATTCCCGTATTTATTTGTCCTTTTTTATTGCATATTTTGATTATATAGATTTGAAATATTAATTTCATTTAAATGTATTTTGGAGTTTGTTAACTTACAAGTTTAGATTGCAAATTTAAATTGTGTTCCGGTGACGCAGTTCTAACATTCGTCAAGCCTACACTTCCATAAGGTCGCCAACACTCCTGCAATGTTATGGTTATGCAAATTATATGGGCGGCGTTGATTGCTTTCCATCAAGCGACCTCTTTGCTCGTTTGCTCTCCGATCGCATAAAAAAGAAATAGATGTTAAAAATGATTATATAGTCTATACAATATTCTTTTGCGTAGGAAACACATTACAATTTAAGATACATGTTCATTAAAAAATAATAAACTAAAAGTACGATAATTGAGTTATGGGCACATCACTATCGCCCCTTTGTCTCGGCAAGACAGACGCGCTCGTGGCGCGGGTGGCACGGCGAGGAGTTGAACCACGGGGGGCGCAACGCGCGCGGGGCGGGGGGGGGGAGAAGCACGTGCCGGACGGAAGTCGCGCGGGCGTCGAGCCGCACCGCGCTAAATGATTCAAAACTCGCCCGGACCTGCAAGATTTATGCTCCTGCCCGATCCCGCCTAGATTAAAGATGTCGCGCCTTTATTGAAACACGCTAAAATATTCCCGAAGCCACGCTAGGAGCGTGGCGTCGCCGCTTGCTTTCTTTCACATTACGCCCCCCGTGTTTGTCTCCATCGCGTCGTCTCTATTTGTTTGTTTTTTGATTTGCACTCGCGAGCGCGAGGTGCCCTAATGAGCTTGCTTCTGACGGCGAACTAGTACTTACTAAATTATATTCATTTAATTATAATGCTAATATTACTACAGAGAGCCCTTGCACTTGCATTATGTAAACAAAATTATTACATTATTATTATTTATATTGGTAGTTTTGTCAAATACGAATTGCCTCATTTCAATGAGGACTAGAAAAATATGAATGAAATCTTAATCAATTATAATCCATAATTGTATAACTTTGTTTATATTTGTATATAGTACACCAATACTATAAAGAATATATCTATCAATCTAATTGAATAAAATTGGTTCGTGTGTGATTATTATATAAATTTTTGCTTAAGTAATTTTATTAAATATTTGCTTAAGTAATAATAAATAGCCTATATCTATATAAATTAATATTTATTTTTATGTTTGTCCTTTATTCGTACCTCAACTATTCATCCGGATTATAACTATTCATGTAATAAAACTTCGATGAGTAGTTCTGCGTAAACCCGCGAAGGTTCTTGTCCAAAAGAAAAAATATTTTTCTTTGTACGTTCTTTCTTCTTTGATGGTAATTAGCCATAACGTTATGAAATGTAAATTCAGCTTGTAACGATATGTCTTGATAAAATAGCGGCCATTCTACCAAAACTTACATGAAATTTTGAGGTCAAGTGAAATAACAAGACATGACTTAATGGGTAAGATCCATCATATGAGAAATACTATTAAGAAGAATGTGGCCTGAGCGAAGTCTGAGTGGAATTTTTAAACTCTCTATATGTCAGTTTACTTGGCTGCTTGAAGGATCGTTGCCCATTTATGAAAATAATAGACATTAAATCTATCACGCATTTCCAAGGCCGATTGGCGGGGCACCCAAATTAGGAATAAATATACCTATAGGCTATACATACAATTATTCCGATCGAACCTGTAAACACTGACTCCGTAGGTGATCGCTTCGCCACTAAGTCAATTACGTTGCCAATCATCGCTTATCAAATGTATGTAACGTTGCCAATCATCGCTTATCAAATGTATGTAACGTTGCCAATCATCGCTTATCAAATGTATGTTACGTTGCCAATCATCGCTTATCAAATGTATGTTACGTTGCCAATCATCGCTTATCAAATCTATGTTACGTTGCCAATCATCGCTTATCAAATCTATGTTACGTTGCCAATCATCGCTTATCAAATGTATGTTACGTTGCCAATCATCGCTTATCAAATGTATGTTACGTTGCCAATCATCGCTTATCAAATCTATGTTACGTTGCCAATCATCGCTTATCAAATGTATGTTACGTTGCCAATCATCGCTTATCAAATATATGTTACGTTGCCAATCATCGTTTATCAAATGTATGTTACGTTGCCAATCATCGCTTATCAAATCTATGTTACGTTGCCAATCATCGCTTATCAAATGTATGTTACGTTGCCAATCATCGCTTATCAAATGTATGTTACGTTGCCAATCATCGCTTATCAAATGTATGTTACGTTGCCAATCATCGCTTATCAAATGTATGTTACGTTGCCAATCATCGCTTATCAAATCTATGTTACGTTGCCAATCATCGCTTATCAAATGTATGTTACGTTGCCAATCATCGCTTATCAAATGTATGTTACGTTGCCAATCATCGCTTATCAAATCTATGTTACGTTGCCAATCATCGCTTATCAAATCTATGTTACGTTGCCAATCATCGCTTATCAAATGTATGTTACGTTGCCAATCATCGCTTATCAAATGTATGTTACGTTGCCAATCATCGCTTATCAAATGTATGTTACGTTGCCAATCATCGCTTATCAAATGTATGTTACGTTGCCAATCATCGCTTATCAAATGTATGTTACGTTGCCAATCATCGCTTATCAAATGTATGTTACGTTGCCAATCATCGCTTATCAAATCTATGTTACGTTGCCAATCATCGCTTATAAAATGTTTATTAGTTTCACATTAAGGATTTGGGTTAAAATTTCTATGGAAGTTAAAATTTTCTTAACTACCGTGTCCCGATTTAGGGACGACAACAGTTGATTAATAGAGTCGGTGCGTTACTTCGCGGAAATTTGTTATTAAGACCTTTCCTTGCTAAGATACGAGAAAAAAGTACTTTGAAACATCGTAGCAAAGTAAGTTTTTGACTGTCCATTTTGATGACAGCAATGTTGAAGTAAAGGTCATTCAGTTTTTATAAATAACTGTATTCCTTTTAAAGTTCAAAAGCAAATAAACGTACAATGGATGGCGCTACATTGAAACAGCAAAGTTTCCACAGGCGCCAAGTTGGTGTGAGTTAAGTTGGCGTTGCATGCCAATATGCAAATGTGAACTTTCTCTGTTCAGAGGACCGGCAGGCGGAGGAAGCTGCACTTGGCCGATTTACGACCCTCCCCGACTGTCCAATTGAAATTCACGAGCGAGTGTGGCAGGCCACCGATTATGCTATAATATTTTTATTGCTCACGCTCTATTTGCTTGGACCCTTATTTGTTTGCGTTTACGCTGAATCAGTTTAAAGTTGTACATTTAACAAATCAACTTCGAGTTTGTGTTGTTTTACTTTGTCATTCGTGTTCATATTTGCACAAGTAAAATATAAAAACGATTATTTTTAAATTGTCATTTTATAGTTATTTGTAAATGTTTACATCGTGAAATATAAAAATTCTTTTAGTAATATGTAGTACGTAATAAACTAATCAAAACTATAAAAATAAGTAGCAATGATTTAAATGAACCCCCGACCTCATATCGCTAGCACAATCCTTACCAATACTACCAATACTGATCCTTATAAAAATACTAGTTGTACCTACTTGGTATGCGTTGCAAAGCTACGTAAAAAAAGTGTTTTTAAAATCAATATTTTTGGGCATAAAACATTAACGAGTGTATGCAGAACGACTCATGAAAACTTCGTCACAATCATATAAAATAATATAACGTACAAAGAACCATACATTTTTAGATCGATAGATATATTCTTTATTGTATACCAAAAACAAACTGATACAATTATTGATAATTCTACTGATATAATATTTATATACAAATGGCGGTCTTATCGCTAATAGCGAGATCTTTAAGACAACCGTAGTATGGAAAAATGTCAAAAAGATAATTTGATGTACAATAGTATAGCGATACATTATCGTCAAACTATTGATGATAGAAAAAGTTATTAGCCATAAGCAAAAATATTAGTATATATAAATATATACTAACCCTAGATAATAAAGTAATAAATAAATAATAAACGGATAAATAAATGCTGATTCTCACGAGGGCGAAAAGCGACCAATGACGAGCCGTTTCGCTGCGATGAATGGCGGCGGATGGAGCTCTGTGGTCTCTGCCAACCCCTGCGGGGATAGGTGTGAATATATAAAAAGAAATAATAAATAAATTTTTACTTTTATGCCTTCATTTATTTGCATTAATTTAGTTAAGATTGTAATGTCTATTCGAACGAAGTACATATAGGTCTAAAATACTGCCAGTACTGGAACCGTAGTAATTATCGTGATTGCCGGCTTGTATTTACTTGTCCAGCGCCAAGATCCTGACTTCGTAGGTAAATAGGAAACCGGGTCGAGTGTCAAAGCGAGCCGGGCGGCAGTCGGAGGCGCAATTCGGGGTACCTACCTACTCCTTGCGCATATTGCATGCACGTACCAATGAAGTTTGCTTTGTACGTAATCTGCGGGGGGTGTATCGGAGCGGGTGGTGGGTGGCTATGTACACACGAGCCCGAGGCGTCGAGGTAGGCAAATGGACGAAGCGTAGGCCGACATCTCGGGCGATATCGATCCGCGGCCGGCGGCCTCTCGTCGCCGCGGACAAGTCGCGGCGGGAGGGTGGCGCCGTGACAAAAACACTCCTTTGTTCGCCGACGTGACACGGACTAACCCCGCGGCCGTGAAAGGGCTCGATGTTTGCACAGCTACGCGCTTAAACACCTTCTTGCAATCATCCCAACAGACACGTTATTTCAATTCTTGCTAATGCATTAATCCTAAGAAAATATCCTATTTTTCTTACAGTGCCTCTCCGACTAGCGAAAGTTTACAACCGATTTAACACTATCTCCATCTTTAGCGAGACTTACTGCATAATATAATCCTAAGGCAATATAACATCCACATCTTATAATGCCTCTCCTACTAGCGAAAGTTGGCAACCGATTTAACACAACTATCTCTAAATTTAGCGAGACGTATTACGTAGCCAAGAATTCCTTCTCCAACCAATTCGTCTTTCGCACGCGACTTTTCCAATCATGATTAGTTGTAACGATTTGTATCGGTCGAGTCTCATGATATGACCCAGGTAAACAACTTTTCTACTTGTGACGTACTGCAAAAGTTTACGTTTTTGCTTGACATGTCGGAAAATTTCGTTAGCCAATTTTTGAGTGCAGTTAATAGTGAGCATCTGTCTTATGTCCATATATTGAACGAATAATAAGGTATATAATGAAAGGGTAATTAATTATCGATATCGGCACTAAAAATGTACGGATAAAAAGCGTCATCACTATCGTGTCGCGACCGCGTGGCGCGGGCGGTGCAAATCACTCGCGCGGACTGCCGTTCTTCGAGTACTCCCTTGTGCTGCGACCGCCGCTCGTATTTTTATTTTTATTTATCGATAAAAACGTCATATACCAATAAAGAGTATACATTGAACGTTGAATATTTGTAGACGAATCATTATTGACGATCTCGACAAATTGTGCCACATTTCGGTATTTTCAGCATGGAAATAAATTATGACAATATATTAGAGAAATATCTGTGTTGTTTCCAACGTAATGTAGAAACACCCAAGTTCTTCTCGTGGGTTTCGCATGAGATTATCAAATACCAGCATGATAGATTGAGAGCAACGTCTACCTGAGTAATAAAATCAATGTACGATCACTAGTCCACTTGCAAAGGTTTAAGGGAATTACGGCAACACCCCTCAATTTTTGAGATAGGTGAATGTAATGTACGGTGCACTATTAAGTAGGAATTTGGAATACCATATGGCATTAAATTACACTCTTTGTGATTTATGTATAAATATTGGTATTATATTCAGCCTATTATTGTAATAATGTTTAAAAAATGTTATAAATAGAGGGATTCAATTTTTCTCAGTACCCGCTCCTAAGAAAAAAAAAGAGTAAATACCTAAACAACAACAATATAGACACATAATTTGCACAAAATGTTCTGGATTTTGTAAAATGCAAACACTGATACAAACAGAAAATAAAAATTGATTTTCAAGACCTAATTGTGCCCCTTGTCACATCTCTTTTGCGTATCTCCCGCTGAGCAAACGTCCCTTCTCCTCTTTCCCTTAAATTTAAATCGATTTTAAACCAAGCTTAGTAAAATGTATCAAGATACCTTTCAAAATTTGTGTAAATTCATGGCTACGGTCACCTACCTGATTGTCTATCAAACTACTAAAAAAAAATCATCTGTAAAATTGTTAGGTCAATAATATTTTTTTATTATCGATAAAGTATATCGATAGTCGATATTGAGAATGTCACAACATATTCAATTAGAGGCGCAGCACGGTCTCGCATGAGTGGCATCTGCTCGCGTCGCCGGCGGCGTTGTTCGTGCAAAGCCATCCCCCACCCCCGACTCCAAGCCGGACCCTCAGATCAATCGATACTTGCGATAAGCTGACTTTGACGACGCGTGACTCAATAGTTAGTTAGCATACCATCAACAAAGATATAAAATCCTCAGTATACTCATATACTTGTATGTACATAGTAAAAAATATCATAAACGATTTCAGTCTTCACTACGCTGGCTCTTTAAATGTCAATATAAAAACATTTTTATTGGAAACATACTCTTATCTCAAAGGACGGCAAAGCATTTGCAGTGTCTTTTGCCACCCCATCCCATAAGAAAAATTATGAAAAATATCTTCACATTTATGGCACTAACTTATTACTTCAAATGTGACTCTTAAGACTGATACATGGCACTAAATAATCATTTGAATAAGCTACGATGTAAAATACATGTCTATTACGTATGCATTACAAAGGAAACCCTTTTTGCCATATCACTTCTCTATAAGAACGCTTTTCTTAGTATAATACCTGGTACTATTGGTGCAGTGAATACATCGAGCGATATTTAGTTTTATGGACATTTGGAAGGCAAAGGTCATATAAATAGAAAGAAGACAACGGTTGTCTTCCGTAGTCTACTATACCCACGATGCCTCTTGTTGAGGCGAAAAATTCTGACTGTCCTCATTAAGAATAATACTTAAAATATCTTATTTTATCTTTTTTTTTTTAAAGTAAGTATCATATAGTCAAGCCGTGGAAAAGCATTTTTTTTTAAAGCAGAGACCACAGAGCTCCATCCGCTATGATCCCGGCATATCCTCCCCGCCTCCTCCACATTCATCCAACCTTTCATTAATTCTTCCTCTCACATTCATCACAGCGAAACGGCTCTCCATTAGTCGTTTTTTGCCCTTGTGGGAATTAGGACGTGACGGGTGGCGAACCACGTCGCCGTCAAGGGCAGGAATGCAAATGCGGATTGGGGGGGGGTTACCACACTCGGAATAAATATTTATAAATCCATACATATATTTATTCCGATGCGGGGATCGAACCCGTGACTATTGACTCCGCGGGCGGAGTCAAAAACAATTATTTGCACAAATATTGCGTACCATATTTTTTCTTAATATATGCATTGTATCCTGTTGTATTTTGTCCTAAATAAATCGCGGCATCGATAGTTATATAAATGACGCGTACATCCCTATCTCACCGACGGCGTCTTGCTCGAAATTCGAATAACGCTTGGTCAAGCGCAACTCAAAGCCTGGAACGTGGCCCGGTCTAATTTGCACCGGCTCTGCGGTGCCCGTATTCTCGGAGCTCACTCTGCGCAGTTATATCTACATATATGTACCCGCTTGCATTCATTATATACCTACTTACCTCTCTGTTATGTACTCTAGATACGTTGCTAAAGCGCGCACATTTTGTGTCAATGTTATTTTCTACAAAAGATGTAAGTAAATAAACACTTACACACGTACACGTACACACCCCATATATATGTACATCCTACATACAAGTGTACAAGTGTGTCCTCACCTGTACTCTCCTACGGCGCCGAAACGTGGACACTCACAGTCCGTCTACTTCAGAAGCTCAGAGTCGCTAAGAGAGCTATGCTCGGAGTTTCTCCGGTAGATATGATTCGGAATGAACAAATCCACCAGAGAACTAAAGTCACCGACATAGCCTTTCGAATTAGCAAACTAAAGTGGCAATGGGCTGGTCACGTTTGTCGGAGAGAGCGTCTTATCAAACATAGTGTAGGACACCCCCCCAGCTAGATGGTGCGACGATCTGAGCAGGACGGCTGGCAGAAACTGGATGCGTGTAGCCGAAGATCGGGCTAGGTGGCGCTTCATGGGGGAGGCCTATGTCCAGCAGTGGACAGCCACAGGCTGTTGATGATGTATATATATGTACATATATCATAACGCTGAGCACGGGACTCCTCATTTCTTCCATGAGCGGACATTAACCACCCTTGTTCAAGCAGGATGTGCGAGATACACGGACTCATAATAAATACCTGTAGCCCATACATAACATATTTCGCCCATACGGGAATTAAATCCGCAGCCATTGACTTCGTAATCGGTTGCTTCGTCACGTGACATAAAAATAAAAATTAAAGTTTTTTATGCGTTATGATCACGTTGATGATTAAATATCATGATCATCTTACAGCAGTTCACTGCTGGATGTAGGCCTTCCCCAAAGCGCGCCGCATAACATGATCTTCTCCGCGCAGATCGTCGCTCCATCTAGTCTAACTTATTGTTTTTTTTTATGAGATAGGAAGGAAAACGAGCAGGTGTGTCACCTGATAGAAAGATCAATGCTCCCCGTAGACATTATGGAAGCGCCTACCCATAGGCATTATGGAAGCGTTGCCAGCATTTGAAAATTGTGTTAACATGTGTTTTGAAGGTTCCAATTTTGTATCTGTTCGGAAATATTGCTAAAGGTAACTGTTTCCACAGGGTAGTGATAAGTAGAAAGAAGTTAATGTAATCTTTCTTCAATTTTATTATTCCTGTTTTTGTTGGAATTCATTAAGTATTGACTGAAAATATTTAATGAATTCCAATAAAACTTAATTAAAACGAGTACTAAAAATATAATGATATAATGTTTGAATTTCGACACGCACTGTGGACGTCCTCTGCCCCACTTCGGGCAAATAGAACCATATGACGATACAAGTACAATTTTCTTACAACAAATTTTAGCTTCGACCGGGATTAGAATCTTAGTTTCAAATGCGAAGAGAATTTGACGGTACCTGAAAACAAAGAAGCAAGCAATAACCAGTTTAAATTTCTTATTTTACCAGTTTAATAATCGCAAATGTTCACAGACAATCCAATTGTCAGCTCCTAAGCCAATGGTCACCACACATAAAACGACACAACGTACATCGGTCCAATTTTCTCCAGTCCCAGAGCTCGTAGCACCGGAGCGCTTAGCTACGGAAATTATACCTGGGAACGTAGGCGCCGTATGGAGAGCTCACCTCCTTTGTAGTTTAGAAAGGCTTTGCAGAATGACTTTAATTCTCAGCTTCTTTTTCACGCGACCATTTCTACGGAGTTCTTTTGTATAAAGCTTTAGTCCGGAATTGTTTAACTTTAATTTATAACTTAAAACTCATTAAAATTAAAACGGATTTCAAGGAAGATAAGGAAATATTTATTATATCTTGCTTTTATACCAAGGAATATAATTACCACATACACATAATCTTATTAGAATAAATACACAATAAAAATATATATAAACCAATATGTCAAAAAAATATAAAAAAATATATATATATATATATATATATATATATATATATATATATATATATATATATATATATATATATATGAGCAACAAAATCTCCGACACTCCCACCTTTAAAGGTTTTATAGTAGAAGGTCTCTAAAATTAATTGTTTCTGATATCATAAATATTTTAAAAAACGAGGAAAAATGTTTACCAAAAGCTTCATACACTTTAAAAAAATAATTGTTCCAAATTATTTAAAACGTTTCTTTATATAACTATTTAGAATTTTAATTTGTACGTTTCTTGTGTTTTTTCTGTATTTAAGTAAATAGTTATAATTAGATTTATAAGTATTTAGTAGTTGTATACTATAGTATCATTAAATTTCTATTAAAAAATAAATAAAAAGCACTTGTTAAATTTCTAAAAAAAATTAATTCGATACGAAAATTACAATTGTTATTTTTAACCTGTTCGCGTTTGGGTCGTTTGAAACGACTCATATACTGAAAGTGCGACTTTCAAGATAACCCAAGTGGCGCAGTGGCGAACTAGTAATTATCTGATGAGTGATTGTTTATTTGCCTGCTCTGAAAATCAACAAAAATTACATACACCACTTAGATATACTTTTTGCATTAAAAATGTATATGATTTTTTAAGTACTCGGTGTCTAAATAAAGCTACTTTAATATTAAAAAAACTGAAATACACCGACGTTTACTTTTAGCAATTGTAAAATTGCTGTTTTGCATCAACAGATTTCCACTTTTAAGTAGATTACAAGTGTATTGGTCATTAAATAAACAAAATTTGTTGTGAACAATATTGCCCAAAAAACCATGTGGTTTTCAATTCATTAGTGTAAAACAAACTGGTCATATTCTTTTTACTTTTTAAAAAATTAAATATGCATAGTTTAAACAAGACAATTGGACAAAATAATTTGTTGGTCTTTTCCCGCCAACTTTCATCAGTGACGTTGTGTTTTTATTTCATTTTCATAATCTTATATTATTATTTGTTATATTGTTTAATTTTGGTGGCGTATTACACAATATAGTTAGATTAAGACTTATAAGTGAAATGAAATAAGTGCATGTATCGTGACTTCTTAAGTTGACTGAAAAAGTCCATGGAAGGTTTTGATAGAATAGCCACCATTTTATCAAGACGTAACGTGATATATAGTTGACTAGTTATATTTCAAGAGATTTGATGGTATCGTATTTTACTTGACACTGGCATAATAGTTGTAACTAATTGCCATTAAAGAAAAGAAATGAAAAAACCAATTGTTTTAAAACTATTAAATGAGTTTATGGGTGTATGAATTGCACCACCAAAAGAAAATAATTATGGAAAATTAAAATCTTAGGATCGCTGTGTTGATGTAAGGCGTTAATAAAAGAAGACGTCTTCAGATATTATAATATTAAGTTATATTATGTTATAATATAATTTATTTTAATTGGGGGTTTGTTCCATAATTATTGTTTGGTTTATTGTATAATAATTTACATTAAGAAATGTATCTCTTGCCACCATATCCGACATAGCTTAGTTATAAAATAAATATTTAACAATACTACAACACTCAAAGTATTATCATCGAAAAATCGCAGGTCACACCAAAACAATAAAAGGACAAGAAACTACAACAAAGAGAAGAAAGAACGCGGACGGCGAAAGTGATGGAAAGTTTTCAGCGAAAAGCGAAAGTTGGAAGTCGCAAAAGTTGCGGCCGCCGACTTTGTTTTCTCTCAACTTTAGATTCAATTTGTCGGGTGGTGGGCGAACACCCCGCCCGCCCTGCAACAATGAAACGTTTATGATTTTGTTGCGAAGTAAAGGAAACAATTTGTTTATTGAAATTGAGTATTTTTGTTGGACACTTTTCGATTCAGGATTTCAATTCGGAACTTCTAATGGTTGGAATAATATTATTTATGACTTTAGAACTTTTAGCTTCCGTATTTTAATGCTCGTACAGTTCTTAAGTTTGACCTGATCGATGCTGGCTGGCATAATTCTGCCCTAAATCCTAGCAAACAAACAGTTTAAAAATAAAATTGGGTTTTTACTGTGTCTTTTCAATTAGCCTTCTAAGCTGTAAACCTATTACTTTTCTCGCCAACTTACATCAGTGAAGTTGTGTTTTTATTTAATTTTCATAATCTTATACTTCGTTCGCATTAGTATCATCAGTTATATTGTTTGATTGTGGTGGCGCATTATACAATATAGTTTGGTTAAGGCATATAAGTGAAGTGATACGAAAAAAATGCGTGTATCGTTACTTTTTAAGTTGACTGAAAAAGGGTTTGGTAGAATAGCCATCATTCTATCAAGACGTAACGTGATAAACTGACTAGTTATATTTTTAGAGATTTGATGTTATCGTATTTTACTTGACACTGGCATAATAGTTATAACTAATTGTCACCAAAGAAAAGAAGAAAAAACGTTAATTTAAAAATATGGTTTAATAATTTTTTTTTTACTTTTAAAAAAGAAAACTAGCAATGTTTTTAATATTACGAGAATTTTTGTTAACCATTCCAACTAAGCTAATAATGTTTGCGCTATGATATGGTTCACATCAATAGTCCAGTGGAAGATACGAACTCACGACGTTAAGATCGTAACGCCGAGGCTTACCGGCTAAGGTCTTTATCCGTCCTAATTTTAAGAATTGCTGAACAGATTTTAATATAATTTCAACAGTAAATAAAGGATTTGATGTGACTTATTGACATTAAAACAGGCAAAAAACAATTTAAAAAAGTGTATAAATTTTGAAGTAATATTAAAAATGTTCAAGTTTAAAAGAGTGTGACATGCAAATCAATTTATATGTATTATATCGTAACGCTTTGAAGTTATTTATAATTCAAAAGTTCTACTATATAAGGTATTTTTACGAAATAGGCATATTATCGTCAGTTGCGTATTTTCCTAAGTCGCCTTTGGGTGTTTAGAAATATCTTCACTTTGTCTCGCTAAACGCTTCAGCAGAACATAGTTGCAAACTGTCATTAAGCTTCCCGTCGTATCCAAGACAAACAACTCTGCCAAAGTAAAGGTTAACAATTTTTCCGTCGACAAAATTCATACTCTAGTCAAGAAAATTTTCTCCGTATATAACCTACACTCTACACTTTTTGTTAGCCAACTTTTGTTCTATTTACTTCACTGTCCGCAACAAATTCTTGCTGTTCGCTAATTACGTTTCTTTATACGTGCAGTATGGACGTAAAAAGAAGATTTACATCCTATAAGCGCCATCTCTTACTATCTAGAGGTAAAATTTATAAGACTTCTACATACATTTGGAAAGGGAATGATACTGTAACCTTAATTCAATTTTCTATTGATATATTTAACATTGTTTTGACCTATTAAAACGATTGCTAATATATTTTTGGTATTTTTTGTTTTAAATCATATGTACAATATTTTTTTAAGTCATGCCGATATATATCCGCGCCACCTTTCAAATTGTAATAGAACTATTTCGTAAACATTTTTCTTAAGCTATACTTTAATATCAACCAACTTTTTTTTTTCAATTATAAAAAAATAATCGTATTGGTTAGGAATAGCCTTTACATAATCTAATCATCTAATGTTGTTGCTTTGATACTATGTACTTACCTGTAAACATGAACCATTACTATTAAATATTTTTTTTGCTTAGAAAAGTGTTGTTAGGTCTGAAGTCTTTAAACGAAGAGTATGTCGCAAGTAGCGGATTAGGGAGTACTATGTTACTTAGGTACTTGAAATAGATGAAAAAAAAAAATTATTTTCTAACTATATATTTTCGTAGTGGTAGAGCCACGCTGCAGACTAATACTTTGTCAAGAATGGTGTATTATTTGTCTGTATCATGAATGGGCCGTAAGAAGTACTATACTCCCACAGAAAACCTACGTTTGAGTGGTAGCTTAGCTACCGCACTTCGTCCGGTGAGTGGTTCAGTTTCAGAGGCCCAACACTCTCTCCCCTCCCATAATGACACTTTTCTTAAAGGTTGGCAACGCTTCTGCAACCTAAACCTGGTTTAGTCAATTTTTCCAGTCGAATCTTCGTTTAGCTTTTTCCCTCCAGCCCCTCACACCGATTGCCTTTACGTCGTCCTCAACTCCATCTAGCTATCTGAGCTTAGTCCTTCCGCGGCTTCTACAACCTTTTAACGTTTTGCTGTTTAGTAGTAGGTTAAGTAGTCTAGCCTCATCCATCCGTACTATGTGTCCAGCCCAACAAAGGCGTTTAATTTTGATGCTTTTGATTATATTCGGGTCATTGTACAGCTCCTAAAGCTCGTGGTTGTAAAGTGACCCCAGGATACACAGGACCAAAGATAATAACTAATACAAAAGATAGACATAATAAGACTTCATTTTGTTGTTTCAGCCCGAACGAATCATGTCACCGTACACGGCAATAATTCGTCGGAGCGGAAACCCCTTCGAGTTGGCCCACGTGCTGGTCTCTTGGCTCATTGGTGCTGGGTACGACGCGTTTGTCGTCGTTGGCTGCGCTAAACGGGACGTCTGTATGGCAATCAGATACCGTACTGAATGCCCCGACATACCTGACGAGAATCCGGTGAGGTTTATGACTAGACAGCTTCGGAATAGACAACTAAACACAATGTTTAGCTGTCTAGTCATAAGCTTTTTGTTGAAGTAATTTAAAAAATCACTATAAAATTTAAATTTTATAGCGCCTACTTATGATAAAAAAGTTTCTATAGCAGGGATTCCCAAACTATTTTGGGCAACAGAGAACCCGTTTTCAAAATACAGTGATACCTCAAACCCCCGTAGCTAACTTACTTTAAAAATCCTATCTCTATTTTTTTACTATTGATACTAAATAATTATCAATTTAAATCTTTGCCGTTGTAGGAGAGTAAAACTCATCAACTGCAAAGTTTGACACGGATCAGGGAATCCCTGGTCTAAAGTGCTAGATAGGACTAACAATAACTAAAAACTTTGAGAGCAAGACGAATCCAATTCGTTCCACTTTAAGATGCTTGTGAAAAACAAGTGATAGTTTTTTTTTTACTATTGATTTATTTATTTTATTTATTTGGGTGCACCTAAAACGTGTTCATAAATTTTTATGTTTTATGTTCATAAGTTATTAAATTTTTTATACTACAAAAAAATGTAAAACAGGTATACACAGAACTTAATATAATATGTATTATATTAATGCAAGTACAAAATTTCTAAACATTATATTAAAAAAAACAAATATTGTTAGAATGCGTAACAATGCCATCTATTTCTTTCGTTTTGTATTACTAAATGGGGAATCAAAGCGTGGGGGAATAGTTTGCCCGACTACGAGCATTATGTTTGCGTAAAATCGGTCCCTTTTTCGGAATTTAACGTATACCAAGACGTATGCTGTTTCATTTCTTTCTCCGCCCAATACCAATTGCTCTCACAAAAATACATTCTTGTTATTATTTTTTTCCATTCCATAAAAATATCTTAAACGCAAGCAAGAAGTTACAAAACATTAAAAATATTTAAAAAAACTTTTTAATGTTTATTAATAAATAGATGAAAAAATAAAACAAAAGCTTTTATTATTATTAAGTCTTATTTCTCGTTATATTCTTTCACAAATACTATGAGACGGGCAGGAGCATCTTCCTGAGCAATAAAAACGATTCTGCGATCTTTTTTTTATAATAAATGTAATATCGATTTATAATAAATGTGTGTAAAATATCATTACTACAATACTTTTACATTACATACTTTTACAATACTTTTACCGGATTTAAAATTTGTATATTTGTTATTATGAAATGTTTTTATTTTTATACGTATTAACTAACTTTATTTTTTTTTATATAGCGAGTTGGTGGGCATCGATGAAGAGTTAGTGGAGCTTACGGTCACGAAATAAAAACTATACGATATACATATATTTATTACGATTCGGATATCGAACGCGCGACCATTGAGTGCGAAAGCGGTCGCTTCGCTACTATGTCAATTAAGTCACAGCTCATATAAAATATATCGTACTGTTGGGCACGGGCCTCTCTATTTCTGTAGGAACGGATGTTAACCCACCAAGCTTGTCCAAGGCGGATTGGCGGAGCACCCAAACTCAAAATAAATAACTGCAGGTCACACATATGTATGTTTATCCCGATACAGGAATCGAACCAGTGATCACTGGCTGCGAAAGTGGTAACTTGACGCTGTCCCATAAAAAAACTTGGCCACTGAGCCGATCAGGTCGACTCTCGGTAATATGCATTACTTCAAACAGACCATCTAACGGTTTATTAACAAAAAATATTCATAAAAATATATACATACATAATGGTATGTATTAATATATAATATGTTATTAAAGGTGATTGTAGGACCTCCACCAACGGAAGAGAAGCCTCGATATCAATTGATGCCATTGCCTGATTTAACATCGAAGTATTGCCACGAAATGGCTATGAAGGAGGCCGCCCAGAAGCAAGCAGAACTAGTTAAAATAGAGCAAGCACGTCTTGAGAAAATTGCGGTATCTATATTAACTAAAAACTATCCCAATTTTTAAGCGAACTCAAAAAATATTTTTTTAGTATTGATTACAGCTAATTCTCATTTTATACGAATTTATTAAAAACGTATCTATCGAGTAAAAAGATAATTAGGTGTATATATTTATAATAAATTATAAAAAAAATTGTACTGCAAAATAGTATTTTGTTGTGTAAAATATTTGTTTTTGGTGTACAATAAAGAATATATCTATTTATATATCTATACAAAAAAAAATATCTTCAATTATGCTTCCAGGAACTTGAAAAGCCACCGCCAGATAAGATAGACGGATGGCGAACCCATGCGTGGGTGCTTGTGCTACCGGGCTCTAAGAATGTCGAGGAACCTTTTTTCATCGAACCGAGCGAAGGCAAAAATCATCCCTTAGACGCGAAGCAATATCAGCACATAGATTCAATTTATAATAACGAAAACTACTATGTGAGTTATTTTATATATTTTCGAGTTCATTTTGCGCATTATACACTTGGTTTATAGCGGTTCTTGGTTTATGTTTCTTATAAAGTATTTACACAGCGGAATAAAATGCATAAAACAAGTTTTACTTACAGTCAAATATATACCACTATAGTTTTGTATGCTATTATGTGTATATATGTATAGATATGTATATTTTATATGTATGTATGTGTGTATAAATATGTATATGTTATGTATGTATGTATTTATTTATGTGTATTTATTAAGTAAGTATTTCAAATTTGAATCGGAAGGTCTCAACGCGGGCCCGCCTAGTGAGATCTACTATGCTCCCTCCAACTTCACCTGTAAATTGTCACAAATAAAATAAATAAGTTTTTATCATCAAAACATCTTATCAACTGTTTTAATATAAGAACTTCACTTATTTTAAAAATATTTGTCTTGTTCTGCGTTAATCTGTATTTGTATTATTTATATTTGTTTCAGGTGAACCTGCAAAATTGTGAAAACGGTCTCGGTTCGTTGAACTACGATCTAAGCGACCTATCGTGTTGGGAACACCTGCTGGCTGGCGAACCTGTTCACCGGCGACAGATGGTGGGCATAGATTGTGCGGACAAGAAGTCTGCTGTCCAGACCGAGAAGCATCTGGACATGCCTGTTAGTTGGGTCGAAAAACTGGACATCAGTGCTGACGGTACTTATTTCTTAATTATCCGGTATAGTCTTTTTAACTTCTTTCTTGTATATTGTGGAACAATTACAATGATATTATTATTGCTGCGTTACATTTTGCAATGTTAAACCACAAGGAACGAAGAAAAAAGAAGACAAACAAGCTAGCGTTTCGCTTGATTTTTTTTATGAGATAGGAAGGCAAACAAGCAGGCGTGTTACTTGATGGAAAACAATCAACGCCGTCCATAGACTTCCGCAGCGCCATAGAATACTTTGTCAAGAATGACATAATTTTGTCTGTAGCATGAATGGGCCGGCTCCGTCTCGGGGAAGTACCACACTCCCGGAAAAAACCAGCGTCTGAGTGGTAGCTTAGCCTAACTGCGCTTCGTACGGTGAGCGGCTGAGTTCCGGAGGCCCAACATCCCTCTCCCCCTCCCACTCCCACTCCCATAATGACAAACCATACAGGTTAGGACAGGACAGGACTTCCTTAAAGGTCGGCAACGCTTCCGCACTGCCTATGGTACTGCGGATGTCGATAGGCGGCGTTGATTGCTTTCCATCGGGTGACACGCCTGCTCATGTGTCTTCCTATCCCATAAACTATGTTTGTTTCTCTGCTCTCCTATATAAAAAAGTAATTCTTCGCAGAATTTGAACAACGCTATCCCGGCAGTTACAAAGTGATACACTACAAGAAAGTGCTGCTTGAGAAATTCTCACCGTACTCGCAGAAAGATGGGATAGTGAAACGAATCAAGACGTTCGATGATTATGCACTAACCGTTCCTTTGATGACGTAAGACTTTTTAACACTGTTATAAAAATGACGGCCGATTGGCTCAGAGGCGCGGCCCTTCGCCCGCGGAGTCAATGGTCGCGGGTTCGATCCCCGTATCGGAATAAATATATGTATGGATTATAAATATATTTATTCTGAGTCTGGTAACCCCGCCAATCCGCATTGGACAAGCGTGGTGGGTTAACGTCCGTCCCTCCAGAAATGGAGAGACCCGTGCTCAGCTGTGGGACATATATGGGCTGTTAAAAAAAAATACAAAAATCAATGAAGCGGATGCAAAGGGGTCTTATCATACCTCCGTACTACGAGTATATATTATTAACGTCACAAGTACAAGTGCTAAATAACAGGAGGACTATAACTTTATAAGCCAAGGCCGTAGCCAGAACGTTCACTTCGGGAGAGGTCTAAGCCAGAGGAGGCTCTACACTCTACTCTACTCGCTCTACAATTAAAAAAAGTGTTTTATTTTAAAATAAGCTTACATTAATATAATAAATTTTACATAGATACAAATGTTATTATATTTTAATTAAAATTGTTAACAATTTCGAATTTTTTTAATATTTATTAAGCTCTTCGAGAGGGGGAGTTGCAAGCAGCAGCATGTAAAGATAAGATAAGTCTTTATTCGCTGACCAGAGTATTTACAAATAGTAAGATTAACATACTATAAATTTATAGAATTGATAGTGCCATCAGCAACCAGTTTTTGTCAGGTTGTCCTTTGACATAGGCCTTCCCTAGTTATATAATTTATCCTTTCGCCATTTTTGTATCTGGTTCCCCAGGTGCATACGCTTGAATAATTGATGACGGCTGCTTTTGTGCAGAAATATGTATGTTAAGAACTGCAATTCTATCTGATATTCCTTCTAAGCTGACTATCTTGGGTTTTAGGTATTTTTACACTAGAACAACCTCAAGCCGGCTGGCCTCCATGAGGACAGACCACCACCACCCCCCTAAAAATACCGGCAGCATGTACCTGAGAATAATTACCATTCATTTCATTCTACGCACCATCACTCTGTGGAACGGAATACCTTCAGCGGTATTTCCGAAACGATACAGCATTGGAACCTTAAAGAAACAAATCTACTATTATTCCAAAGACCGGCAACGCATTTGCCATGCCTACTGTATTAGAGATAGAGATTTTTATTTGTAATATGTATTTATCATACATTAGATTATTATGCAAAAAAAGGCATACAGAAACTAAAATTAAGTTTTTCCGTATACCGTCGTCGTGATGAGGTGTGTATAGTGGGTGCGTGTGTGCAAATTGCTTGTGTATTGTGGTTAATCTAAGTTTCCATGTCTATGGGTGGGCCATTCCATACTATCAGACGACACGCTTGCTCGTTTCATCCAATACGCCCTTCACGCGTGGGGAATACTGCAACAGTCTTTTGAGAGAGATCAATGTCCAACTTTGAAGTATTATATATGTATTAACTATATATAAACTATTAAGTGGATGAGTGAAGCCAAAGATCTGTGTAAGTAGCGCGTCTCGGGGTATGCCTACATCCAGTAGCGAAATACCTTGTGCTGTTATTGAAACGTTTTATGCAAACAATCAAGAGGGTCACCAGGTGGTAAACAATCACCATCATCCATAGATATCCGCAATACAAAAAGCTCTGCAGATGCGTTGCACACTTAAAGTAAGGTTGTAAGTAATGGAAGAGGGAAAAGACAATAAAGGAAAGGAAATTAATTATATATGTAAACAGTCCCTGGCCAAATTATTACACGCACTGCAAGATTTCATGTAAAATATTAATTACCGAGTGATATTGTACCGTTTTATTATTTTAAATTGATTTGTGTTTTATTTTTGCCTTATCCAATCAATTACCGATTTATTTGACATAAATAATACAGCATTAATTTAGAAAAGCATAAGTTTATTAAGTTTTAAAGAAAAGTGAAATAAATGTTAGTAAAAGTCAATATTTAGTTGAGCCACCTTTAGCCGCTATCACAGCTTTAATTCTGCGAGGCATGCTATCAATGCAAGACTGTAGTGTCCCTGAATTTGAGGATGATGGTTACACACATAATTAATCCTTTCTAGGGGCTGGGTTTTGTTGGTAATCAAATCTTTAACCAATTCTCTTTTCATCAGCTCCCACACATTTACAATTGGGTTCATATCAGGGCTATTACCCGGCCAATTTAGTATATATAAACTTACAATAATATTGTAGTTTAAATATAATTGCATAAAAACTTAAGAAACATAAAATTATTAAAAAAAATACAGTGTGTTTAATAATTTGGCCAGGGACTGTATGTAACTGCTATTTTCAGATACGAATGGTATCAGAACAGAGTGGACAAAATGCAGACAGTGCGAATAGACCACGTGAAGAGAGAGGAAAGGCAGATATTCGGCGTGGGCAGGAAAGATCACTTGCTTAGTTAGTTGAAATGTTTTTCTTATGGCATTTTTTTTTAGCCGCCCATATATGTCCCGCTGCTAAACACGGGCCTCTCCGTTTCTGGAGGAACGGACTTTAACCCACCATGCTTGTCCAATGCGGATTTGCGGGGTTACCAGACACGGAATAAATTTTTATAAAATCCATACATATATTTATTCCGATGCAGATATCGAACCCGCGACCATTGACTCCGCGGGTGGAGGGCCCCGCCACTGAACCTATTACTTGTCTTATGGCATATGAGAGAATATGTCAATTGAAATCGCTTTAAGATTCTTCGTTAAATGGCATCAAAAGTTACAAAAAAATGTACATGCTGTTTACAGAACACGAGTATTCTTTGGACGCACCGCTGACGTCGGTGGAAGGTATACACACGCTAGAGTACAACTACTACGCCCGACTCGACCACCTCACCAAGCTCGTGTGCACCCCGCTCACTCTCGAAGAATATTACACCGACCGCTCTGATAGGTAGTTATGATAATGGGTGTACAATAAATAATACGTAACAAAAACTACCGATGTTACCATAGTAGAAAAATAAACACCTTTGGTTGCACAAAAATTAATAATTACCCTAGTACTATAATATACTCTTCATTAGTAAGTGCCCTTTTGTAAGGTAGGTGTTTCACTTGATTGCATACAACGTCGGGCTATATAATACGTCGATGACTAAAATATCACTAAACGGCTAAATTTTTTAGAACTGCGTGGGGATATCTCATCTCTCAGCATCTTCTATCGTGCTTCAAGAAATTGTTCGGAATAGTCCCGGATATATATATATATATATATATATATATATATATATATATATATATATATATATATATATATATATATATATATATATATATACATATCCCGGTATAAATCCACTAGCGTACAACTTGCCACAAAGAAAAGTTTCGTGCCCGACATCTGATTTTCAAGAAACTTCTTTCCATACACCACTACTCTATGAAACCAGCTACCTCCAGCGGTGTTTCTGGACCGATACGACATTGGAACCTTCAAAAAACAAGCCTACACTTTCCTTAAAGCCTGGCAACGCTTCTGCGGTGCCTATAGCACTGCGGTATCTATGGGCGGCGTTGATTGCTTTCCATCGGGTGACACTGTTGCTCGTTTGCCTTCCTATCCCATAAAAAAATTAAACATTGGAATATTATGGCTAAATTGATAAAAACTGATGTTCATTCTTTACAGACTCGAATCAAGAATAATAGTTTACTCTGCGGGCACCAAAGCAGAACCGAAGCGTCAAGTGAAGGATATAACAGAGACGTACAGTCGCAACCCGGATGTGTCCTCTGATAATGATGTGTGGAAGAGGATCTTTCACATTCAAGACAACACTATAGAGTTGCTATACCATTACGCATATAACTTTGTAACCAACAATACAAGGAGTTACATAAAACCGAATTTGGCTGAAACAGGTGGCAAGATACTATTCTATCCAGACAAGACTTCCGGTTATATTGTAAGTTATGTATTTTGTTGGTAGCTTAGCTTTACACTTACTTTCTGCCAGCGGTCTCACATATGGCTGGGCTTTACATATACCCGACGTCAGTACTTCATTGAGTGGCACACATTACTTTGGCTAGATTCCAAGAGTGTGCCTGACGTAGGGGTCAACATTTAGACAAAATAATTTAAAAAATGAACAGCCTAAATGAATCCTCTCGACGTGTCGGTTTGACCATGAACTTCGATAAAACTAAAGTCATGGTCAACAATCATTAGGATCCACAACCGACCATTGTCAATAGTAAAACTCTCAAAGTTGTCCAGGAGTATATCTACCTAGGGCAAATCATGTAATTGGGTCCACCCAATTACATGATTTGCCCTTCTATCGGCTTCTTTCTCGAAGTTGTCTGGAGACAACTTCGAGAAAGAAGCCGATAGAAGGATTCAGCTAGGCTCGGCAGCATTTAGGAAACTTCGTCAGGTCTTCTCGTCGCCGAGCCTGAAGACGAAAGTCTTCGACCAGTGTGTCCTACCTGTACTCTCTTACGGCGCCGAAACGTGGACGCTGACAGTCAGTCTGCTTCATAAGCTCAGAGTCGCTCAGAGAGCTAAGCTCGGAGTTTCTCTGGTGATTCGGAATAAACAAATCCGCCAGAGAACTAAAGTTACCAACATAGCCTTTGGAATTAGCAAACTAAAGTGGCAATGGGCTGGTCACGTTTGTCGGAGATCCAACAATCGTTGGAGCAAACGAGTGCTGGAGTGGAGACCGCGTCTCGGTAAACGTAGTGTGGAACGCCCCCCGGCTAGATGGTGCGACGATCTGCGCAGGGCGGTTGGCAGAAACTGGACGCGTGTAACCGAAGATTAGAGGCCTATGGGATGATGGGAGGCCTATTACCAGCAGTGGACTGCCGGAGGCTGTTGATGATTTAAAAGAATAAAAACCACCATTGTCTTCTTTGTAAAAGTAATTGAAACCTAATTATGCTATCAGATACACTGCACAACCTGTCTAATAACAGAATTGCACTGGCGGTCGTCTAGTGATAAATAATCGACCGTAATTCATTTGATTTTTAGCTTTTTATTTTACGTTACAGGCGGACCCTTGCGCCAAGCAACCTCGTCCGCTTAACGTGTACTACACTCTATGCGAGAATATGGAGTGGGAGCAGAGAACCAACAAGCACATCCGCGATTACGTCGCCGACATTACCGACGCCCTGGTGGTTCGGCACAAGGAAGTCACCGAGCCCCAACTCTACGTAGCGCTGTTCGACACCGAGCGGAACGAAGAAGCAAAGAGAGGGTGGAAGGAGCAGGTGAGCCTCTTATATATAATAAATTAAAAAAAAAGTGTGGTATGTCAAAACATCAATACTTTTCTAATTTTTTTATGTCTGACAGCACTTGACTAACTTGGTAATCTTTTCGGACTTTTACCGCCCACTTACATTAGTGACGTTGTGTTTTGATACCACTTATATAATTTTATGTTATTACCAGTTATATTGTTTAATTGTTGTGGTATATTGTACAATATAGTTCGATTAAGACGTATAAGTGGAGTGATGTGAAACAAATGCGTGTATTACTTTTTTAAGTTGACTTATTTTATTAAGACGAGACAAGCTGACAATATAAACTTATAAGACAGGCTTAAAAGGACTTGAACCCATAGCCGTTCAACCATTCAAAACAGAAATAAAAATAATCCTTTATGAAAATTCAGAATGTGTCTAAAATGGCCCGACTGGCGGTTCATCAGGGGGTGCTTGTTCCGGCCCTAATATACAGTAGTGAAAGTTGGGTTTGTCAGAAGAGTCATGAAAGCACACTGAATACGGTGGAAATGAGAGCATTAAGAAGTATGTGTGATGTGACTTTGAATGATAGAATAAGAAATGAAGATATCAGAAAGCGAAGTAGTAAGTAAGAGTAAAAGAATGTGTGACAAAAGTTGAGAAAGGGATGCTTCGATGGTGTGCGCATATAGTGAGGATGGATAAAAGACGACTGGCAAAAGAAATTTACGTTGCGAATGTGGATTGAAGGGTTCGTAGGGGAAGACCACGGAAAACATACCTTGATCAAATTACTGAAGTTTTGAAGAAAGGTCAAGAGTACCCTTGACCGGCGGGCTTGCAAGAGAAGAATGATGAGTGTGGAGGAAGCAAGGGAAGTATGACGAGATCGTAGCAGATGGAGATCTGTGGTCTCTGCCTATCCCTACGGGAGACTGGCGTGCGATATATATGTATGTATAAAAATAAACTTTTCCACAGGAAACCCAAAAAGCAGAGGTGACGGAGCGCGAGAAGGAAGCAGAAATTGATCCGCTCGCCCCGTATCTCGCACGAATGTTCGGGTCGGGGCACGGTGCGGTCAAACCGCTCACCTTTAAGGAGGCGGCGCTAGTCCGCGAACAGTGCATCAACGACTTTAAGTCCAAGCAGCTAGCCAGACAGATCTTAGTTCAAGACAGATATGATCAGGTAGTCTTTGTAGATACCGTAATTCTCTTTGCTAGCTACATTAAGTGTTGATGTATTATACATATAATAATACATGTAACAACGATGGCTAATGTACTGTAGTGATACATTAATAAATGTATCACTAATGTAATAAAGCTTTTTATTTGAATATATTAATATTAAAGCTTTTTTTATTATATTTCCTTTTTTAAATTCGTAATTTTAAAATTTAAAATAGAAAAGAAATAAATTGTTTTAGAAAGACAAAAGATTAGTTCGTCTGATGTCTTTCAATAGACATGTCAACTTCCGCCATACGAAAATGAGTTATAAAATATGAAATGTAAATTGATAAAGTATGAATAAGATATAAATGTACAGTGAATAGAACAAAGTAATTTCAGATTATTAATGGAGTCAGGCGTTACTTTGCGGAAATCCATCATTATGTGGACAGACAAAGTTTTACCTAGCTAAGATCCGCGACAAGCAAAACAATAACAGAAAACTAGTAATGTGTGTTTTTTCTTTTTCGCTGGATAAGTTGATTACAACTTACGCTATTGTTTTCCAGTTAAACGCAGAGTACAAGGCGAAACGGTTGTGGTACCTGGCCAACCAGTTCATCTTGACGCCGGAAAAGGAGACTGCATACTTTAATACAAGGTGCGATATTGAGTCAAATGCTTTTTGATATGATTTTCTTTAAACATTATCTTGACATAACGTAAAACTCGAGTTAAAACCTTCAGATATAAGAAACCACGTGGATTCTATTTATTTTTTATGTAGATTAACATCGTCGGGCCTAAAGTCGTTAGTAGTACGCCATCCAATTCAATATTTCTAAATCTCAATATATGTGCATGACAATAGGATAACAGCTGTGATAGTATGCTATCTCGTTCACCCTAGTGCCTCAGTACATCTTGCTATCTCTGTTCTTGATCATAGGTATATTTAAACAATACAAGGATTATAATTGTACAGGTGTATGTGATTTAGTGTGTGCTATGTTCCTCCTCGTTTACCTATACCAATATGAACGGGTCCTGAATGTAATATACTAACTACCATCCCCTAAGTCATAATAAGCCGTCATGTGATATAACTAGAAAAGTACATGTATTTATTGAATATTATGAAAATATTTTGTCTTTTTCAGTGCGGAGTTAGCGTTCCGGGTACATTCAATAGAAGTGCGTTTGACCAGACACAAAGATCTCTCTGGACCGCGATTCAAAGCTGTTGAAGATTATCTGGATAAGCACCCATTATTGAAGGACTATAATAAAGCTAGAAGATTTGCGGGTTTGAGATAACTTAAATAATTAATAAATTTTAAAAAAATAAACTTAATGGTCAGAATTGTTTGTAGATAAAATATACTACCTAATAATATAATAATATCTTTTGAATAATAATAAAATAACTAATGAATTTAGTAGTTTTAAAAAATCTGTAATGTCAAATAATTTGAGAAATCATAACTATTTTTTTTTGTTTATGGCAACTATCATATCAATGAATTCTGCCAATGTCAAATTAATTATGGGAATGACAATTTGTTAAATCTAAATGTGTTGTATGCGAAAAATGTTTAGTCATTGATCCCAGAAAAGTAAACGAACTATATTTGCATATTTTTTATGTTCTTTATGATTTGGCATATCAAAAGATTGACGTGTGGCATATACCATAATTACTTGTAGTTTTACTAGTTCAAAAAAATTATAATTCAAAGAAATATTCCCGAGGACATACATTAACTCTAACACGAACATCAATAAAATGACATTATTTGATAAACAATACTTTTATTCTGATTTATATAATAATCGTTATTATTTTTAAATAAATTTATAATAATTTTGATTTACTACTTTTTTCTGAAATTCAATAAATAATCCCAATACGAATACGTTTTATATTTTTGTACACCACATTTTTTAAGTTCAATATTACAAATATTTTTTAGTTAAAAGAAGACTAGCAATATTTTTATATTACTAAAACACTTGTTAGTCATTCAAAATAAGCCAATAGTGCTTGTGTTGTAAAATAGTTCACATCAATAGTCCAATGGACGATACGAACTACTCAGGCTGTAAGCCCGATCCTCACCCTCTTAGTCAATGAAGTCTCTTTTGCGCCTTTTAATATAACCAATTATAATAAAACGAATGAAGCGATAAACCAATCGAACAAGCCGCTTACAGTCGCTTGTCACCCAACCGGCGTGCACCCATCAACAGTAATGACGTACAGCAGCGTCGACGCCAAAGTAAAAATTATGACGTCGTACTAACCCCTAACTACTGAAATTGAGGCTTTATTATTATTTAAAGAAAACACAAAATAACTCAGGTCCACCTAACATCCAGAAACCACGAAGGTTTAAGGTTATGTTAGCGCATAACAGTTCACGTCAATAATATCAAAAAAACAATAATATTAAATACAGGCTATATATGTCGGTAGCATAAATTGGCCAGCTCGCTCGGAGAAGTACCACACTCCCGCAGAAAACCGGCGTCTGAGTGATAGCTTACCTACCGCGCTTCGTACGTGAGCGGCCGAGTTCCGGAGGCCTCCCCCCTCTATCCGTACCCATCCCATTGCCACTCCCATAACTGCCCATGGCGCTGCGAAAGTCTATGAACGGCGATGATTACTTTCCATCAGGTGACACACCTGCTCGTTTGCCTTCCTATCCCATAATAAAAATATATATATGAATAATAATAAAAAATAGCAGTATTAGAACCAGGCAGGCAAACCATTATCACAATAGAGTCCAATTAAAACTTGTTCCAACATTTTGCAAATCGCAGGGTATTACTTCGTTACAAGACTTATGATCGTGGTCTTCTTACTAAGTGGCCGGTCAGTGGTCACATGATACTAGGGTTCGGGCAATATCCAGGTGGATTGTGGTCTGTCGAGGTCAGTACGAAGTAATTACAAGGCACATTTTATTTTGATCGTTTTATTTATTCCTAATTGTATTAATTATATCGGGCACATAAGATGGCCCCGTCTACAAGTTGCACATCTCTTCTTTTTAAAAAGTAAAAATATCGCAACCAATAACAAGACGCGACACTCTTATTTGGCTGTTGCATACATACCATCACGCCTGTTTCCGTAGGAGTAGGCAGAGACCACAGATCTCCATCTGCTAAAATCTCGGCATACTTTCCTTGCTTCCTCCACATCTCTTCATACAAGCTCGCCGGTTAAGGGTACTCTTGACCTTTCCTTTCCTAAAATCTTCCGCAATTTGGTCAAGATATGTTTTCTTTGGTCTTTTACCGACCATTCCATCCACATTCGCAACGTACATCTCTTTTGTCAGTCGTCTTTCATCCATCCTCTCTATGTACTTAATCATCTAAGCTATGTTTAAATTCATTCAATTCAAGAGACACGCTTCGTACTCAGTGGCCGTCAGTGGGCACGTGATACTAGTGTTTGGGTAATATCCAGGAGGGTTGTGGTCTGTCCAGGTCAGTGCTCCAATCACCAGCTCCTCCTAACAGATGACCTCGGCCATCGTGTGTGGCTAACGCTAAACGCGAAAGCTTGTTCGCAAGACGCCGCTGTGGAGAGTCTGGTCGGGACAAAGGCGGCAAGGAAATGCTGCCCGAATCTGCGAAGTAATTATAAATAACATTTTATTTTAAGAATATAATATGTCTTTATTTATTTAATTATTATTTATATCTCACACATAAGATGGCCTCATCTACAATTTATACATCTCTTCTTTTTAAAAAGTAAAAATATCGCAACCATCAAAAAGACGCGCCACAAACTTTTCCCGCCAAATTAAATCAATGAGGTTGTGTTTTGATTTCATTTTTATATTATTCTTAGTTATATTGTTTACTTGTAGTTACGTTTGCTTATCATACAATACAGTTCGATTTTGGCTTATAAGTGAAGTGATGTGAAATAAATGCGTGTATCGTGACTTTTTAAGTTGACTAAAAAGTCCATAGAAGGATTTGGTAGAATAGCCACCATTTTATCAAGACGTAACGTTACAAGCTGACTAGACATTTGATATTATTGTATTTAACTTGACACTGGCATAATATTTATAACTAATTGTCATCAAAGAAAAAAATTGTCACGCCACTCTTATTTCGCTGCTGACAATTAAGTAATTAAATTATTTTGCCAGTATCAACAGTTGACAGTATTCCAATACAGGACAAATACCTTTTACATCGGGATAGATCTAAGGTTTTAAATAAGTTATTATAGGACAAATGTATGCGAGAAATAACTGAGTTTTGTGTTTTGTTAGTTTTTTAGTTATGAAAGTATATAATTGAATATAATAATATTGTTAACCTGAATGGTAATCATAGTTGGGGTGATCACTTGGTGTCTCCTGTCCGAGCCTCTTACGATATTCGCTGGCGAAGTGCTCTATCAGCGTGTCCATCATAACTGCTTGCTTTGAGAACACCTGCAATATTAAAAAATTAATATTAATTCAATTTGTTCGAAGATAAATTGTATGAAGATGTAGACAGTCAGAATTTTAACGACGTCAGGACCATTCACGACAAGCAAACAAAAATAGAAAAATAATAATGTGTGTTTAACCAGAAGAAGTTGATTTACGGAGAACTTAAACTAAATCTTAACGAAAAACGGCCGTCAGCAACTCTCCACTTCCTAACTACTATTAACAACACCAAATACACACTACCACTCTTCCACAATGTACATGACACATGTCTCGCTTTAACACGAGGCATCATCAGGTACAGTAGACTCTACGGAAGAAAACCGTTAAGTGTTGTCTTCCGTAAGATTTCCTATTCTTGTTTGCTTATCGCGGATCTAAGCTAAGTTAAAATTCTGACTGTCCACAAGGTAATGGATTTCCGCAAAGTAATGCATGACTCCATTAATCATAGTAAACATAATTCCCGAACGTAGTAATATAGTAAATAAATAAATGTTGTGTTTGTTCCCTATGCATTTGCCTCTCCTTCATCCTAAGGTTTCTAAGATATTATCTATTATTATAGTATAGTAAGACGCTGCGCCGGAGCGGGTCCTGACGCGAAAGAGTGTTGCCAGCCATCACGCCCCCATGCTAAAGGCGCGGAGTGCGATCCGCTACATATTTTAACCATGTTTGAACTTACTCTAAGGCAGGCAGAGTGTCAATTTTTATACTTTATACGAAAAAAGGACCCTAATAATGATTGAAAAGGATTTGTTAAATTTATTAATGGGAAGTTCGCGATCATTTACTGGCAACGCACCTGCAATATTTTGGATACACGTAAACCGTTCTCCACAACCATGAACTGCAGGAAAAGACACGGCAAACAGTCCTCGTTATCATCGGAAGGTAAACCGATGTCCCAGGAAAGTTCTTCATAAAGCAAACCCAGAAGTACAGTCTGCAAAAATATTAATATAATTTTTTTAATAAATTATTAAAATCAAAGATATTAAAGTGACAGGTGTTATCGTATCAGCATAAAAAATATTCATGTATTCAATTCATCCCGAAAATTATAACTTTAACATTATAAAATATCATTTTCAAGATACGAGTGTGTTGAATTTTTACCCATATCGAAGCAAAAAAGCGAAAACGCTGTAAATGATGCAGATGTCAAATTTTTTTATTGCATATCAGAAAAAAAATACTGCTACAAATAATTTGAGTTTCGCAGCTCTAATAGAAAACTTAGTATAGCGTTGAAAATTACCGTTTTTGAGTAATCAGATCAATATTTTTTTGTTCTTGTAAGTTTTCATTTTGAGATTTACTACCTTATTCGCTTTTTTGCGTCCCTAAAATACTTTGTCACTTGACACGTTCACGAACCGCATCCTGTTGTTATTTTAAAGAGGTCATTGAACCCTTTACGTCATATGTTTCAGATGTTGAGTTCAACTTTGAAACACCTTCATGTTTATAAATATATTTTTAATTTAAACAATGTATTTTATAAAAAAATTTATATAAAAATTTTAGAACAAACATTGTTTCTTTTAACTATAAGATTATATTTTGATTTATATGAGGAAGAGAACACCTTTATACTTCTTATATAAGCTTTCATCAAGCAGCCCCACTTAGCCTAAACTGACCATTTATTCTTAATTCAAAACGGCACGCCCATACTTTCATCTCTTACATCAGTCTTTTCCATACTTACAAGAGTCTTCGCATTAATTATATTTATAACATCTTTATATATTTATATGAGCATGTGGCGTCTGTACACACCACATTGTTTTTAGTGTGGCAACATTGTACACCCAGTGCCTCGTCCACTTCTCCGTCCGCTCGAATAGCGACGACACGCATCGTATTTGTTCCGCGCAATTTTAATATAACTATTGTTTACAATTTACATCACTGTTTTATACAATAATAAGTAATACTGTGTACAAGTAATAAATAGAAAGTTTTGAAGTGAATCTGGATTTCTTTTAACATCAACTCGAAGCCTCAACACGTCTTCAAGCAGGAATGTGATATATTATTATAATATTATATGTAAAATATTGTTTTAGTAATATTTATATTTTTTAGAAGAACAAGTTTACTTTAATAAAGTTATTAATGGATATTAAATAGGAATAAAATTTCAAATTTTGGTGCGGTTTCGGAAAACGGAACTATTTGGCGTTCCGGATTTTTGTTAGGGGACAATGTGACAAATGGCCCAAAAAGGTGATGTGACCTGTGTGACCCATCCAAAACAGGACGTGTATTCACTTTAATAAGGCCACACCTGCGGCTTGCATCCATTTCCTAGCAGCCGTCCTGGTCAGATCTTCGCTACATTTCCTACTTACACTCTCAGTGTCATCGATGACGTAAACGCCGCTAGAGTTAACAGCGACCAACACCGGGATATCTTCGTGTGTCAGCAAGCTGGTGAGACTGCGAACGGGCTGTTCAATCTGACCTTGAAAGAACGCTGCACTGAAATGATTAATCAATAAGTCTTTGGATTGGATGGTTACGGTAAGAATAAGATAAAAAAACTTGCTATAACAAATTATGACAGTAAGATTGTAGCAGTATTGGTATTGTCACGTAATGTTTTTATTCTTATGTATGTAAGGCTTGATTATAGATTGTAGGTTTATGTGTTTTTTTATGGGATAGGAAGGCAAAAGTGCAGGAGTGTCACCTGATGGATAGCAATCAACGCCGCATGAACATCCGCAGTGCCATAGGCAGTGCAGAAGCGTTGCCGGCCTTTAAGGAAAGTGACATAATGGGAAGAGGGGTCGGGGGGAGGGTTGGGCCTACAGAACTCAACTGCGCATCGGACGAAACGCGGTAGCTAAGCTACCACTCAGATGCCGGTTTTGTACGGGAGTGTGGTATTTCCCCGTGCGAGCCGGCCCATTAATGCTACAGACAAATAATATACCATTCTTGACAAAGTATTTGTCTGCAGCGTGGCTCTACCACTACAAAATTTTATTAATTATGTTTATGTTTATATTGCGCTGCACTGCATCTCTGTGAGGGTCGGGCGGTGGCAGAAAATCAGTTCCTCCGCTCAATGAATGGAGGTTTTGACTGAGTCATCGACCATTTGCTATCTATATGTACTGTTTATTATGTAATAATTTAATGTGTTTTGTTGCAGAAGGAAATAAATTAATCCATCTATCTATCTATAAGGGATAAGATACGTAGCACCGATATAAGAAAAAGGTCGTAGATGTCCTTTCACATTACCAGAGATTAGAATGGAAATAGACAAGACATTTTGCGCGTATGACAGACGAAAGATGGGCGAAGAAAGTCCCAACCTGGATAGGCCCGCTTGGAGAACCTTAAAGAGAGGAGACCATTAGAAAGAAGGTCTGATGAAATTAATGGATTGGTGTGAGCCATTTCCTAGCAGAGGTGTTACAAGTTTAGTTGGAATGATAAATAAGAGTTCTAGTACTATTTAAAAACATTGCTAATCTCTATTAAAAATATATAATAATACTTGATATGTGCTTACAGATATTTATTCCGAGTCTGGTAACCCCGCCAATCCGCACTGGACATGTGTGGTGTGTTAATGTCCGCTACTCCTCCAGAAACGGAGATGCCCGTGCTCAGCAGTGGGACATATATGAGATCGTAGAAAAAAAGCTCTATGTATAAACCTTTTTTAGACTTACCCGTAAGTGGGCAGCGTGCGACAATGGGCTAGGTACTTTGCCCTCAGTTTCCGTGGGGGCGCGGCAGGCGGGCGTTGGGCTTGCTCTAGCAGACGAGCCTCAGGGCTTCCCTTGCGACCCGCGGGCAATAGTGACGCCCATCGTCCAGAACGCGCGTGTTTCGGCAGATATTTATCTTGGTTCTCTCTGATTGGACAAACGATGATATTAAAGTCAAAACATCGGCTAAAGACCACATCAATCAGAAATTGATTAAGTCAATAAACTAAAATTATTTTAAGATTATTAATGGAGTCAGGCGTTACTTTGCGGAAATCCATCACTATATGGACAGTCAAAAGTTTTACTTAGCTAAGATCCGCGACAAGTCGCTTGTCGCGGATCTTAGCTAAGTAAAACTTTTGACTGTCCATATAGTGATGGATTTCCGCAAAGTAACGCCTGACTCCATTAACTTGTCGCGGATCTTAGCTAAGTAAAACTTTTGACTGTCTATATAAAATTATTTTATTTTCCTCTAATGTACCAACATTGCAGACAGGTGCAAACATCTCAGGAATAGTAGAGCCACGCTGCAGACGAATACTTTGTCAAGAATGGCATATTATTTGTTTATAGCATTAATAAATCGGCTTGCCCGGGGAAGTACCACACTCCCGCAGAAAACCGGTATCTTAGTGATAACTTAGCTACCGCGCTTCGGCCGGTAAGTGGGTGTGTTCCAGAGGCCCAACCCCTCCCCCTCCCATAATGACACTTTCCTGAAAGGCCGGCCACGCTTCTGCACTGCCAATGTCTATGGGCGATGATTGCTTTCCATCAGGTGACACGCCTGGTCGTTTGCCTTCCTATGCAATAAAAAAAACTTTGTTCTGTCACAGACTGCACCGGAGTGTTGAAGAGTGATAATTTATGACTGTATGTAGTTTTAATATATAAAAAAAATTTCGTTGAAAGATTAAAAAAATAGATCCTCGGCCACAGCGCTACCTGTCAGGTCCATAAGTATCCTATCTTTTATGCTGAAAGCACCTACGTAAATTCAATTCAAATTGTTCATTTTTTCCTTAGAGTTGTAGATATTCATGAACAGTAATGATTGCTTAACATCAGGTGATTGACTTGCTCGTTTGCCTATATATTCCAAAAAAAAATATCAATAAACAATTTGGCATTTACAATATCCAGAAAAGTTCTACAAATGTCATCTGAAAGCGAATCTCATGCAGTTTTACCTAAAGAACTTAGCGGTGTGTCGATGCGGGTCGTACGGCCCCAACTGTATCCTCGCCTGCAGACCCCCCAGCATTACAGCTTGGACGGTCTCCAACGGATACCTCCCAGTCACAACGTTATGGCGCGCTTCTTCATACAACAACTCTTGGATGCGGGAATCTCTTGAGAATATGAGAAAGGAATGTATTCACATATATACCACTAAAGTAATTTCGTAAATGGTGGTTTAGTAGTGGTAGAGCTACGCTGCAGACGAATAAAGTATTCCTCTGCAGCGTGGCTCTACTACTAGAAGACATTAAGAATGGCATATTATTTGTCGAGCCAGCCCATTCATGCTACATGAATGGGCTGGCTCGCCCGGGGAAGTACCGCACTAGCGCAGAAAACCGGCGCCTGAGTGGTAGCTTAGCTACCGTGCTTCTCCCGGTGAGCGGTTGAGTTCCAGAGTACATAGATGTATGTAATATATATGTATAACCAATATTTGTTTCAATTAATGTTTCTAATGTATGTATGTATGTTTAAGTTGTAATCGTAGACGTAGAATTTTTTCACTATTCTAAATCTCTGACTATTGTAGGTATAACGTATATTGGATATTGACGACCTAAATAGCTTAGTAGTAAACTTACTGCGTGCGAAGTCAATGGTTGCGGGTTCAATTCTCGCATCGGGAAACTTATATACACCATACCGTGTCTCGACATCTCGCTATATCGTCTTAGACAAATGTGATGTCTATTTCCATAGAAATCGGAAAACCCAGTGATCTACAATGGGACATAAGTATATGGACTGTGAAAAACCTAAGATGTGATAGAAATAACCGAACCTATATAATATGGTTCGGCAAATGTTGTTCTACCCTTTCCAGTAGATGGCGTGATAAGTTTTATTACTTAATTTTTAATAACTTGAGCACAGTACAGTGGAATGTTCTTTTTTAGCACTAAACCCACATATTTTGAGGATAAATAATTCTGGTGATTAATTTTTAATCAAGTTAAAAGAAAAACTAGGTATTTAAGCAGTCTTTCATACTCACTTGATGCCCTCCTCTAGATGTTTAGGGAAGAACACATTTCTCTGGAGTCTGAGCACGGGTTGGTCGCGCGCTCTACGCGACGCCGACCCGTGTCCGTACCGCTGGAGTAGCTTCCGCCAACCCGCCCAGATGAGCCACGGACAGTGGTGCGGTTTCAATTGAATTTCTATGACAAACACTCAGGTTGTAACATACCTTATTTATATTTTGGTGTTTTAATAGTGGTAGAGCCACGCTGCAAACGAATACTTTGTCAAGAATGGCATAATATTTATCTGTAGCATGAATAAGGGCCGGCTCGCTCGGGGAAGTACCACACTCCCGTAAAAAACCGGCGTGTGAGTGGTAGCTTACCTACCGCACTTCGTCCGGTGAGCGGCCGAGTTTCAGATGCCCAACACCCTCCCCCTTCCCTCTACCGCTCCCCTCCCACTCCCATAATAAGACTTTTCTTAAAGATCGGCAACGCTTCCACACTGTCTATGGCACTGCGGATGTCTATGGGCGTTGATTGCTTTCCATCAGGTAACACACCTGCTCGTTTGCCTTCCTATTTCATTAAAAAAAAATACCTAAAGATAGCGATGAAAGGGAGCAAAATCTAGCGCCCTAAGTTCAAACCTAATGTTTGAATATAGGGCGCTAGTTTTTGCCACCAATGAATCAACTGACTCTGTATATAATGAAACAGTCCTGTCGTAGATTGATTTTGTACGAGCTGTATAAGATTTTCTGTTCGATCTAGGAGACGGATTTCATTATACAGATTATTACTATCTGGCTTATTTCTCACTAAAGCGTTGTACATAACGATGAAACATAGCGATCATATTTCTCGCATTATCGAGTTGACCATTTACATCGTATCTCGCAGACTATATAAAGCATATTTTTTTCAATAAACATACCCAAAAGAGGGCTGCACATCCACAAAGCGAACACATTTGCCGCCAAATTCCTAGCGCTCGGTTGCACCAGACCCATCTCCTCAATGGCGAGTATCGTGTTAAGGAATCGGGCTGCCGTCACACAAGACAATGCCTCCTCAGAACTCATCTCCACCATGACTGCGGTGCGTGACATGAGATACACACAGGTCACAGGGTTCGAAGATGTCGACGAGGAAGACGCTGTGCTGCCTGAAGAACCTGGATTTACAGTTAAGAAATAAACTTGTAATGTTTGATTGTTTTTCGACCAATAGTAAAAAAGCTTTTAAGATTTTGATACACAGAATATCGTTGTTTTTATTTTACACAGCGAGTACAGGGATCGAGAGATACCTTCCTCTCCTTCGATTACTTCCTGTTTCCCCTCTCATTATTCACATCTTTACCCTCGAGTAGGCAACGCATTTGCAGTACCCTTAGTATTCTGGATGTCCACGAGCAGCGCTGGTTACTTACCTTCAGAAAACTTGCTTGCTCCTTTACCAATTTCTATTAAATAAAACGCTGATTAAAGAAGACAAAAAAATCTCTGCTCACTTTTGGGAGAATAAATATTTTATATTTTTTTCCCTATAATACTGAAAAGGTTTACGGAAATGTAGAATATAGGGAAAACAAACGAACAGCTTGAAAATTTCCCTATTTTTACTTTCAATAGATGTCGTTTGTGACGGTTTTATAGTCTACCTGACGTGTTGTTATACAAAACTGTCGTTTCTTTTGTGCGATTTTGAAATATTCTGGTATGTAAGTACTTAGGTATTGCATACCTAAGATAAGTCTACCAGGACATATCATTTTTGTTAATTTGAATTAACCCTTCTTTGCATAATGGTGGAAATTTCCATCATAACACTGAATGCCCAAAAATTATATTATATAAAAGAACAAGTTCACTTCAAGTTGATCGTGTCTGGATAGCTTTTTAATGTCCATTGCATAAAAAAAAACATAGCTGTCAAAAATATGCAAGTGTCACCATCAGTAAAACGAGCTTGAAGTTATCATTCCGCTTTTTGTTGTAATTGCAATAAACGTATGATTTTGTTTTTATGATATTTTACAATTTCTTGTAGTAAAAATAATAATTTTTAGTTTAGTTTTAGTTAATCATCATAAAAAATAACATACATCTAATGATATCCTCTTTTATTTCTATTTAGTATTAAGCCAATGATCTTACTTTGCATGATAATGGTAATTTCTATCATATGGTTTTTTACTAAATTTATACTATAAATATATACTAAGATTTTTTTAACCATTTTTCCTTTAATTTTGAACATAAATTATGTCACCTTGATTTATTTCACCAATAAAGAAAAAATCATGCAAAGAAGGGTTAAACACTGGTTCATTCATTTATAATAATGTAAAAATATAAATGTCTTTAACTTTTAGTTCTGATAAATGACTTTGGAACTACTAAATAAATCTCGCTTTTACCTGGCAGAGGTGGTGATATGGCGCTGGAAGAACTGCCACCACTGGTGATTGGCTCCGTCGTACTGAACGAGCCAGCTGCTATGCTACTTGACGCGGTTTGATTGGAGCAACTGCTCAGATTTGAACCTGCACGCCCAAATGATAAATCATAAATATCTGTCTCTAATATGTCAAATGGTTACGGGTTAAATTGTACCGAACATAATCTATGCTATTTGATTTCTGCCTTAAGAAGGAAATAAAAAACAAAAATCATCATCAAAATCAAAAAAATCATAGGCCATACATGTCCCACTGCTAAGCACGTGCCTCCCCACTTTTGGAGGAGCGGACGTTAACCCACCACACTTGTCCAATGCGGATTGGAAGGGTAACCAGACTCGGAACAAATATCTGTAGGCCATATATATATTTATTTCGATACTGGGATCGATCCCGCGATCATTGACTCCATGGACGGGGGGCCCCGCCACTGGCCCAAGTGGTCGTCATAAATAATAAAAATCAGCATTAAAATAATTTATTTGAAGTTAACGCATTTATAGGTGTGCTCATGTCAATATAAAAAAATACCCACTTGTAGTTTCTTCTAAAATCAATAATATGTTTTACTCAACGCAATAAATTCTTACGTAATAATTCTTCTATACAAAATTAAAAATATTGTAACAAGTGTGTAGTCAATCTGTGTCAAGTGGACACGAGTCGATGAAACGCATCAGCTTCATGATGCTGGTCATTGATCATTGAAACGTTCCCGTTTGAAAAAGATCATTGACGTCGTCACTGTTAAATAAGTCATTGATTCATTTACTTTTAAAAAGGTCATTGATCCCTTTTATCTTTATTTTTATAGATGAAGTTTTAATGTAAACAAAGCTGTTTGCTACTGCGCTTTAAACGATAAGCATTAAAGCCGGAGCTGCAAGCTGACTAAACTTTCAATGTTCTTTTTCGAAACATCTTTCTCGAAGGTAAGTTACACATTTACGCGCGAACGCGAACCGGACTTTAGTCTCATAGAATTGAAGACTGTACTTTCAAATTAAATAAATAATTACAGTTAACATCCCTTACCCATGACACTTTTCTCAAGAGAATCTGAGCTGTTGCTCTCCTTGGAATCAGCCTGAAGAGGCTTATGAGATTCGTGTTTATCCCATTCATTGTGGCGACCAAGAGGGCTATAGGATAAGTGAGGCAGTCGCTGAGACACCGAGTACAAATGTGCATTAACCTCTGCTTGGAGTTTTTGGCTTTGAACACTGTAGTACTCTTCACGAGACCTAAATTCGCTAAAACACGATGTATAAGTTAATAGATTTCATTTCATTTTCGACAGTTGGTCTCTCTATCTGCAGATAGAAGTGTCCTGCGGTAAGTTTTGTTGTTGTGGCTAACCAAAAACTACTAAATTTTAGTTTTCGAAAACAGTTGTGCAACATTGTACTGAGCCTGATATTGTGATATTGGATCGCACTACACGCGAAGCAATAATAGTTGATATCAGTGTTCCTCATGACGAGAATCTCATCAAACCGAAAAGAGATAAATAAAATATATCAACGTCGCGCATGAGATTTCCGCCATATGGCACGTTGATTCAACTGTCAATGTACCCATAGTTGTCTCTCTAATTGGACTATTGGTTAAAAATTTGACGCCCATCTGTCCAAGTTAGATTTGTTAAATTCATAAAGCAGCTATCTTGTGCACGTCTAGGATCGTGAGAAGGTTCCTATCCTTGGATGCATAATCCTTCATGTGCTTGGTTTATCCCGTCGCGAAGGATTAATAACCCTAATAATAATATTATTTTTATTATTCAAAATCCAAAAAGCAGCCATATTGTGCACGGCTAGGATCGTGAGAAGGTTCCTTTCCTTGGAAGCATAATCCTTCGTGTGCTTGGTTTATCCCGCCACGAAGGATTAATAACCCTAATGATAATATTATTTTTATAGATTTTTTTTTATATTAATAATATTGTTATTAAGAGAAAATTATGTAAATAAAAGAGAATATTATTTTTATATTAATAATGTTGTTATTAATATAAACTTAACTCTGCGCAAGGCGGCTGGCAGAGAATGGATACGTGTAGCCGAACATCGGGCTAGGTGGCGCGCCTTGAATGAGGCCTATGTCCAGCTGGCTGATGATGACTGCCGCGGGCTGATATTGATATTGAATGTTCTTATTAATAGAGAAATATGTAAACTACTAATCGCACTTCAGTTATCTGATATATTTTAATTTTTGACACTAATGTCAAAAATTTAAATTCCTATCCTGCCTTCTCTCCTACCTACTTGACTACTTTTTTCATCACCCTTTTTTAAAGAAATAACAGAACTACAGTACAATAGCAATTTATAGGCGTCAGTGATTACTTATCATAATTTATCTTATTTCTTAAAGTAAACCCTACTACGTCTATAAAGATGACATGTTTTAATGGGGATACTATCCAAAATCTAAGCAAAAAATATAGAGCTTTGATGGTTTTTTGTAAGCCATACTTACTTGTATTGATATTCGGCTTGCATAGGATAACCGCGTCTTGAATAATCAACAGGAATTATTGTTATGTAATTACCACTATTCTGAACATTTGGACTTTCCCCATATGCCCCCATGTCTGACTGATGCTCCATTTATTTAATAAACTAAAAATATATAACACCTTTCTCTTCCATTGTAGAATAAATAATAAAGACTACATTTCGTAAATATCGATCTGGTTTGGCGCCAAGTATGTGTTACCAGCATTGAATGTTAAATTTATATATGACTATTTGATATTTTTGGTAGAATATTTCAGTATTTATTCTAAATAATAATAACAATGTTCATATAAAAATATATAACAAAAAATACAAATAATAAATTATATTATTTAATTGTTCTTACCTAAAAAAAGAAATTTGTTTAAAAAAAATTTGATTACTTTGTGCGGTTGTTCGTTGATTTGATACCTACTGCTTAATGTAATTGTATAGTCTATGCTTAATGTTACTGTTTGTTTTTTGCCAACAAGACTAACTGACTTCGCTATCCATACTGAAAACGTTTCATAGATTTTGATGAAGCGATAAGCAAAACAGTTTAGAACGCTAAAATATAAGAAACCTACTTTTTCGTATGATTTTCTGGTAATATGAATCCTGGGTTAGGTGATAAGTTTTTTGAATGAATATTAATTCAATAGTAGACTATTTTCTAATCAAATATAATAATTACAAGTTTTTAACCATTGTTTGCAATGTCAAATTAAAGTGATGATTAATACATGTTTTGAAAGAGTTTATAGATATTGATCTGCCGATAATGTACTGATATATATTTTTACGTGCGATACGAATGGAGGCAAAATTAAAAGAATATCGTGATCTTCGTCGTCGAAAAGAATTAACCGAAAATGCAATGGAGAAAATAGAAAAATCTAAAGAAAAAATTGTAAACTTTTCAATTCCAAATATATTTTCTGAAAAAAATGTAGAAAATCAAGACGAAGTTGCACTGGTTAGTTTAATTATAATTTTTAATCTAACATTAGGTCATAACATAACAACTCATTTTCTAATCGCAGCATCTAGTCAGTAATATTTAATATTTAACTTTCACTCATTTCATTCATTAGTTCAGAAAAATTCAATTTCTTTTTACAATCCATATATTTCCGAAGGTTGGGTATAGAGGTTCGCTGAATATGCTTGTTCAGGGCAGATTGGCAGAGTTCTCAGACAAAAATAAACCCACGACCTTAGACCTTAAATTGAACCCATGACATTAGTCTAAGGTCATGGGTTTAATTTAAGGTCGTTTAGCTACACCATGCAGCCAATAAAGTTATCAAAATGTCATTAACCATAAGATATTATATCATTGTTATTTATAAAAGATTTTATTGATTTTAATTTTATTAACTCTTTGGGCTTGAAAGATGACACTCACTCACCATACAAATTAATGCTACTGCACTCAAGAGGTGACTCCCCTACTTGATTAGAAATTCAATCTGCAACAGTGATCTTTGAAGTGGGTTCATAAACTCTTTATTTATAATCTTTATAACCTCTAAAATGACACTCAAATGGAAATAAGGTGGGGTATTAGAAGTATATGAGTATTGTTATATAAAATATATAAATATTATAATTTTTAAGAAATTATTTCCGTTAAGGTGTATAGATATGAAAAATGCAAAAATATTTTGCACATTAATATGTAATCTTTATAAGTTAGAGACAAGATGCATTAAAAATGCAGTGAAGCCTATTGAGTTGCTGGTATCTGTATGAAAAGAGTTTCAAGGGTTAAAATACATATACAACCCCATTTTAACCTGTTTATTTATTATATTACAATTTTAACTATTCTTTTGCAGTTGGAAAGAGAAGTTTCCACAAATACCAGTCTACTAATACAACCCGAAGAAACTGTGGATTTAACATCAGAAGTAAGTGAACTTGAGTCTTTTGAAGATGATGCAACCCAAGAATCATGGAGATATTTCATACTCAAATGGACTATTTACTTTTTAATATGGATAACATTTTATATACTGTTTTTAAGACTACAATTTGGGGCAGTATACTTTGTTTTCTCTGTATTAATAGGGATCTACCTAAACACTAGGACTAGACCAAAAAAGAAAGGAGAGGTCTCTGCATACAGTGTATTTAATGAAAACTGTGTTAGTATAGATGGAACTCTAACAGCAGAACAATTTGAAAAGGAGATACGATTTGGACCTGGAAGTGTAAGATAGTTTAAGAAACATTGAAAATAAATAAATAAAGTTATATAAGTAAATATGTTTAATAAAATCATGGTATTCAGTGAAGTTGTAGTAACTTGGAGAAAATTGAACTAGAGTTAATTGGGAAAAAAATACAAATTTGAGAATTAACTACCCAGTAACTATATGTTTAAAATTCTAATATTCCAGTGGCACCATATCCATAGTTCACAGAATATACAACAGTAAAGTCTGTATTTATGGTGATTTCAGCAGCCTTATACATTCCAAACAATATTTTTGACATGCATTTACTTTTGCAGTGGATTTTGAGTATAAGAGAGTACTTTTTAGTTTATAATCGCAAATGGGATATTTTTCCATTTGCGAAGAGATATCACCGTCTTTCTAGACACTTCCAATTTATTCCTTCACAACCCTAAATATGCGGCCTTATTATGTAACTTGTGCAAACACTCATTCGTTTTTGTAAAAATTTAAAATCTGACAACATTGATAAACGAGGTGGTTTAAGAAACTCAAGTAGCTTAGCCCAACACCTTCCCCTCCCACTCCTATAATGACACTTTCCAAGGTTGGCAACGTTTCCGCACTGCCTATGACATGCTGCCTATGCCTATGATATGCCTGCTCGTTTGCCTTCCTATCGAATAAAAAAAAACTTAATTACCAATGTGATCTTTAAGTGAGGTAACTGAATAGTGAAGAAGCATATTTAACTGTATGAAAAAAGAAATTTGTAATATACAATAAAAAACATTTTCATGAAAGATGCTTATCTTCGATATTGACAATGTTAATTACTGAAAACCTATTGGACGGAATTGATAACGGAGAGGTTATTTAGAAATGATTAATCGCAAATGATTTTTTTTTACAAAAAAATGCACTTTTATTAGGCTGAAACAATCGGTAAGTGATACAATAAAGAATAGTTGCGTGCGTGATGAATGTGCGGCGGGCGTGACGTCATCTGAACATGTACTAGTCGCAAAAATTTTTTATATTTTTTACTTCGACAATATCGAACATGTTACTTCGACATGACGACATGTCTATTAATTATGTATGTCTAATAAGCCCTTTTTCAACCTTTATGACAATAATGTACTTCGATTTTGGGTCTTTAAATGGATGTTGAAACACTTATTTAATAAACATATTAAAAATATTTCCAGTGTTGATTTTTATTTTTTTACTATTGAAACAAATTATATCAAAATCGAGGAACTTCTTCAAGTCTTCTCGTCGCCCATAATTTAAAGCCTGATGAAGGCTTCAATCAGTTCCCTCTGCCTGTACTTTAATGCGGTGCCGAAACTTGGTCCGTCCGCTTCACACGTTCAATCTCAGAGGGCTATGGGTAGCGCCAAGCTCGGAGTTTATCTGGTAGATACAGTGGCGTATCTCGATGGACAAGGGCCTTTCCACGTAGTTTGAATTTATCTTAGCCTTCAAACTTATGATAAGAATCGGATACAGTGGTTGCACTTATTCTTAGTAGGATAAATCCATACATTGTCTCTATGAGTTGATGTCCAATTAACATCATAAAAAAAATCTTGCGAGCGTCCGCTCGAGGTTTTCTAACTTCAGGAGTTGGATAATCCGCTTTTTTCAAAGCTTAGGTTAGGTGCGCTGGACCAGGGCCCCTTAACCTAAGCTTCGCTGGACACGTATACTGGAGAACGGACAACCGTTGGAGAAAACGAGTGCTGGAGTGAAGATCGCGTCTCGACAAACGTAGTGCGTGTGGAACCTGGTTAATGTCCGATCGCCTATTATGTCCAATGTTTAAAGTGAAATCTGTTTTTAGAGATTCGGAAAAAGGGATCGAAATAATTTGAATTATTATAATAAAATTGATTTTAATAATCACATTTATCGAATGACAACAAATATAAACAATACAGTTGCAACATAATTTATATTTATAGCAAGACTAAAACTTAAAAACTATATTTTTTATAACATTTCGAGAGCATACATAACAAGTTAAAAATCTCTTAAGACGGAAGCTTTAGTTTACCATAATCCTTGAGTATTAAAAAAATATAATTTAATGATGGCTTAAACACCTAGTTGAATTCATTATATATAGTTAGCTATTACATATATTTTTTAAACTATATTTTTAAATATTTATACTTCAATATTAATCTTTAATAATAATAGTAAACCTCATTTTCACAAAATGAATATTGACTTATTGTTTAAATACTTTCGACTAATATTGTTTTAAGCGTAACACGGAACATAACTTTAATAAAAAAATATAAATTAGCTTCTCTGGTCCCAATATAGTAAAACCAAGTTTAAAAATTTAATTTTAAATACATTTTCAAATTTTAAATATTTGGGGCATATGCAGAATTCAAATTAATTCTTAAATTGATTTATTGTACTGGCAACACTCTTTGGTATAAAATAAGTATTTAAAATAGAATCTCTTAGTAACCATGCCTTTTCAAATACGACAATGCCTTATAACTTATTTAACAATAAAGCCAGGTTTTTTAAATTAATTTGCCGTATAGGGGAAGATATTATAACTAAATATTTTATTGTGACATTCCATTTTATATTTTTTAAAAACTGATAAAGTTAATAACTGGAAAAATAACAACTATAGATATTATTCAAGTTAGTAAAATTAGATGTATTGCATTATGAGTATATGTTTGAGCAAAATAAGGAATGTTCTAAGTTTAGAGCATTAGCTTAAGGAAAAAAGGCATTCCATAAAATTTATAAGGCTTTACTATTGACAACAAAATATAGGTACCTTGTGTAAAGTTTATTATGCGTGCTCAAACTTCCATAGAAATAACAGACATTGTACGTTAAGATAAATCTTCCTTATTAATGGCTTACAATAAGGTATTAACTTACATCAAAGTAACAAACAATTGTGGGCCTTGACTACACTTTTAATGGCACAAATTCCTATTGAGATTTTTTGTAAAGTTGCAAAATTTTATAAGGCACAGAGTATTTACAGTTACAAGTGATGGACGTTGAATGATTTCATCATTTATAAACCACGCCACTGAGAAACGATGTTAGACGTGATAAGTTTTCTAGCTAACTATCTCTCTAACATTAGTATAATCACCTTGTCATGTCATGGGCTATATACAAAGTTTTATACATATTTCACTATTATGCCATACAAGATTTCAAAATCGTTTCTTTGCCCAGCTTACATTAAGTTAAGAAAAAAATTACTTTAGCTAATGCATACTACTACAAAGGATTATCTAAATTTGTACAAATTAATTTTCAAAATTAAAAAAATTATGACACCTACCTCACACGACACTAATTAAATTTAGATTTAGGTATAATGTAAAAAAAATTATCATAATGATAAATATGGTAAATTATTATTCTTTAATTTCCGATCTAAATTTTTAAATGTACTAGGAATGTAAAATATACATACAATTTTGATCAAATTAATAGAAGCAACGGGATAGTTTATAAAATTAATAAAATTTAACATATGTATAAGAGTATATGTGTTCACAAGAGATAAAAAAAATATATATGTAGATTAAGACACATTACATATTTTCTTCATGCTATAAACTTTTGCATGTAGACTCAAAAAACAATACATAATTCTTTGTTATGACTTTACTGACATTTTTTCGTCATTAAAAAAGTAATAAAAAAATATTTAATTTAACATGTTAGGCTACTTTTTAATAACGATTTACCAGTAAAAGTCGTTCAAGTTCATTTTTAACAAGTTCAAACGCCTTATACTATATTTACTCATACAGCAAAAAATGTGACCATGATACCAGATAATGAAACAAATCATTATGGTTCCATATTAGTCATAAAAAAAATATAAAAAGATCATAGTCAAGATAACACACATCTCAGTTGTATATTTTTTTTAGTTACACATGAATCGCAGACTGGCTTTAAAGAAATAGTTCAAATCATTTTTATATGATAGTCTCGATAATACATGTATGTGAGATATATATCTATTGTCATGTATAATATATCTTCTTCCACACTGATCTTTCATGTTGGGCTACTTTGGCACCAATATGTGGAACTTGTGAAAAAGGAAATTATGTATTTATTCTAGCAATATAAAATATTATAACAATTTATACCTATTTTATGCAAATCTTTTTAAATGGCAACACGGGAATATTTTGAGTAAACTTATATGCTGTGCGGGTAGTTTCTTTAGGATTAAAATATTCAATTTTATTTTTAATTATTATTCTGAGTATAATAAACTGGTTTTCAATGTTGAACACCACTCTACATATTTTTATTTAAATCTATAAATTTCTAATGCTTACATACATATCGTCTCGCCTGTTTCCCGTAGGGGGTAGTCACAGATCATAGATCTCCATCTGTTACGATCTCGGCACACAGTCATTGTTTCCTCCATATTCATCACTCTCCTCGTGCAAGCTTGCCGGTTAAGGGTATTCTTGACCTAGCCTTTCCTAAATACTTCGGCAATTTAGTCCTACCGACTTTTTCATCCACATTCGCAACGTAAATTTCGTTTGTCAGTCGTCTTTCATCCATCCTCACTATGTGCCAAAACCATACCATCTCGTCCTTTTGTCATGACAAAAGTCTTCAACCGTCAAAAGTCTCGGTCTTTGTCACGACACCTTTTACTCCACTTCGCTCTCTTATATATTCATTCCTTATTCTACCATTCAAAGTAACCCTACACATACTTCTTAATGCTCTTATTTCTACCGCATTCAGTCTGCTTTTACGACTCTTCTGCCAAACCCAACTTTCACTACCGTACATCAGAGTCGGAACTAATGCTTACAAACATATATTTAGACAAAGGACTCGCGAACTTTAGAAGGACCCAAATTAAAATAGTATTAAAGTTTAAAATATATAGTAACAAGTCATAATTTAATGTAATAAATGGGTTAATGTTTTATTAATGCATTTATCTAAGTCAACCAATTAAGTTAATAGTGTTAACAATTTTATCAATTTCAATAATCGATCGATCGAAGTCCATAATTTTCTTGGCAATCATACTTAGATTATTTGTCGAGTATTATGTGACTCAAAAATTATATGATTATCCTAACAGCTCAGTTATGAAATGTGCTTTACAGAGTTAGAGCGAATTCTATTCATGTTATTTGATGTAATGGCACAAGGAATCTTAATGCAAGGCTATAAATATAAAGTGTTTTAATTTTATTACCTATAATGGTTTTTATTTATTAAACATAATTCATTTAATCTTTAATATATTCTAAAACTTATAATACCATTATATCCCACAATTATAAATTGATTTCCTTTAATAATTTTATTGTTTTGATGGCTCCATTAGTTCTAATGGCTTACAATTAAAAAGTGAACAACAAGAACACATAATATAAATAGATCTCATGAACATAGATAATATAATAAGCTGTATATATATTTTTTGTGCAGTTTGTTCTAATGACTAGGGTGTAATTGCAACAAATATTTGTTTTATAAACTAATTTTTCTGAACATTTGCATCAATAATTTCCAGCTTTATTTAACACGTAAAAGAGTTAAAATTTTTAGTTCCAAATTATTTGTAAAACAATTTTTTAAACAAAGGCATGGCTTTAATAATCGTAAAATCATTTCAAAACTATCAACACCGCCCATTGAAATCAGCAACACAATAGACATCAGAGAAATGTTGCCAGCCTTTAAGATGTATTATGTTTTACCATTAGCATTTATTTTACCATACATTAATCTCTTATATTTCATGAATATGAAAAGTCCTTAAAATATATTTTGACCTTATATTCTAATCAGCGGTTATTGGAGTTTGAGATCTATGAAAAACTCTACACAGTGGCGACTTAAAGTAGTCCGGACTGGGCATGAAAGGATTAACATCATTCCTTTTTACATCCGGCAGCAAAAATACTACACTCAAAGCTATTATCATATGCCATATCGAATGTATTATCTTATAATTTTGTTCTGTTTGTAGAAAAGCGTAGCAGATCAAACCAACACAAACCAAAGCTGCACCCAGAGGTAGATATGTTGTATAGTATGAACGGGGATATCTCACATAATGATTCCGCCTATAGTCTAAGTACCAGGAGATCAAAAGTATTGTGACACCTACCGCAACCGGCAACAAGAAAGCTACGAAAGAATGCATATTCCATGTTGTTAGCAACGCTACTACAATTGCACCGGTTAATTGTAACGAGGACCTAAGTTTGTCACTGATTATGCTCATGGCGAGAAGCGTCACCCAAAAGGACATGAGGCCGCAATAAAAATCACCAAATTGTAGAATACTTCCTCTTGTTATGCAATACGCTACCTGTGCTGGAGCGTCGCAGGCGTGGTAGAAAGTTGAGAACACCATGGTGAATGTGTACATCATAGCTTCAGAGTAGTACAGACGAATTATCGCCACGTAAATAGAGAGAACAAAGAGTAGATTGCTTAATGTTAGCAATAGAACTGAGATGAGCATGTAGATCCGGCTGTCCATTCTAGAATCGTCTGAGCAATCCCAGCCTGTAATGAACAAATAGTTCTCTGGTAGATTACAAAAGTATATAATTTAAATAGGATTTATTAATTCACACTAGATTTCCCAGCAAGCAATTTTGGCTGTTCGTTTATTGAAAAAAATATATTTATAATGATTAATGTGGTCAGTGGGTCGAAAAAATAAGTCTTAGCTACGTAATATCAGGGAGTGGACTAATATTAGTGGACTAATATAGCGAGTGCTCCAGAACTGCTGCATCTCGCGAAGGAAAGTTGTGCTGAATTGGCAGCCAACCTTCTTTAGTCGGAGAGGTACTCTTAGAAGAAAAGTGGGGTCAGGCGTTACTTTGTGGAAATCAATCATTGTGGGAGCCAATTTTTTTTGAGGGAGTAAAATTCTAGAGGTTAGAATGAATTACCTTTTATACAAACCAGTTCTTTCGAGATATAATTGGGTTTATGATCAGAGTATAAAGAGCATTTAAAATAAAGTATTCGAAATAATTAATTAATATTAGGTTAGGAAGCGACGGTCCGCCATGATAAAATGATTGAGAACCACTGCCTTAGCCGATATTTTGTATTGGCTGTAGTGCCGCGCTTTTGGCAACCATGGCTACCGATAAAAATCGAAATAGGAGAAAATATGCGGAAATCAACAAACAAAATCGTTCTATTTTTCTTGATATCTTTCATTTTTGAAGATTTTGATTATCTATGGTTGCTTTTTGGGTATATAAAAAAAAAATAATTAAACGAAACGCACGTAAAGCGCGCCAGCAGTATATTAAAACCAAAAATAATGTTACTTACTTCCATAACCCGCAAAACAGGAACAATATGACATCACCAACCCTCCAAAAGTGTTAAGGCCGCAACTGCCGTGATTATTACACTTCCCATTCATACATGACGAAGATGAGATAGACAGCACAATAGTCGCGTTGCATTCGCTCTCACCTAGTCTAGTGTCGTTTGAAAAACTTAGCTCTTCCTCGGCGTCTCTGTCCAATGCACTCGTATCTACATAGTACTTAGTACCATTGTCTGATGTCCGACAAGGACAGACAACCTCATCACAAAATAGTCTGAAAGTTAAATACCATTTTCCACTTTCAGGATACGGTATAATTACTTTATCATATATAGATTCAGAATCCGTACTGTTCAACACGAATAAAGCTGGCTTTACTCTGTCATTAAATTTGCAATGCCCGGTCTCTAAAGGAACGCTCTTATGACCAATATCCAAACAAATGACGACTTTAAAAAACTGGCTGTCTTCAGTGAATGCTAAGAGAGTGTCTTTCATTAATTCCCGCTTATATCCCATGTAATATTTTATGCTCATAAGCAAACTAGCTTCAATCACTAAATTACCACCAACATCTAGAAATTGGTGAACGGGAAATCGTAAAGTTTTTATTTCGTTAGACGTTAAATTTACTAAACTAGAAGCATCTTGTAAATCTGTTGTGGGTAGTCCATACTCATATGTGAAAAATCTACCTTTATCGTCGCGCATAAGGTTTAAAATCGTTTGATTGTTTACCTCGTCCGAATCTGAACGGTGGTAGTAAGATTCGCAATCGGCATATCTAGTTACATTGTCGTGGACATGATCTACCTTTATGTAGTGCCATGCATTAGGATGCGGATTAAAAGTAATTGTTTGGACGTTATTCAACTTTGGATCAAATGCACAGGAAATAAGATAATTTTCCTCCGTAGGCAGCGACAATGACTGCACTCTGAACAGTAGCTGTGTGTTATTGCTAGAAGTGTTTGTGATAGTCAGATTCAAGCTAATAGGCTCAGTGCTGTCTAGGGACATGCATTTTGAGGTGACAGGTACATCTGCATATTCCAGAGAAAGTCCCTTGTAGCAATTGATCAGTGCAATATGGCGTAATTTTTTGACTTGCAAATCTGTATAGAGTATCGTATGACAGTCTGCGACTAAACCTGAAATAATAAATATTAACACAATTAGATATCATTTTTCTACATGTTTTTATGGAAAACGAAGATAAACGAGCAAAAGGACCACCTGGTGATAAGTAACCATCGCCGCGCTTGGACATCTGCGACATCAAAATTACTGCAGATTTCTTACCTGCCTTAGGAAAGATTTTAGACAGTGGGAAGGTGTGATTAAAATTGGGGGTGGTAACCAAAGAGAAAAAGGGTTGGGCCTGCAGTTCTCATTGTTAACGCGCATACTCAGATTTTTGAAATCAGTTTCTATGAGAGTATAATAAACCCCAGGCGAAATGGCTCACACATGCTACACTTAAAAATTTTGAGTATAATTTCTTTGCAGCAATGTTCTACCATATTAAAAAATAACTTCGTTTTAAAACATACATACATACATATCTTCCCGCCTGTTTTCCGTAGAGGTTGACAGAGACCTCCACACTTATCACTCTCTTCATGCAAGCTCGTCGGTTAAGGGTACTCCTGACCTAGACCTGCTAAAAACTTTAGCAATTTGGTCAAGGTATCCTTGGTTTTCTACCGACCCTTCCATCCCATATCCGCAAAGTAAATTTCTATTTCCAGTCGTTTTTCATCCATCCTCTCTTTTTTTTATGGAATAGGAAGGCAAACAAGCAGGCGTGTCACCTGATGGGCTTTCCATCAACGCCGCCCATAGACATAGGCAGCGCCATAGGCAGTATAGAAGCGTTGCCAACCTTTAAAGAAAGTGTCATTATGGGAGTGGGAGGGGAGGAGGAAGGTGTTGGGCCTCCGAAACTCAGACGCTCACCGTACGAAGCGCGGTAGCTAAGCTACCACTGAGACGCCGGTTTTGTACGGGAGTGTGGTATTTCCCCCGGCGAGCCGGTCCATAAATGATACAGACAAATATGCCATTCTTAACAAAGTATTCGTCTGCAGCATGGCTCAACACCCAAACCATCTAAACATTCCTTAATTATTATATTTCAATATATATCAAAAGAAAAACAATTTTATTAGTTTAAATATTGTTGAGTAATAAGTGTTTCTAAACGGAGTACAAAAGCATATGGAACCAAAGTTAAGTGTACTCAGCGATAATGCTGCAATTGATGCAAAAGTGGAACAGGAAGCCGCGTCAATCAAGCCAATGTGCGGGCATCGAGGTCAAGTTGTGTGACTAGAAATAGAGGTTTATCATATCAGGGAGAAAAAGAATTTTATTAATTTTCGGACATAAAATAAATATTTAGTTTTTGTGTATAAAATATGTATAGTATGCCGTACTACTACGGTGTAATTGAAATTCTTGCAAATGAAATTCATTTATTTTTCTATTCTCTGTACATTTATATCTTATTCATACTTTATTCACATTTTATAAATTTACATTTTATATCTCAATTTCTTATGCCGGAAAGGTGACATAACTATCAAAAGACATACATACATACATACATATCGTCGCGCCTCTCTCCCGTAAGGGTAGGCAGAAACCACAGATCTCCATCGGGTACGATCTCGTCATACTTCCCTTGCTTCCTCCACATTAATTATTCTCCTCATGCAAGCCCGCCGGTTAAGGGTACTTTTGAACTGGCCTTTCTAAAAACTTCGGCAATTTGGTGAAGGTATGTTTTCCGTGGTCTTCTACCGTCCCTTCCATCCACATTCGCAACGTAAATTTCTTCTGTCAGTCGTCTTTCATCCATCCTCTCTATATGTCCAAACCATCTAAGCATCCTTTTCTCAACTTTTGAACAACACCTTTTACTCCACATCACTCTCTTATATCTTCATTTCTTATTCTATCATTTAAAGTTACACCACACACACTATCAAAAGACGTCAGCCGAAATAATCTTTTTGTTTTTATATAAAACAATTTATTTCTTTTATTTTAAATTTTAAAATTACGAATCTAAAAATAAGTAATATAATATAAAAAGTTTTAATATATTCAATTAACGATTAGCTCAGTGTCCGCCCACGAAGTCAATGGTCGCGGGTTCGATCCCTGCATCGGAATATATATATGTATGGATTTATAAATATTTATTCCGAGTCTGGTAACCCCCTTCCTCTCCGCCAATCCACGGTCTGTCGTGCCAAAGGATGCGTGGCTAAGGGCGAGCTTAGTCGCAAGCGTGCCGACCGTCCAGGGATCGGGCTCCCCCGGGTACTATGGTGCCTTACCTCAGCAAGCAGGGCTCTGCTTGGTCGGACCTCCATCCTCTCTTGCGGCTCGTTGGATTCACTAAGACGAATTTAATATACCTAATTTGTTGAAAATAACGGCGACGTGGTTCGCCATCCATCACGTCCTGATTCTCACGAGGGCGAGAATCGACCAATAGAGAGCTGTTTCGCTGCGATGAATGGTAGCGGATGGAGCTCTATAATCTCTGCCAACCCCCGTGGGGGATAGGCGTGAATATATAAAAAAAATATTCAAATAAAAAATTTGTATTACATTAGCGATACATTTATCAATGTATCACTACAATACTAACAACTTAATCTTATTTTTAAACAATTTATTTAGTTTGAACCACCGTAAACTTGTTTGATCTTTATATAAAAATATGAATCATTTATACAGATTCTTATGCAGTTTTCGTTTTTATTTTATTTGGTTTAATTTAATTTTTTTAAGTTATTTTTATTTATGGAAGCGATAGGATTATGAGCAAGTGGGACACTACAAAGAAATCAACTACCACCACTCATGGATGTTTGCAATACAACAGGCACCATTGATGCGCCTACTTTAATTCAAGGCTGTGAATATTGAGTGGAGAAGAAGGAAATAATGGGATGGCGAGAAGGAAATAAAGGAAAGAAATTGGTACTCTGGGCCGCTGCTCTCATAATACGAAACTCTGTAACACTTAACGCCGATTATCTGTAAGAGTGTGGTACTTCTCCAGTTGACTTAGCCTATTTGTACTACCACTGTCTAATCTGAGGACACTCAACATTTTATAAAAAAAAAATTGAATATTTGTATATTTAAAGAGGAGAACACCAGTCAACAGATATTGTTATAGTAAGGTTGATTAAGGATGATTCCAAGGGTATTTATTTTAATTGCTGTCAGCGTGCCACTATGGTAAGAAATTCTAATACCATGCCATCCTCTCTGTAGGCTTCAATGCTATTTATGTTAGGTATTTTCATTTTGCGATAATTTCTAAAATTTTATGCTTACCTTGTTGCTCCACCTTTTGAGTTCTCGGGTCTTCCCATTTAATATATGCCAGAGCGTACCAATTGCCTGGCCGTGGATTTTTTAAAGAATAAGTTCTGTTTTTGCCATCTGACAGAAGCTCTATAGTATGGACGAGTTCCCTTGATGCAGGATCCAAAAAGTGTTTCGGGAAATCATAACCATCAGGATTAACAGCAGGATACGAGCCATGTTTTATGTTAATGATAACATCTTGTGGGCTACAGGAACCTGGAAAAAGGTTGTCATTAAGTGACCTGAGTGAGAATATCATTATCATAGTAAGCCACTGCACACTTACACTATATTAATGTTTTCATTTTTTGACAAAACTTTCCATTTTTTTAAAAATTCTTTATTCTATACTTTCTTAAGGTAAAAAACAAATGTAATTAATATTGTTAGTAATTGTAATATGAATGAAACTTTGCGTTAAGTTGGTAATAGTATGAACCCTTTTTGGGTAAAAGCTTCCTCCAACCTGTGCAACTTCTCTTTGTTTTAGGCAATCCTTATCTTATAAACAGTCTTAATTTTTTAAAATTCCCATAAACAAACTTAAAGTTTATGGTCTAAACAGAAAAACTGAGTTTTGACATAGAAAATTAAGACTTAAAATCGTCAATAATACATCCACCTAAATGGCACTATTATTAATCATGAAGAGTAACATAATTGCAGTAAATGACTTATGCTTTGAAAGTATGATTCTACATTTGCTAAATTATGTATCTATAAGACAGAATTAACAAATTTGATCAACAATTTGATGATTTTATTCATTAAAGATAACCATACTACACATAATTTACGACCACCACTGAGCCTTATTGGCTCAATGGAGAAGTTCACTGTTACTACTTATGGAATCAGTGTTCTATCAGGATAAATATATGTATGACATACGATAATTAATACAGCATCATTGTGAGTGTCTTTAAGTGAATGTCCACTACTTCAGAAATGGGGAGGATTATACCCAACAGTGGAGCATACATTGGCGGGTAAATATTAAGAAACTACAAATTGGAAGTCATGCTTAAAAATGATTTCTTTCAGGTTTTTTTTAACTGTTCCATATACATCACATAACCAAGATATAGAATAGAGAGTTATCCACAAGTCATGAAATACATTTTTAAGTAAACATAACTTAAACAACTGGACCAAAAATACAGTGTTTTTATGTAAGTTGCTCATCACCACCATCACCTGATAGTAAATAATCACTGTCACCTATGAATGTCTACAAAATTAAGGGCCCTGCAGATGCTTTTCATACATTGTCTATTTAGGGTAGGGATGTGAATAATGGAAGGGAAGAGAAATTGAGCCTCTGGATCCCAGCACTCCCTATATGTACACACAGTAACAAAAAAAATGGTGTCTCATAACTCCAATATTCTGTGAAGGTGTGGTACTTCCCTAGTCAAATAAGGCTCTACCATAAAATTTCTCTATATAGATCATCTCATATGCATATTCAAGTTTGTTCATGGATATTTAGATTGAATAATGAATTGAAACCTAATACATAGAAATCTAGTCTCCTAATCTAAGAAGTATGACTGTACGACTATGATATGTGTATTCTGTTTTAGTAAAATACATCTCCTATGTAGGTGCAGTATATTCTATCAGATATATATCAGAAATTCATGCAGTTTATTTATCAGAAATTTATTTTCCTCATAAAACCTTAACAATAATTTATTACATAAATCTTATTTAATTAATTGAAGTGATTTTGGCAGATGTTAACATTTAACTTTGCTCTTTTGGTCAATTGTCAAAATAAATAAAGGTCATGTGAAATATTATATATAGCCTCATCTTACTACCTGTATAATAAACCACTGCCAGACAAATTAATCTTTCTGCGTCTGTATTTATATTCATACATAAAATTTTAAACTAAATAATACGACACTTTGGTAACAACTAAAAAGTATTTGTTTAATAACCCACCAATATTATTCAAATGCAGTTCTTCAGACTGGAATGTGAAACGAGCGTCGATAACGTCGGTCATGATAGGATAAAAAATAACAGACACCGTGCGGTAGTTTCTGTACATATAAACATCTGTAGCGATTTGCCTTGTCACTAAAAAGTATTCATCAAGTAGCACTGTGCGTGTTTTCGTCAATTGCTGAATTATTTTTTTCCTCTTACTGTCATCTTCAGTATCTTTATCACTGTTACTTGCCACATAAAACACATATAGTAATAAAAAAGATAAAACTTTCATTTTACACTATTCGCCTACCTGTAAATAGCGATAAGCTCGTAGCACTAATTATTATAGTAATTAACTAATTGTTATTTGTTTATCTCATAACTATTTTCAAAGAATCTTACTAAATTGTAGTCTGATCTTTCTACTATAAACGTCAGAAATGGACGGTAAGTAAACGGCAAATAAAACATTGATAACATTTAAAGAATAGTTGATAACAATCGATCGCTCCCCCCGCCACCTATATTATAAACAGATTATATTTATAGCACAGATACTGAAGAAATAATCACTACAGATCATTTTTTTTTAGATATTATATATATATATATATATATATATATATATATATATATATATATATATATATATATATATATATATATATATATAATAAACATATTAATAAATAAATATAAAAATATTAATAAATAAATATAAACGTAATAATAAATAAAGCAACACGATCAATTAAATAGTTCGAAAGAAAAAATATTTTATTTGATTACTCTACTTAAATAAATAAAAGACGTCAAATAGTGGACAAAATTTCAATGACACAATGACAATTGGATTTTTTAAATAAAATAATAAAAGATATAAATCTACACACTTATTTTTGGTTGGACGTCATAACTTAAATATCATATATAATATTTTTGAATACCTCTATTCTATATTATATATATAGAATGGAAGTATTCAAAAATATTATCGACGTTGGGGAAAATCTACGATGGATTGACAGGCATGCTAGCTGTAAACAATATTAATATATTAAGAATTTAATCATTATGTTATGCAAATAACACAATAATAATATAATTGTAGGGCATATCAATGATTACAAAAAAAATTAATTACGCAAAAAAATGATGCAATGAGTACAAAAAAACACACCAATTAATTATTGTAAATTACAATAGTAATAATAAAGTATGAATCAATACCAATATCAATATAATCAATATAAGTAACAATAAGTTTCAAATATTAATATCGAGTATTAAGTTTTCATGGGACTTCATGCTATAACAATACAATAATACCCCAAGCAATATTCCTGTGGTTGTAATACGAGGCATCAGAAATCGGAGCATATACCAATGGATGAACAGCACCGTCTACCGAAGTTATAAAATTCAGTTTACTACTTCAAATTTCCCTGAGAAGCATAGGGATTACGCTGACATTATTTATTTCTAAGTGTGGTCAATATCCAGCAATGAAGTATTATGGTTGTCTTAACTGTTGTAATATTAGTGTTGGAAAAACAATATTGGGTGTGATTTACCCATGAAATTTGGGAGGATTATATAGAATAATTTGAGCAGTTACAAACATAAAGCAAACATGGCAATATTATACTTTACCACTCAGTTACTCACTTCAGTTCATCGCTTTTTGCATATTACGCGCGCATGTAACGCTCGCGTTTGTATTGTACTTAAATTTTCGAAGTTATCACTTCGTATTCGTGTAATAATGGCTTCGACGACGAATTCGAGGCATCCGGAAGTAAATGGAGAAATCCAAACGCATTTATCAAAAACATATAACATGGACAATAATAATAAAGTGACTGTTGTGCTCGGTGCTCAGTGGGGTGATGAGGGAAAAGGAAAAGTGGTGGATCTGTTGGCTGTGAACTCAGACATCGTGTGCCGCTGCCAGGTTATATTTCTTATTATGATAATGAATATTATGCATTAAATAATCAGTTAATTTTAACATTATGTATTGAAGGTTTATTTTATAAACAAATGTATCTTTAGTGCCAGTAAATGAGGTTATAAATGTTAGGATTTTAGGATCTTTATTTTTTTAATATAAAACCAATTTATATGCGCTTACTTTTCTTATTATCTTAGCTTTCTTGAATATTATCGCTGTAATTTCACTTTACCTGGATGAAATATATTTGGCATTGTGCCAGTTAGTTTCAAAACATGCGAACTTTGTTTTTATAGAAATTCGCTTTAACTGCCAAGAGTTTTAGCGGGAATTTGCAAACTATAGTAATATGATTATGTAACAGTTCATACATATTTCTCGCAAACGTTGTAAGATGTTTTTTCAAGTCATGTGATTAATGTCGAATGTATACGTTAAGAGGCGTAAATATACTACATGAGTTGTGGTCGTTAATTGTGGATTATTGCCAAGGTCTTGGGCATTTATTGTCATGGTTACTTTAGTACGTCAGGAATAAACTTTATTAAATAGCTTATGCAGCTTCTAATGTTAAAAAAATGTAAGAATGATAAGCAGTTTTTCGATTATGCATGTATCAAATAATATATATCTTATTATATTTTTTGGTTAAAAAGAATAAATAGCAAAGCATAACTTGGATATTAATGAAAAAACTTAATTTTACAATGTAAACAGTATTAAAAATGTTATTGAAGTTATCATAAAAATTCATTTATTTCATTTCATTGTAATTATAAGTGCATAAAGATCTAAGATGATTTTCATTTATTAACTCAATGTTAAAAATTAAGCATATGGCCTTGTCAAAATTTTGTATAACTTACCTTGCCCTCCTTAGGACCCCCTTTGCTATATAGCTTCTACATTATGCTGTACAATAGCTACATATAATTAGTCTGGGTTGGGGACATTATCAATCTTCATCCATAGAACCCTGTCCACTGTTAGACCTGATTTAAAATTAACAAAATGGATTCATGTTTCTTTACACTTATGAATAAATCACAAAAACACTTTACAATCATCTACACTAGTACAATACAAATACTTTTACAGGGTTACAAATACTAGTAAAATGTTATACTTGTCCTGAGGAATGAACAAACTTGTTACTTAACAACATAAAAATTCTAAAATATTTCACATATATTTGTAACACTATGTATATAAAATATATTGAAACATACATGTTTTTCTAATTAAATGGTATCTAGATTGAACTGCATTACACTGCTAAAGTGATGTCAGTATTTATGATAATTTGGTATGAATATGTTCTGGGTGTAACCAGTTATTACTGTGCATCATCAGTATTCAATGTTGTTTTGTTTTGAAGGATTTAATCACCTAGTGATGAAGTCAAGTATCCCAAATGCTGACAGGTAAATAAAATAGCTTATCAACATCATCATCAGCCTGTGTAAGTCCATATGGCCTTCTCTTAAGGCATGGCACTTAGTCTGAACTTTGGTTGCACACATCCATATACCACTTTAAATTTACCAAGATATTTACCAAAAAGAGTGTCCACTCCACTTGTATATAAATATATTTTATATTATATAATAAATATATAATTATTGTATATAAATTAATGCATATTGCTATACAGATTAATGATTTAGTTTACTTGGTCCAATTGCAAAAAGATAGATAAAATCTTAGGGACTATTCATATACAAAGAAAGTATGGCGAAGAACATGAAGATTTATATTTAACATGATTATTTTTTGACGATTTTCCATTTGGACCGCATGTTTGTTAAACTAATTCCTAGAAAAAATATACTCATTGGTTTGTTATGTTATGCATTTAAAACTATACACTTTTTCCTTGATTATTATGATTATTACATCATTTTCATTTATGTAAGCCATATGTAAAAACAAAATAATACAGTCATAAAACGTGAGGCCCCCCACATGGCACGGAATGTGTTAATATTATAAATGTTTGCTGTTTCTCGGAATGGTATAGGACGACCATATTTCATAATATGTATATGATACATATTATGAGGCTAGGTATGGGAGCAAACAACAGTAAAATAAAAACAAAAGACAATGTCTAGCAATAATAACTAAAAACAGGCATCTAAAGTCAGATATGGCTGCATTTCATTACAAATAGGAAGTAGTTATTGAAAGGGATCGGCTTCAAAATATGGTTGATGTGTTTGAGATGAGCTGGATCGTCGTCTTGTTGATGTTCAAAAGTAAATAGATAGGAGTATCTCCCTGATAGTAAAAACCAATCTGCAATATGCAATCCACTTGCCAAGCATGGGTACATATCCTGCTTGGTAAGCTGCTGGCAATACCTCTTTATTTTAAAGATGTCCAATAGTGAACTATTACTGTTTTCTTGTTGTAGATAATGATGATGATGATGATGACTGTAAAACAGATAAATGATTGCGAAGTTTAAAATAGTGTCAAGGGCTATCCTCCTTTCGAATACTTACTTCTATTAAAGTTATAGTCATTGTTAGTAAATTTATTGACAAGGTAATTTGTTATCACAACGCAAAAACTAACAATATCGATTGCAAAGTAGAAACCAATATGGCCTTCGAGATAATGGAAGTTATCTTTTCAGTCTTTACGCAACATGTTTCAAGTTAGGAAAGTGACAACGATGTTCAGTGTTCAAATGTCGAACGAAAATTTAAATTTATTTAACAGACAAAAATTGACGTCAAAGTGAAGACCTAGCCGTGGTCGCTCATCAGTATGTTGAGCTTTCGAATAATTTTGTTAATTTTTTTTTAAAAAAATAATGTATACGATAAAATAAAATAAAAACTAGCCCTTATTGTCCGCCTTACCCAAGTTTCATCCACGAAGCAGCGCTTTCACCTGAGTTCTCCACCGTCTCCTGCGATATAAAGCACAAAGGCGCCCTGATATGGAGTATTGCTCTCATCCGTAAGCTGAGGTTACCAAATATTAGCCCTTTCAATTTGGCCGCATCCAAGGGAAGCGTCCAGAATCATCAGCGACCACAGGACTTCCGTTAGGCTCTATATATTATTTGTTCACAGAAATGTATTATACCACTGTGTACTATATCGAATTTATTATAACGAATGTTCTGAGGAGGTGTTTAATCTGCTCCTCCTAGCCGCACACTTCGATCATCGTACTACACGCCTCCAGCGACGCGGGTATTTTAAACGCATTCGTGGTTACCCGATGGTAAATTGTCACCAGTGCCCGTGGATGCCTGGCACACCACGAGTTGCCTTTGAGAAAGATAAATGTCAGAAATCAGCCCTCTGCGTGACGGGCTAGATAATTCTAAGATGTATCATACATCTTATTGCGGAATTAGCTATCCCGTTAATCCTGTCGATTGAAAATGTCCGTTGCATGGCTCTATGACGCCATTATTCTTTTATTTAAATTAAAAATAAAAACATTAAAATTTAGAATAGGATTTTTAGCGCGAATTTACTACAGTACTATGTTTATCTTTTCATTAATTGTTTGCTTGTGAATTATTTTCTTTGATACTGGCATAATAGTCAATAATTACCAGCAACGGAAACGAAAGAAGAAATAATAATAAGCTAAAGGTAGTCGGAATACATCCGTGTAACACGTACATATATAATATTTACATTGTATGTGAAAACTATGTAAATACTAATCTACAAGCGCATACAAACAGCGACAGGATGTTAAAATGATAAACGTACTGATGAATAAACAGGGGAATCCTTTGTGTAACAGCCTGTTTGTACGTGGACACTGATGTGGAAAAAACCGTTTTATTTTTTCTTGCAATTTATTTTTTCAAAAAAGCAAAGAAAATAATTAAAAAAATAAACTTCAGCACAATGAAGCTGAATTTGTAAAAGTCAAACTGAACACACTGTTACTTTGTAAAAATGTGTAACGGTTTCTTCATTTTATATAAAAATATAATAAAAAATTGTAAAGAATGCCCATATATGTATGTTTTTTTTAGTGTCCCAAATACCGCAGTGGCGAAATACATTATCTGAGTCGCTAGTCGCGGGTTCGATTTCTTCATCAGAACAAATATTTGAACTGTACCTACATGTATTTATCCTACTACTTTTTATTGAAAAAAGCGAGCAAGGTGTAAGAAAATAAGCGGGTTTTCCTACGTCATTGTCAACATACAAACTGGCAGTTACACAAAGTGTCCCGCTGTTTATTCATCAGTATGAACATTTTAACATCCTTCGCTGTTTATATGCGTTTATAGATTAGTATTTAAATAGTTTTCCATAGTAATATTAGGTGTACAAATAAGTTTCCGCGGTTTGTCAAAAGATGGCCCCACCAGAAGGTTATGGAGAAATTGTCAGATGTAAAATGTAATATCCCAAGTTTAGTCATCTGGCAACACCATAACCTTAAAGTACTAGTGATTCCGTATCAGCATCACGTAATTTTTTTCGTGCAAAAATGTCAAGTTTTATTCCGAATAAGCATCATTTGCGGGAACTTTTGATTTACTTCTTTAATGTGAAAAAATCTGCAGCTGAGGCGCATCGATTGCTTCTAGAAGCATATGGTGAAGCTGCTTTAAGTGAGAGAAGTTGTCAGGAATGGTTTCAAAAGTTTAAGAACGGTGAGTTTGACGTTAAAGACAAAGAACGCAGTGGAAGGCCGAAAGTGTACGAAGACATGGAATTAGAAGTACTATTGGAGGAAGATTCGTCCCAAACGCAAAAAGAACTTGCACTTACTCTACAAGTGACTCAACAAGCAATTTCACATCGTTTAAAATCGTTAGGAATGATTCAAAAACAAGGAAATTGGGTTCCATATGAACTAAAGCCGAGAGACGTTGAACGCCGATTATGCATGAGTGAAATGCTGCTTGCCAGGAATAAAAAAAGAGTTTTTTGCATCGTATAGTCACTGGTGACGAAAAATGGATTCACTACGATAATCCAAAGAAGAGAAAGTCATGGGTTAAGCCCGGCGAACCATCAACATCGACAGCTAAGCCGAATATTCATGGAAAAAAACTCATGCTGTGTATTTGGTGGGATCAGCTTGGTGTCGTGTATTATGAATTGCTGAAACCAAGCGAAACCATTACTGGAGCTCTCTACCGAACACAATTGATGAGATTGAGTCGGGCACTTAAGGAAAAACGCGCCCATTACTACTCCAGACACGACAAAATTATTCTTTTACACGATAATGCTCGTCCACATGTTGCGGCGCCGGTAAAAACATACTTGGAAACACTCAACTGGGAAGTTTTACCCCACCCGCCGTATTCACCAGACTTAGCCCCTTCTGATTATCACCTGTTCCGGTCGATGGCACATGGTCTGTCTGAGCAGCGCTTCACATCATATGAAGACACCAAAAATTGGGTAGATTTGTGGATAGCGTCAAAAGATGAAGAGTTTTTTCGACGGGGTATCCGAATGGAAAATACTTTGAATAAAACGTTTTTCTTTACAATAAATTCCTAATTTTTTATAAAAAACTGCGGAAACTTATTTGTACACCTAATAATAATTGATGAAATATTATCATTTTGCATTTGCATTCGGTGGCAACTTTTTTGTCATCCCATATGCTTGACCAATGCGGATTGAAGGGGTAAGAGCGGGTAATTGTAGTGTAGGCCATACATATATTTATTCCGATGCGGGGATCGAACCCGCGACCATTGACTCTATAAGTGTCAGCCCTACCAGAGCCAATTGGTCGTTTGTCGTAACTTATAAGTAGAGGTTTAAACCTGAAAACTAATTAAATTTAAAAAGGAACTGCTGTTTATGTTTATGTATACGTAAAGATTTTAGTTATATACATATGTGTACTGGGTCAATGGTCGCAGGTTCAATCCCCGCATCAGAATAAATACATGTATGTATGGCTTACAAATATTTATTTTGAGTCTGATTACTCCGACAATCCGCATTGGACAAGCGCGGTGGATTAATGTTCCTCTAGAAATGCGGAAACCCGTGCCCAGCGGTGGGACACATGAGCTGCAGAAAAAATACCGATAAGCTACTTTTGATTTTAGACAAGGCCCCGTTTGAAAACTGTTTTTATTTTCAGGGTGGCAATAACGCTGGACACACAGTCGTGGTAGACGGGAAGGAGTTCGACTTCCATCTACTGCCGAGTGGCATCATCAACCAGAAATGTATTTCAGTTATTGGTAAGAACTCTGACCTTAATATTTATTTTTAAAGTAGTTTTTTATTACCTGAAACTTGTTTTGTGTACTCTTATTTTTTCCACAGACCATATATTGCTCGGCACGGGTCTCTCCATTTCTGGAGGAATAGACGTCAACCCACCACGATGGTCAAAGGCGGATTGACAGGACATATAACTCGTAATAAATACTTGTAGGCCATGAATATATTTATCCCGATGCGAGAATTGAATCAGCGACCACTGACTCCGTAATCGGTAGTCCATTTAGCCAGTTTTTACTTTTTGTCTAACTTGAAAAATGATGTTGTTCATGATGTTCTTATGTGAATATTAAAAAATTAGGAGGTTATGTTGAACTCATGCACCAGACCATAAAATTACAAATAACTCTACGGTGGCTGCAGTCAATGTTGCAGACAGATTCCGAGGTAGAACTCTGCTAAGAAGGCAACCGCGGTCCCCTACGATAGTTGCTTTGAAAAGCTCGTCTTGGAGGCGTACATGAAGTCCATTGCCCTGGCCATACTCGACACAACTTCGAGCTATCGTCCTCAAGGTCGCTTGAATGGCATCGGATAAATATCGCATCGGAATAAATGGTAACCCCGCCAATCCGCGTTGGACAATCATGGTGGGTTTGCGTCCGTTCCTCCAGAAATGGGGAGGCCCGTGCTCAGCAGTATGGGCTGTGAAAAAAAATGCCTATAAGTGAACCGATATGAAATATATGCTTGTATCGTGACTTTTTAAGTTGACTGAAAAAGTCACGTCACAAAGAAAAAGGTTTTGGTACAATAGCCACAATTTTATCAAAACGTAACGTGATAAGTTGAATAGTTACATTTCGAGAGATTTGATATTATTGTATTTAAGTAGACGCTATTGCCCATGTAATAAGTATTCGTGTATGCTAATTTAAACCTATTTCACTGCTGTCTGATGAAGCCATTATAAATCAACGCTCGCCCTCACATGATGGAATGCCAGGAAAATCAGTGCCAGGGTTTGGTAAGGTCAGTGTCGATCCACCGATGTGGCACACCTATTTACGCGTTAATGAGTCTAAATAGCGTGCTTTTGAACTAGGTGATGACAGGCATATAGTGTTTTTTTTGTTATATAGTTCATGGTGTGGTGTTTGTCAAACTTTACTAGTAACTAAATGGGGAAGAGAGATAGTCGAGTGTTATTATACTTTTCTCTGTCACATTTAGTATTGTTTCTTTGAGCCAGCTTCATACACACGTAATTGAAGTCTAAAAAAATGTACACCTTATCAGTTGTTATGTTTTTTCGAACGGAACGTTCATCAAAGTTCCTTACACATTGTATATATTTTTCTTATAAACGATTAGATTTCATTAGAGGCGATATAGAACTCAATTTGATAACCGTCGTAATTTTTATTTTATGTAATAGTGAAACATATATGGGCTTGTATAAAAACTTTCCAATATAAATTTTAAATATTTCCGTCCACTGAATTCAATTACAAAAGTGGCTACGAAGAAAAGTGTCATCCCTACTGTCTGTCTGTCTGTCGAAAAATGTTTGGATCGTATCATCAATCCCTGGAAACGGCTACATTCAGTTTTTTTTAACAGCCCATATATGTCCCACTGCTGAGCACGGGCCTCTCCATTTCTGGAGGAACGGACTTTAACCCACCACGCTCGTAGACTGTGTGCTCGTAGTGGAATAAATGTATGTAATCCATACTATATATATTCCGATGCGGGGATTTAACCCGTGACCACGTTGACTCCGCGGGCGGAGGGCCCCGCCACTGAGCCAATTTGTCGTCAACATTCAGCTTCATTTCTGAGCAAATATGCCATTGAAAAATTCTAAAATACAAGCCCGCGCATTCCTCAAAGGCCATCAATGCTTCCGCAATGATTCTAGTGTGAAAGATGTCTATGGGTGCTGTTGATTGCTTTCTATCAGGCTTGACACAAGATATGTTCGCTCATTGCCTTCCTACCTAAATAATGTCGAAAATCTCTTCTTTTTTTAAAATGTTTTAAGAAATTTTATTTCCACGCCTCTGGATTACATTGTAACGCTAATCTTTAACGTATAATGAACTTTAGCACCTATACAATAAGGAAGTTGATAGCGTTATGCCAATACTTGACTGATAATGTACCCTTGAATAGGCGCCAAAATATTGCATCACGCGTTCCTCGTAATATGAAAAAAAAACACTCTTTTACAACTCAATGAAGTTTACAACTGATTGCAAAAATAAACACGGTGTATGTTTGCGCATGAAGTGGCACTGACGAAAGGGGCGTGTGGCGTTTGACAACAAGGTGACAAGTCAAAAAGGACAGCAGCGCAGAAACATATTATTATCATGGCTCCCAGTAAAACTTTTTTTTTAAATGACACATAAGTAACATAAAAAATATCATGTTCTTCTTTATTAAGGCAATTAAGTATAACTACAATGCCAGCGTCAAATAAAATAATAACATGTATGTACATATTTTAAAATTTAAAATCTATTTAGCTTATCACGTTACATCTTGATAAAATGGCGGCCATTCTACCAAAACCTATGGCTAACTATATTAAATAATAAATACGCCACTGGAATTAAGTAATATAATTGATAATAGCACGAGATGTGAAAATTAAATAAAAAAATAGCGGGAAAAGTACAAATGTAGTGAGACTATGAAAAAAAATAAATGGCCAGTAACCAAAGTATATATAAATGCGAATATCTGTGATTTGAAGTGACCTGTGCAATAGTACATATTACAAATTATTTTGATATATATATTTTTTTTTGTATGTATGTACGTATTTTGAAGAGATTTTACGGGAAGATAGAGGACACGTGATGATGTTGATAAAAAAGATAGTCTAGACTTGATGGTTACTTATCATCGCCGTCTTTAGATATCTGTAACAACAAGGGTACAGTAGTTGTCTAAATGATGGTAAGATGTGATAAGAAAGAGAAAAGTGACGCGACGGGAAGAAGGAAGTAAAGGAGAGATAAAGGGATACAATCGAATGGGCTGGCTCGTCTTCATAGAATATCGAGGTTAGTTGGTGATTCGTTTTGTACTTCACCGCGTTACTTACGGATCGTGTAGGGATCTAGAAAGACTAAACTAGACAGAGATCTAGATTTTTACTCTTTCCGTTACTTCCTTTTTCTCCTTCCGTTGTTTTCCTCTTTTCTGCGCATTATCCACATCTTACTTTAAAGTACGCAAAGCATTTGCAGCAGTGCCCTTGATATTGCAGATTTTCAATTCAAAATCAGATTTGATCCCATATGTATGTATGTGGTCCACGATCGGACTATGTTGGTCGTTGATGAAAACCAGCGCCAGGTACCCTAATAGAACGCCTGCCATATACTGAAGAAGAACCATTTTGTGACACTTAATAGATTAAAATTATTTTCTTTTAGTTTATTTGTATAATGTAATATTATTTAGGATTTAGTTTTAGTTATTCTAAAAAAAAGTGTTTTAAATAAAGTTTTTCTATTCTATTCTAAGTGATCCGCCTACTCGTTTACCATTTTTTCTTTGATGACAATTAGTAATAACTGTTATGCCAGTGATAGCCGTTCTACAAAAACTTGCATGAACTTTTGCAGTCAAGTTCGATTTTATTTAAGTCCACTTCACTAAATCAAACTATATAAACTGACAAGGTCACTGGTGTAACTTGTCAGAAAAAAGTCCGTTTACCTGTCTCTTCCATAAAAAGTTTTTTTTCTTAAAATGAAAGAGTATCGCGTGTTTGTATAATGCCATGATGGAACAAAACAAACGGCTCTTATAGATTATTCCTTTTTGTTTAATAAATGATTTCATTGCATGCAATTTATTTCGAAGTTTATGTACTTAAATAGGTACGCGTCCTGGTAGATGTCGTTGCTCTGTTTTGTACCCGGTACGATAGGTACGCCTAATGACTGATTTAAATTAAATCCAAGGCTGTACGTTTATATGATTTGATTTTACTTTTCTTTGTTTTATGTATAATTTTCTTTGAAATGTGTAATCAAATTCGCAACAATGTATTCGTGAAAATTTATTATTTGATGACCGTTCTGTTGGCGTACAATATACCGTTTTTTTCACAGCCCATATATGTCCCACGGCTGAGTGCGGGCCTCCCCATTTCTGGACGAACAGACATTAACCTACCACGCTCGTCCAACGCAATAAAATGACTAGACTACTTGTATAAATTTAAAAACATTACACAATAATAATACATATATATATACACATACACGCTTATAAATAGAATTATTATAATAAATAAAATAAATTGGAATATCACAGGAAGATGACGATAACATTCTAAATTCTGATGTGTTTTAGAAGTTAATAATATTTCTAGTCTCTAAGCCCCTGCGTATTTTCTTCGTCCGTCATTCTTTAAATAATCTTTTCACTAGCCAATATTCAGCGGTGATTGTTTACAGGCAATGGCGTGGTGATCCACCTACCCGGGCTGTTCGAGGAGCTGAAGAAGAACGAGATGAAGGGTATGCAGGGCATGCAGGATCGGCTGATCATATCCGACAGAGCGCACATTGTCTTCGACATGCATCAGCAGGTACACATATATATATTGCCGGAAATGTTTTTGTTTTCCTTTTGTTAGTATGCATGCGGTTCATCTGATAGTAAGTTCCATTGCGAATTACTGTGGACATCGGTGATCGTCTGTAGTCATTATTCGCCAGAAGTGTCTCAAACGATTTTCTGCCCTTTAACACTGCAAGTGGTTAGATCGCCTGTAGACCTATACAGGCTTTATTGCAAATGCAATAAACCGTGTATAAGTCAAATAAAAATACAATAAGCTATTATAGTTTAAGTTAAAGTCAGGTGTTGATTTGCGGAAACCCACTATAAAGATGGACAGTCAAATTTACTTTGCTAAGATCCGCGAACAAAAGTCAGACGTCAAGTCTATTATTATTACTTTATGGTTGTCATTCGTAATCTACTACTTAGGATACGCGTTGTTTGTGGTGAAAAGTATATATGTATGTATATATATATATATATATATATATATATATATATATATATATATATATATATATATATATATATATATATATATATATATATATATATATATATATATATATATATATATATATATATATATATATATATATATACGCCTATCCCCTGCAGGGGTTGGCAGAGACCACAGAGCTCCATCCACTGCCATTCATCGCCGCGAAACGGCTCCTCATTGGTCGCTTTTCGCCCTCGTGAGAATCAGGACGTGACGGGTGGCGAACCACGTCGCCGTCATTTTTCGACAAATTAGGTATATTCAATTCGTCTTAATGAATCCCACGAGCCGCAAGGGAGGATGGAGGTCAGCCCCAGCAGAGCCCTGTAAGCTGAGGTAAGGCACCATAGTCCCCGGGGGAGCCTGACCCCGGGACGATCGGCACGCTTTCGACTAGGCTCGCCCCTAGCCACGCATCCATTGGCACGGCAGACCGTGGATTGGCGGAGAGGAAGGGAAAGGATAGAGAAGAAAGAAAGGGGCAGGAAAGGAAATGCGGATTGGGGGGATTACCAGACGCGGAATAAACATTTATAAATCCATATAAATATTTATTCCGATGCGGGAATCGAACCTGCGACCATTGACTCCGTGGGCGGAGGGCCCCGCCACTGAGCCAATCGGTCGTCAAAAATATTGTGTTTAACGTTATCAACGTTAGTGATCATGGCGATGTGTTGGAGGATTTGCTGAAGGCCGTTTTTCGGTAAGTAATTCTCTACTCTACACTATACACTCCTTCGCAAACACTATATTATTTTTCTAATTTGTATTCGCGGATCTTTGCAAAGTAAGTTTGACCGTCCATCTGATGTGCCCAGCAGTGGGACACATACAAATAACAGTACATCCCTATCCTTGTTTACACTATTCACGCGGAAAGTATTTGCAAATATACTTTCCGCGTGAACGTAAACAAGATATGAAATTTGGACCTTGAATGCGCTGGTTCAAGTGGTTGTTAGTCATACGGTCTAATTTCCTTATGGGTGACGTATAACTGCTATCAGCACTGCATGTATGGATATGCCAGTGTTAGAGGCATCATTTATGTATGTTACTTCACTCATTTGACCTTTCAGCTCTTTATGTGACTGATTTTATTCAATATTTATAAACAGTTTTAGACATACGGCACGAATAGGACGGCTTGGTGGGGGAAGTACACACACGCGGTAGTATCATATCCCTATGATCCTGTCTAAATCCATCTTTCCTTTCCCCTGTCCTTTCCTTTCTTCTCTATCCTTTTCCTTTCCTCTCTGCCAATCCACTGTCTGCGTGCCAATGGATGCGTGGCTAGGGGCGAGCTTCGTTTCAAGCGTATCGACCGTCCCGGAATCGGGCTCCCCCGGGTACTATAATAGTGCCTTACCTCAGCATGCGGGGCTCTGCTGGGGCTGATCTCCATCTTCCCTTGTGGCTCGAGGGATTCACTATGAAGAATTTAAAATACATAATTTGTTAAAAAATAACGGCGACGGGATTCGCCACTCCACGCCGCCACGTCCTGATTCCCACGAGGGCGGCACGCGACTTACGGAGAGTCGTTTCGCTTCGATGAATGTGAGAGGAAGGATGGATGAGTATAGAGAAAGGGGGAAAGGGGGTGTGCGGGGATCATAGCGGATGGAGATCTGTGATCTCTGTCAACCCCTACGGGAGATAGGCGTGACGATATGTATGTATGTATGTATGTATGTAATTACCTTCCATAGTGGGAGGCAATTCAAAAAACTTCTGGTAATAAAATCGGGAAATACAGTTTGTTGTAGCAGGTTATATATATAAATTCAAAAATTAATTACACCGCGAATTCAGAAATTAATTACACACGATTTATAAAGGATCGAACAATTCGTTACGTTGAGTGAGGACGGTGACGCATCGCTTTCGGAGGAGGGGGGACGCCGTCGCCATTTTCAGGTCGTTACACGACACACCTACACCCCGATTTTTTCTTGGATCAGTGTGTCCTACCTTTACTCTCTTACGGCTAAACGTGGACACTGACAGTCCGTCTGCTTCACAAGCTCAGAGTCGCTCAGAGTGCTATGCTTGGAGTTTCTCTGTTGGATCTGATTGGGAATGCAGAAATCCGCCACGGAACCAAAGTCACCGACGTAGTTTTTCGAATTAATAAACTGAAATGGCAATGAGCTGGTCACGATTGTCGGAGATCCGACAACCGCTGGTGCAAACGAGTGAAATGATACGCGGAGTGGAGACCGCGTCTTGCCAAACGTAGTGTGGGACGCTCCCCGGCTAGATGGTGCGAACATCTGCCCAGGGTGGCTGGCAGAAACTAGATGCGTGAAGCCAGAGAGCAGGCTAGATGGTGCTTCTTGCGGGAAGCCTATTTCCAGCAATAGACAGCCACAGGATGTTGATAATGAAGGTGATGATGTACTATCGACACACACGTGGCGGCTCCAGAGTTTGTCTGATATCCGACAAACGTGACCAGCCCACTGCCACTTTGGTCGATAGTACGCCGCGCTCTAAATAATAGACACTTTAATAAAGCATTTATTTCCCAAATATAAAAATTTGTCGATCCCTGCAATTGCCACCAGAGATTAACCCGGGCTGCCGCTCTATATCTAGGATTCCGGTAGGACTGACTTATTTTTCAAGGTTGACAAGGTTCCAATATCGTATTGTTTTGGAAATACTGTAGATTCATGGAGTGGCAATGCGTGGAAAGAAGTTTTGGGAAAACTCACCGTACTGGATCGCAATTTATTCATATAGCCTTCTTATTAGGCATGTAAAACGTGAGCGAATTTTTCGCATAACACATTCCTTATAGGGGAATCCCGGGCTTCTTATTTATATTTATTTTATTTTCTATTAACAGTTATAAATGCACCATCCTGTTACGCGTTCGCCGAATCTTGATTAGATCTGTTGTGTTTATATAGTGCATTATCAAGTAACGGCTGTCTTGATCAAAGTGAAGGGTACGTGACTTCCGAGCCAAAGGTTTTAGTTTACAATACCAGGTTTTTACAGTTTATGTATGTCCCCAAAATCTATGGGTCTCTCTCTTTGGAAGAACGGACACTACCCATTGTGCTTGTCCAAGTCGGATTGGTGGGATGCCCAGTCTCGGTCTAAATATCTGTAGGACATACATATTTTTGTTTCTCGGTTTTCTTGTTGCGGGAATAGAACCTCAACCTTTTCGGACTCCGAAAACGAATACAAAAAATTATTAAAATATAATGTCGTATTTTTTTCCGCGGAACTTAGTGATCTTATTCTTGAATTTCCGTCTGCGTAAAGATTTTTACGAACCACTATATATGTATATAAGGACAAGAATATTACTCGAGATTCTTACCCAAAGCCGATGAGTCTCATTGTTAGTCTTCCGTAGAATCTTTAATTGATGACGCCTGCAGGCGAAATAGGTACGTGTTCTTGTTGAAAATTAGTATTGAAACGTGTTGTTTGACGACAGTTTTTCGAGTGTCAGTAGTTGATAAATTTTGTGACGGCTTTTTTGGCAGGAATTTAGAGTAGCATTCTAATGCATAGATCTTAGCAAAGTCTTCCTATATTCTCCATCTTAATGAGGGATTTTCGTAAAATAACGCCCAACTCCTTTAATCGTATCGTCAGCCTAATTATCAGAATTCCTAGTCCATATAATTTATAGTCCACAAACACACACATCTGCATATATACAGATCACATCTATAATAATCTATTATCTTACTTAATCCATTTCTTATTATCAATAGTGTTTAATCTATTTTTTTATGTCTACTGTTGTGATATTTATGTTATAACACTTATGTATTATTTACGAAGGGAAGAGTCTAGTTTCTCACAACTCAGGGAATCCTAGTGTGGGATCTAGAGTCCTGTAACATATGTAAACATTTTAAAAATAAAGATATTATATTGTTATATGAGTGAATTTTACGGGAACAACAAAAACTAATTCCATATAATTTGGGAATTTGTCATCAAACATTTTAACTTTAAATACATAAAGAGAAGTAAATACGACATATTCCATCACATACGCGTTAATATTATCCGTTAGGTAAAATCAAAGGTGAGAAGTGAAGTGAGTGAAGGTCCTGCGGTGTCGCGGTTGTTGATTGCTTTCCATTAGGCGGCACGCTTGCTCGTCTGCCCTCCTATCTCATAAAAAAGAGTTAAATACTCTTATAATTACACCGACGATATGGAACCTTATGTTATTTTATTTTACATTTTATTCGATATTTCTATAGGTTGACGGTCTACAAGAAGCGGAGAAGGGCAAGAACTCCCTCGGCACCACAAAAAAAGGCATTGGACCAACTTACTCGTCGAAGGCTACACGCAATGGCATTAGAATTGGTGATCTGCTTGGTGATTTCGCTTTGTTCGAGGAAAAGTAAGTGATCAATGAATTAAAAAATATATATAAATCACGATAAGAAAAGCATGAAATTTCTTACACATATTATCACGTCTGTTTCCCGTAGGGGTAGACAGAGATCACAAATCTCCATCTGCTTCGACCTAGGCACACCTTCCTCGCTTCCTCCACACTCATCATTCTCTTCATACAAGCTCCCCGAATAAAGGTACTCTTTATATGTCCCTTTTTAAAAACTTCAGCAATTTGGCCAAAGTATATTTTCCTTGGTCTTCCTCTACCGACGTTTCTATACACATCCGCAATGTAAATTTCTTTTACTAGTCGGCTTTCATCCATCCTCTCTATGTACACAATCACATGAAATGTATCGTGATATCTTTACGCAGCTTCTTCATATAACAAAACTTTTCCAAATGATATTAATTTATATTTCTATTGACTGTAGAATTATATTTCACACTTCATCATATTACTTTCACATGTAACGAAGGACGATATGTTATACGAAAGACGTCAGTGGATCTAATAAAGATCATGCGTAAGAAACAATTACTTCTTAACCCTTTCGGCCCGAGCGGTGACTATAGTCACCCAACGCCCGACGCTCGCTCTGTCCGAGCGGTGACTATAGTCACCCAACGCCTGACGCTCGCTCTGTACGAGCGGTGACTATGGTCACCCAACATTTCACGCTCGTTACGCATTACGCATCGAACGGTGACTTAGGTCACTCGCGACTCTTCATGAGCAGAATATATATGTTATCTCCATGGTAATCCATCGCAAGTATTTTGCACTTGTTTTACGCTGCCTAATAATAAACGGACGAAATGAGCAAATATTTTCTATTGCATTACGTTATAATTTTTTAAGCATTTTTTTACGAGCGACTGCACTCGCTCTGCGTAAGATAGCGTGGTATTGTGCGTCTGACGGGCGCTTGCAGTTGTTCCGCAAGTACGGACGCTTGCCGCGACTGCTCGGTCAGCGGGGACGGCGCGACGTAGAATGCGTCTGTACCAAAAGGGTTAATTTTAAAATTACGTAAAAGTAATATAATAAAAAGAGTTTTATATTATTATATTTAAACAAAAAGTTTTAATACTTTAATCAATGTATCACTACAGTACCCTGTTTCGACTAGTTAGGGGGCTGAAACAAATATCTAAACCTGTAAGTGCGCGGCGGACTGAAAAAAGTTTGGGAACCCCTGGTTTAATGTATAATTTGTGTATTGCGTAATGTAATATAAGAATAAGGTATATTTTATTTTCTTATTGTAGCTCATACATATCCCAATGTATTCCGATGCAGAAATCGAACCCGCCACTGAGCCAATTAGGTCGTCATTAACATTAACATTACACGTCTTATATACCGATTAATAGTAATAAAAAATAATTGGGATCGATAGATTAGATTATTTAACCTAAATATTCAACTAAAATTTTCTTATATATATATATATATATATATATATATATATATATATATATATATATATATATATATATATATATATATATATATATTAGGTGTACAAATAAGTTTCCGCGGTTTGTCAAAAGATGGCCCCACCAGAAGGTTATGGAGAAATTGTCAGATGTAAAACGTAATATCCCAAGTTTAGTCATCTGGCAACACCATAACCTTAAAGTACTAGTGATTCCGTATCAGCATCACGTAATTTTTTTTCGTGCAAAAATGTCAAGTTTTATTCCGAATAAGCATCATTTGCGGGAACTTTTGATTTACTTCTTTAATGTGAAAAAATCTGCAGCTGAGGCGCATCGATTGCTTCTAGAAGCATATGGTGAAGCTGCTTTAAGTGAGAGAAGTTGTCAGGAATGGTTTCAAAAGTTTAAGAACGGTGAGTTTGACGTTAAAGACAAAGAACGCAGTGGAAGGCCGAAAGTGTACGAAGACATGGAATTAGAAGTACTATTGGAGGAAGATTCGTCCCAAACGCAAAAAGAACTTGCACTTACTCTACAAGTGACTCAACAAGCAATTTCACATCGTTTAAAATCGTTAGGAATGATTCAAAAACAAGGAAATTGGGTTCCATATGAACTAAAGCCGAGAGACGTTGAACGCCGATTATGCATGAGTGAAATGCTGCTTGCCAGGAATAAAAAAAGAGTTTTTTGCATCGTATAGTCACTGGTGACGAAAAATGGATTCACTACGATAATCCAAAGAAGAGAAAGTCATGGGTTAAGCCCGGCGAACCATCAACATCGACAGCTAAGCCGAATATTCATGGAAAAAAACTCATGCTGTGTATTTGGTGGGATCAGCTTGGTGTCGTGTATTATGAATTGCTGAAACCAAGCGAAACCATTACTGGAGCTCTCTACCGAACACAATTGATGAGATTGAGTCGGGCACTTAAGGAAAAACGCGCCCATTACTACTCCAGACACGACAAAATTATTCTTTTACACGATAATGCTCGTCCACATGTTGCGGCGCCGGTAAAAACATACTTGGAAACACTCAACTGGGAAGTTTTACCCCACCCGCCGTATTCACCAGACTTAGCCCCTTCTGATTATCACCTGTTCCGGTCGATGGCACATGGTCTGTCTGAGCAGCGCTTCACATCATATGAAGACACCAAAAATTGGGTAGATTTGTGGATAGCGTCAAAAGATGAAGAGTTTTTTCGACGGGGTATCCGAATGTTGCCAGAAAAATGGGGAAAAGTAGTGGCAAATGATGGAAAATACTTTGAATAAAACGTAATGTACTTTTCCTTTACAATAAATTCCTAATTTTTTATAAAAAACTGCGGAAACTTATTTGTACACCTAATATATATATATATATATATATATATATATATATATATATATATATATATATATATATATATATATATATATATATATATATATATATATATATGTGTGTGTGTGTGTATGTGTGTTTCTTTCCAAAAATGTGTAATGGTAACTAAATTAAATAACAGAAAAATATTTTATTTTTTTATTATAATTTAAGTTATTTCGCAAAGATAAGCATTTTGTCTATTAATAGCATCAATCGTAGTTATTTCTTCAATTTTGGTTGTCATCAGTCGTGGGTAGATCATCATCAGTCGGTGACGGTGAAAGATCGTTAGGTGGTAATGTTTCATTATCAGTAAGAAGTGGTTCAAAATCGTCGCTTGCAGGCGAAGTTTGGACAACACTGGATAATGTTGTTGGACTAAGAATAGTTGGTATACTAAGATCATCAATTGCTGCTGCTGTTTGTGCTAGATTAGGTAACGTCGTCGGGCTAAGAATCGTTGGTATACCTGCACCATCATTAAAACTTGATGTTTGGAGATCGTTAGGCATATTTGTTGTGCTTATAGTATTCGGCATTCCTGACTCATCTTTAGAAACTAATGGAATACCAAGAACTTCCATTAAGCCAGCACTATTTTCAACCTTTGATCGTAATTCAGAATCTGTTTTTGGTAATTCAATATCTGATGGTTTAGATTTTTTAGGTGGTGATGACTTAGGTGGAGAAGGAATATAATCCTTATTTGGTCTTGATACTTCATCTACGATTCGAACAAATACTTCATATTCTAATTTAATCTGGCTTGTTAAAGCATTGGACACAGTGCTCAGAACTTTGGAGCCTTGAAAACTGTAGAAAGTTCCATATTTTTCACCTTTCTTTAACTTCATTTGCGGTGGATACCTGAATGATAAACAAGCTGTTTAAGTATCACATCATCATTTAGTATGATACGATCTTTTATTACAAGTTCACGTCGTGACAAAAAAAAACCAATTAACAATTATAATCACGAAAGCAATTAATTTAAGTTGAAAATACACAAAAATTACGCATATTTCAACTTATGCTAAATATGCATAGTTTTTACTTAGTAACTCATACGTGTAACCCAGAACTATCGTTTCTTTGATTAGAGATGTATGACATTTACAGACTATTAAAGCATACAAATACACGACATTATACTACTAATTAAATGGGTATAACTAATCATGATAAACACTAACTTTCAAAAGTCGCTTGACGTTTTAACCAGTATATGGTGAATAAAGAAATATAAGTGGAAACTAGCAGTCGAAGACTGATGATGAAAATGAATAAAAAATATTAAGTATATGCCGAGATTATATAAAATTATTTTGACTGAGGAATAATTAACAAAATGGTACCGTAAACTATTATATAATATTAACGTAATCTCGATATTTTAAACTATCAACTAATGTTAACTCTGATAAACATCTTTAAAAGTTGTAACAAAGGAAATATTTTCAATTGTCTGTTTCAACTTATGTCAAGGTAAAATAATAAAGAAACCGAAAATGAAATCTCGGGTTCTTTGTCCTCATCATCTGTCTGCTGCATATAACCCTTCCCTTTAAATAAAAAAAAAGCTCAGTTAAATAAAAATATATCTTCTTAATCAAAAATATCTTTTAGAATGTGAGAATGTATTTATAATCATAAATGTATTAAGTATTTAAAAGATTTTTTAAATCGTTAGACCAGCCCTTTTGTTAAAGAACAACATTTCATATCATTGTACATAAGGCTTAACATCAAAAAATCCTCTAACAAATTCCTTTTAAAACTTAAAGTCTGAAATTTTTTTGAGTCCTGTTCACAAGACTGAGATTACTCGCTGTAAGCTAAATATTGTGTATTATAAAGTTTGATTTTCGCAAAGGATCGCTAAAATGGTCCTTCTAGTTTTTTTATGTGTTTATTCTAGTTAAAAATAATATATTCGTTCAAAGTAATAAAGTTTACTTTAAGTATTTACCCAAAGAAATCCACAATTTTATAAATTGAAAGCATATAAGAGTATTATTATAGTGTAAGTAAAAATTGTATTATAAATTTTGGCATAAAACCTTGACCACAACTTAATTCAATGAACACAGTTATAAGTAAATTAAAGGCGTATCATTGATGCTATTGCCTTAATTTAAAAAATAAAAATATTTATTCTTTAATATTTGCTTAACCTATGTCGTTTGTCTATATTACCTATATGTCTATATATAATCATGCTCTTAGTCTATAATGCTCTTAATTACTATATACGAAATTGAACTATAGTTTTTTTTCGTAATCCTCTTTAAAACTACTTAGAATTATCTGACACTAAAATTTAACCACAACTAAAAATTTACCAAAAGTCTAATAAGTGCAAATTATCATTTAAATATTTATTGATTTTTTATTATTGATTGATTTATTTATTTGTACTTAACTTACATAATCATTCAAAAAACACTATTGTGAATTATTCGTGGATAGAAATTCTGAAGTATATTTCACAGACATAGGAACACCCTCCGAACTTTGTTAATTTCAAGAGGAAGCTCGTTTCACATTTTAATTACAGATACACGAGTAGAAGACAACAGATCAAGGATGACGAATTTTCAAATAGAAGGTTATTTATTCTCAGAACGGAACAAACACCGTGTTTCAATTATTAATATCAAATATACAATCGCTAAGATTGCGTTCGGAAACAAGAATTTAATTTAATTTTTTTTGGAAATTAGGATTAACCCGATATAAAAATTGACTAGACTGGGTTTTAATGTTACTGAGGGAAAAGTTTTTCGGACCATTGAAAGATATTACTATGAAAATGACGTTCTGGCTTACAATGCACAATTTGTTTGTACCAGTTAAAATAAACCACCCAGCTAATTTAAGGCATATTGGCGGGAAAAGTGTTATATTTTCCATATTGTTGAACACTAAGGACATATGGTTATTAGAATTTAAATTTCTCTGATAAAACCATCTTATTATATAATATATGACAACGTGGCAGGTCGTTGTCATATTTTATATAATAAGATGGTTTTATTATGTATGATGTTTTTATATGTATTTATCTATGATGTTTTTATATTATTATATATATAATATAACATTTTTGAATATACATATATCTATTTAAACAGAGCAGTAGTAAGCAAATCACAAGATTTAACTGATGAATAATAATAAAAACAAAGTTTAATAGCTTAATTAAAGAAATCATCTCAAATAATCGTTTACTTTTTATTCCAAGAAGTAAAAAAAAGGTTTTAAATATAAGTTCACATCTTTCCAAAAAAATGTATCGCTGTACCAAAAACATAAAAAACCTAATATGAAGATATGACTAAGAAAAAAAAACCACTGAATGCACAGGTTGAAGATCAATAACCCCATCGCGTACGGCATTCCAGAAAATAAAGCGAGCGTATTTTATTTTATGTATTTATGAGTCACAGTAAAATGCGGTTTAATTATTTGTCATGTGAAATACCTTGAGGAAATATATTCAATTAACAATCACAAGGAAATGTCTTCTAAAACTTTGTTACGTTATAATGTACAAGATCCTGTTAGTCTAAACCAGTTTTAAATTAGCATCTTCTCAAAACTATTCGAAAAGTTAAATTACCTGTCAAAAACAAGGACTGACGGTTATAGCTCCATCCAATGTCACATTCGTTATTTTAAAATATAGCATTAATATATCTGTGAATTACTAATGATTTTTACAAATGTAATATGAAAATATATAAGAAATTGATGATTTGAGTTAATTTTTCTACATTATTAGTAATAGTTTAGTTGTAAAGAGGTTTTAATAGCCAAACTATGTTACTGGCACTTAAAGAGTCTGAGTAAAACCATCTTATTATATAATATATGACAACGTGGCAGGTCGTTGTCATATATTATATAATAAAATGGTTTTATTATGTAAACGTGAGCCGTTCAACCGTCCAAAGAACGTGAACTCGATAGCGAGGGACAGGTTCCGTTCAAAAAAGGCAACGTTTTGGGAGAAAACATTGCACACATCCACGAGACGACCGCTTTTCAGTTACTCAGGCGCTAAAGAACCGTCAATGTAGTTAGATAGACCTCAAAAGAAATCTTGAAGAGGTACCAAGAGCACAAGTTAATATATGGACTGTACGGATGAGGTTTTTAGCTGCTGATATACGCAGTCGCCGACAGAACGAGCCAAACAACAAACGAGCCCAAGTTACTCCGTGAGCACCGGATTGCTCGAATGAGGTTCGCTAGAAATTGCCTGTCTTGGACGCTAGGTAACTGGAGTAGCGTACTCTTCTTCGATGAGACACGAATTTGTCTGCATGATGAGAACCGACGTCAGCGAGTGTTACAAAGACCAGGGAAACGTTATACTGACGTGTGTTTTGAAGAAATCACCATGGAGGATCTGTTATTTTTTGGGCGAGCATAACTTCCTATATAACAGGAATCCAATGTCAAAATGCATAACCCGCGCTGACTCTAATTGGTGAAGATGCCATTTATATGAATGATAATTCTCGGGCCCACCGTTCTGGCGAAGCAGATGCTTACATGTAAGAAGTCCCTATTAGTGGTTTGGACTGGCCAGCGCGAAGCCCCTACCTTAATCCCATTGTGAACGTCTGGGATCTCCTAAAAAGGCGAGTACGATCTGTCCAACCACCTCCACAAAACATCAGGGAGCTTAAACGTGTGATCTCGGCTGAGTGGTAACACATTCCATAGGACACCATCAAATCTAATCAAATCTGAATCAAAATCTATCAAATATTATTGAGCACGTTTTTCAAAAAAAAAGTATATCTTCACTTCTTATTATGCTACCTAAACTTCTCGCAAAAACGACTATAGTGCCTCTGCTGTTAAAGATGTCAAGGAGCGGATAATATTATATTTAATGTCATGATTTATTTTATAGTTAGATAAGCAAACAAGCAGATCAGTTGATGGTAACACCGTCACCTACGGAACTCAGCACCGCCTAACACAACACAAAGCATTGAGTTAAAATATTATACTTACTGCCTTCTGAATTCGGAACCGTTCGACTTCGGATTTAGGTAATTGCACTTGACTGCAACTTCCTTGTCAGCAAACACTCTACTGTAATGATTAGTGCTAGCTTCCGCCCCCTCCTCCAAATCAATAATATCAGATGAGATGTACTTGCTAACTAAAGCTTTTATTACTCCATTAACGTATGGGTATCGACTAGCATACACCCTATAGCCCATATAAGGATCATCGATTATTTCGCCATTAGGACCAATACGATGCTGGTATGTACCGTCAAAAGGCCACATTCCTTGTCTATATATATATGTGTATTTGCCTTCGTCTCCTGGTATATATTTCCCCTCATCAAGCGGCCTATAGTATTTTCCGTCATCATATTCATCATATATTCGTGGTCTATACTTTCCATCATCAAATGGTGAGCACATAACGGCACTTAATAGACACAGAACCAACACCTGAAAGTGAAAACAGTACAATAGAAAAATACGTATTAAACTTCCCATTTCCAACTTAACGTTTGAAACTGATTACATTGTACTTAAAACAATTCAAATGGGATATGCAGTACGGATAGTTGAAGTTAATCTTTAGGATTCACTTTCAAAGTCTATCTAAGAGGTCGTATCAGTTCTAAGAAACCATGGAAAAAGGAAAAAAGTGCAAAAAACAATTAATGATACAAATGCAGTTCTAAATCTTAACTTGAAATTGCAAATTAACTTTATATAGTAAAGTTAATTTGCGATATCAAGATAATATTTTAACTTCTGATTTCGTTTTAATCTATCAAATAAACTTTTCGTTTCAAAAATATTGTGTTAATCAACCTGTATTTAATTGTATTGTTTAACTTAAGGAAATGTATTTTGTGTAAATATTAAAAAATAATCGGAAATGAAACATCCCAATACCATATCAAATCAAGAAAAGGAAGAAGAATTAACACAGACAATTACTTTGTAAACAATATGAAGATATATGAGAAAGCAATAATCTGTCATCACTTACTTATATTCTGGATTGTTGCTTGTAGTAACTTATGATAAGAGACCAAATTAGTTAACAGGGCAGTTAAAGAAATAATATAAGGACTCAGGAAGAATAAAGATAAGGAAAATAAAGATAAAACAGACAGAATTTACCCGCAGAATACGTAACTCAAATGCTGACAATATTAAGTTCAAATACTGACAGCATTGTTTAGGTTCAAACACACTCATCCAGAAAAAAAAAATAGTTTAATGATACCTTAATATAACTGATTGTAGTCTATATAAATGTACGAATATTTTATAAATATCAACAAAATAATGTAAAATATATAAAAGTTTAAAAATAAATACACCTGTTATAATAGCCCTGTAAGTGTAGTTAATTAGCAATTCTTTAAAGCGCATCAAGAAACACTTTTTATTTCAATACACAGTTGATTGATTAAAATAATTGAAAACGTAATAACATGCTCACATAAAACAAAAGTATGTTTACTTACGAATTGGTGCATCTTCTTCATTGTAATAATTAAATAAATAGTTGAATTAATTGTTCCAGATTGACTTTAATTTTGCTAATAATAGTTTTTTCACACCACAACCAGTACAAGTTGTTAACTCCACAGGTTATGTTTTAGATCTGAAACTAGATCAGATAATGTGTCATAAGTAAGCAGCATTTTTGTGAGATAACAGCGAATATTCGTCAAAAATATCTTATTCCTCATTGCCTTAATTAACATTTAGATGTATAATAAATTTTGATCGAGACATACCGAAAAGTGGATCAGAATCCTAAAATCAAGGCGCGACGAGGTCAAGCAGAAGAATTAGCATAGTTCACGGTATTGAAATAGTTCCGCCGTGAATCAATTATGTGACGTCATTTGAATTATTAAAAAAATAACATTTCGCTTTAACAATCAAAATACTTTTGGAGTTTTTTTTTTATAGCAGTACCTTGACTCGTTTCGCTTCGAATAAACGAGGTACATTTTTTATTATAAAAGTATTCTCGGATCCAATTTTCGATTGACATGAAATAAAAAGGTATCGCGGTATAAACCCTGGTGTTCCGTTATTATAAGCTTTTTTGTTATTAAATATTCATATCGAAATTTGTTATAAAATTTCTATATACAGTGACAAAATTTTAAAATACGGCATAAACTAGTGACACTAATGCAACAGAACTAACCCTTAAAATAAGGACTCCAGCATGCCGTCACGTTCGATACAGATTTGACATTATCATAACAATAAATTATCTTAAAAAAATTAAAATATTCAAGTGTGAATGTCAAATCATTATTCACTCATGTCCACCGAAATACACCACTCGAATTTGACGTGGAGATTAAGACAGCGCCACCATGTCACCTTTTTGCTTATTTATATTCTTGAGTTAATAAGTAAAAGCAAGATTTTAAACTTGTCTGACAGGGGCGTTATAATCATTAATTCTTGGTTGACAAATTGACCTATGAAATAGATCACGAATGATCGGATAAGTTTCACTGTACACTTTCCAGACGTACGTTCGCTCTCATCGTACCCGCTGCACACTCTATTTGGATAAAACATCTGAAGAAACATATAGCCAAAATATATATATATATTCCAGTAGCGATACTAATACATCAAAATATAATTATCTTAATATACCGTATATTGATACGAAAATGTAACCGGTTGATTGCAAAATTGATCCGCATGCCACGAATTTAAGACGTTACTGATCAATTTTTTTTTCATTAATGAGTCAGTTTACATAATATTTTATTGTTTTTATCAAAAAAAGTTCTAGATGTCTCCCACGCGATTGTGGACATGATTAAAAATATTTTTTTAAAGTTACAAATTCTGATTATAACAATATATAAAAATACCAAAATTCTTACGTTTTTTATTTCCTTTCTTTGATGGCAATTAGTTATAACTGTTATGCCTTGAAATATAACTAGTCAATTTATCACGTTACATCTTGATAAAATGGTGCCTATTTTACCAAAACCTTCTATGGACTTTTTCAGTCAACTTAAAAAGTAACGATACATGCATTTATTTCATATCACTTCACTCATACGCCTCAATCTAACTATATTTTATAACACACAACCATAATTAAACATTATAATTGATAATAATATAAGATTATGAAAATGAATTAAAACATAACGTCACTGATGTGATGATGAGTTGACGGGGAAAGAGAATTCTTTAGTTAATCTATGGAAAAACAATATTTGCTTGTGTTTACCAGTGCAGCTTATGCCCACCCCATTTCTTCCATATGGATATTATAAAAGGAAACTATGGGATCAAAGAGAAAGAACGAGTGGATCGATAACTTAAGTAATTAAATTTTAATCTGTGATATATTTACATTATAACCGTAATCATAAACGGATATCGAGTCCAGCACTGGCTGTAACGGTTGCATCGGTTGATTACTAAAATATTCGAGTATAATAATACTATTATTGTTTCTACATATTCGTAAAATTACGAACTCATTCAATGTCGGAGAAAAACAATTTAATTATCAATCCATTACGTTATGACGCTCTGTTTCTTTTATAATAATCTGATACCCTTTATATAAACATATTTAGATATTATTATAATAAAAAAATAAATTCGTAATAAGTATATTATAAAAATATAGTTTCGTTATAAGGCCAGAAATAACTTTGCTACATATGTTAAAAAAATGAACTAATCACATAGGATGACACTAAAAGAATTGTACAATATTTTAAAAGTTTATTAGATATTAATTACGCCTATGTATGTACATATGTGTATACCAAAATATTATAGTTGACATCATCAATGATTAATACAGCCGATGATTATAACAATACACTGCTAAGCAATGGCCTATTGTATTTATCAATCTTAAAGATATTGCCGTAATCTCAACGCTAGACTAGCAGATTGGGGATCGCAGTTTAGTTTTATTTATAAGTAGCCTATGATGCCCATGTACTAGTATTTGCTCCCAATGTCGTCACGGAGAGAAATAAGTTAGCATAATTTATGCTGGAAACCACACAGCAAATTAAAAAGCAACAGAAGAATTATTATTACTAGAATATAATGGAATGTTAAGCATAAAACTATTTATCTTATAATCATTGATATTTAAACTTTCGAGAACTTAATTTTTCACAATATAATACAAAAGTAAAGACAATAAAAGAAAGTGATTGTACATTGCAAATTTAATTTACGAAACATAATTAAAACACTATACAACTAGTAATTTATTACATGTATGAAATGCTTAATGCATTTCATGCATAAAATATATCTATATACTAAATAATTTATCTAAATAATAAGTAACCGTGGCATTTCAAAGTTATCAAAATCAGGCGCCTAGCGATTTGATCACACTTCATAAAACATAAAAAATGGAGTATTTAAGCTGGTAATTAATTATGCATGCTAAAGGTGAAAATGGTGCAAAAATGTAAAGGTGGACGAGTAAATTAATACTAACCACACGACATTCAGGAAGAAAATCTTTATTTGTTACATTAACTTACATTTTGAATATTTATTTTTATCAAAAAATAGCACATTTGATAAGCACGCGTTATGACTATGTGGCTACAAGGATATCGACATATTTAAAGAATTAGCAATTAGCTAAGGTCAAATATTAAAATTATACATAAAAAATGATTTGGTATTTTTATGTAACATATCTAACGTCACCTTTTGAGATAATTATAAATATATATTTTACCTTATATTTGTGTGTGGGAAAGTTTTGTTGCAGCAGCCGGTATCATGGGCTGCTTCCACTAAAATGACTTAAATTTACACGGGTCCTTAGTATAAAATTTGGGAATAACAGTTATTCCCCCCTCTCATCTGCATTCTGTTTGATCGGTAAACGTAGAAATTTGAAACATACTTTGCTAACGGTACCGATGACAAATGAATAATAATCATCAAACAAGTCATATTAAAATAAATAGGTTGCAGGTAGTTGGAATCCTTGAATTGCTGCTGATTTTTTGATTTCGATTAATGAAAATGAATGTATGTAATTATGAAGCGTTATTCATATCGAAAAAGACAATCAATTTTTAGATGGTTTAGGTAATGTATAAAATAATTAATCATTTTTATGAAAACTGTATTTTTGTCATTTTAAATTTGTATAATAGAACAAAACCATTTCAAGGTCCACAACAGTCGATCAATAGTTACAAGCATCAATGGTTAGTAACTAAGTGATCTTTCAAAGTATTAATAAATATAATTTTTCAACGGGGATATGTACATGAAAATAAAATAACAAAAACGCTATTTGTAATATATGCTTTATTTACATTGTAAAATTTCTTTCCTCAGTTATCATAAAAAGACTTTTTACATCGAGTATAACCAGAAAAATTTTCATATTAACAAATAAATAACTTTCTATATACATATATGAATAATATATGCTTTACGTGTGATGGCCTTTTATGGCAAATGAGCGCCTACAGGTACAAAACCGTTTTCATCCGCAGTATAATCTACTCTGTATGTCACACCATCAGGTCCCAGGTACTCGAAAAATCCCTTGGCCCTTATTCCGTCATTCTCATTGCTAATTCTCTCTAATTTACCAGCCTCTTCAGCTAGGATCTTGTTCTCAGTTTCATAGAGATAATGGTATCCATCAGCACCAACGTCAGTCTCTTGACGAATAATACCATAGTTGTAATCGCGGCCGCTATAGATGGGATTAACTGTTGGCTGAGAGGGCACGACGGGCTTAAAAATGTAATTAGGAGATGGGGGGCTAGGCAGCAAAATTGGTGCCGGAGATGCATAAGAAGAAGAACTGACTGATGAACTCTGTGAAATAACCGGGGTAGAACTAACGATTTCAGTGGAGGTAGGACTAGGAGCTTCACTTGGCAAAGCACTCGGAGCTGCACTGGGAGCTTCATTAAGTGAAAGGCTTGCAGGCTCTTTAAATAGAGTGCTGGAAAGTAGACTTGGTGTGGGGCTAGATTCTGGAAGAATAGTTACAGATACAACTGGACTAGGTGTTGGACCGGTAATAGCGGCTGTAGAAGACACAGACTGAGCAACGTAAGCACCTCCAGCAGATCCGCGATCACCACTAGAAAAAAAATACGGAAATTGTTATTAATTTTTATTCATTTCAATAATTTATTCTGATATATATGTATATATATATATATATATATATATATATATATATATATATATATATATATATATATATATATATATATATATACTAATAATCAACATGATCAGTCTACGATGAAATTAATATAATTAATTGTTTTGCAGTCTAAAATATTATGATGATTAACTATTAAACTACATTTAATCGTAAATCATCTATCAATCATAAATTCTTAAAAATAATTTTCCTTTATAAAATAATAATTGAATAATTATAGTATATTTTAGTTTATTCCTAATTTCATTTACTTTGGAATTCTTTTCCAAATACACAAAACTGATGGAGTGCTTATTAACTCGCTGTTACAACAACTTATACAAAAACAACAACTTATATTAAATGTACACTTTTAAAATGTTTTTAATTGTGTTTTATACCCATTTTTGTAACATGTGTTATGACATGTGGATCCATATTTGCTACAATTTTGATAGCATACTATAATGATGCGAATATTGTCATAAATATGTTACAATTATTTAGTAAATAGCTTACCATTAGATCACTGATCTTGTACTGGTATTAGTAGCTTAGTTAGCACAGTGAGGAGAGTTCTATTAATATCAAAACCTTGCTAGTTTTTTTAATATGTCATTGAAATTTAATAAAATAATAAAACCAAAGTATAATGGTACGACCATTATACGTTTATTCATCGATTTGGTTTTTTATAATTCTAGAACCATCTTATATTTATTGGGACTATGTTTTGTAATCCGTTTCATTAAATATCTAATTTGTACAACAATTACATTAGGAATACTAACACGTTAGACATTCATCAAGATCGCAACACAAGTTTAAGGAAATAAAAAGCTAAATGAAAAATTAGACTTCTAGGCAATCATTTGACTGTAAGTTAGTTATGCAATGTAACGTTATTGTTATATAAATATTCTGTCCGTTTTAAATTAGAAACACATTTTACTAAGTACTCTAGTAATGTACTATTCTTAAATTTATTTATATCTACTGTTGGTGTCCTTAAATAAATTATAAATAATGATGTGAATGAAGTTTATGAATTAATAAAAAAAGAATGAAGTTACAAAATATTTTTTATCTTACTTGTAAGCACCACTGTTGTCAGGTTTATATCTGCCACTGTCGTCACCCCTGCTTCCTAGTTCTGCGCCAGCGCTGTTAAAACAATATGAGTATGATTATTATAATTAATTTCATTATATTTACTCAAAATCTCCTAGCTTTCTGAGCAGTGAATATTATTTTTAATCTAATCGATTATCATATCTGTATATCAAAACTGTATCTTTTTCATCATCATTAATTAAACTTTGTCATGATTAATTATATTCAAATAAATTCTTTTAAAATGAACCTTATTGGAATTTATTTAATATACACTTTACACTTTTACTCTGAAACATACACTTAAGAAAGCTTTAAACTAAACTCAGTTAATTATTCTAGGATGACTTCTTCAAAAAGCACACTCATATGACATATTGTATTGTAATATTAAAAAAATATTGAAAGTGTATATTTACATGTAAGCACCAGGATTGTTCGCAACGTAACGTCCAGAGGAGTCGTAGCGTCCAGCGTTGTAGGCGCCTGGGTTGTATCGGCCAGAGTTATCGTACCTACCCGGTCTATATTGATCAAAGGTGTTGTATGCACCAAAATTATTGTATCTTCCGTAGTTATTGTATCTGTTGGTGTTTTCGTATCTGCCGTCATTATATCTACCGGTATAGCTTTGGAAGCGGTTAGGATTGTAGGCGTTAAAGGCAGGGTTTCCCGAAAGTAAATTGTACCGAGGTGTTGTTGTGACGAATTGGGCAGTTGAAGGCCTGTAAAGTTTTTTGTGAGATAACATATAAACAATTAAGTTAACATATAAATTTTTAGTTAAGCGGTTTTGAATATACGCTGCTATGGAGCATTTACCTTACAGGTTCACCCTCGTCAGCCAGTGCAACCGCAACTGACAGGCATATCACCTAAAAATATGTGATAAGTGAATAAATAATAATCGCAAAGATCCTGAATACTTTTTGTGTAATAACTTTTATAGTCTATTTTACCTTAGTCTAATATGAATGACGTTGTAATTAATATATCAGAAGTATAAAATTTATAAAAATTACATAAAACAAATAACTATAATGGACTTTCACCAAATGGGTACATTAAAAACAAAATATTTCGGACCTTCAACAACTAATTTTAATTACGTGTAGAAGTACTATTAAATAATCATGAGAACTCACCAAAAGTCTTTGCATCTTTGTGTCTACCAATATTGCCGATCCAAATGTAACGCCTAAAAGATCGATGCCTATTTATACATTAATTTAGTCTAATTTTAAAGTTATTCTCAAATCCAGTTTTACCCATATATAATTTTTATAATGAATTAGGTACTATCAGAGATGCTCAATCTTCGTTTATTTATTATTTCATATTTCCATAGAATCGTAATAGTACGTACATTAACCCAAAACATAAACTACTAAATACTTAATTTACTGAATATATATTTATACATATTTATATATTAACCATTATTTTTTTATATATTTATAATCAATAGAACAATGTATAGGTCACTCAACCATTAATTTCTCGTAAATATAAAATTATATGATGTACTTACCTAAAAACATAGATTTGGATACTAAATCTGAAATCACTTTCACGATTTTTCGCCATATTACGACGAAGGCTTTTGTCACCACGTTTGTGCTTGGTTAATATTTTTTTTCGAAATAAGATTCTAGCGCAGGTTCGTACTTAAAATATAAAAATCCAATATTTTTTATTCAACTTTACCTAAATTTAGTGTATTTTGTTATGCAAGCAAATATTTATGATGTTAAGCATAAAACATCAGACTGTAACTTGCAGCAGCTTTAAGGGTAACCCCTTAATGTTGTGCTCCAACGGTCTACATAACGTGGTGACTACGGACAAATTCTTTCCACTCTTTGCAGATGTTCTATGTCCGGTAGTAAATTTCTGTTGGTTTTTTTTATGGGATAAGAAGGCAAACGAGCAAGCGTGTCGCTTGATGGAAAGCAATCAACGCCGCCAAATGGTTGTTAATGATAAAAATATACTAATGAAAAACTATAGTAGACACAATAAATGCATCTACCAGGATATAATAAATGTAAACTTGTAAAAAACTTCATCTTCGTGGTAGTAACATTTATTATGCGAATTTAAAAAAAACGTTTTTTTTTTTTAAAAATAATTTATACAATAACGCCAACAAAGAAATAAAAAAGTAGTCATTAAAAAACTGCTATTATATTATTATGTGCTATATAATAGTAGTTCTTCTTAAGCATAATATTTTTTAGGTTTACAGTTTATTGAAAATAAGAATGGTTGTATATGCTGTTATTTTAACTTAGAAATAAGTTATAATAAACAAATAATAGTTAAATCAATTCTAAATAAAAATGAACTTGTATCTGAAAGTTTGAGTACAACTTTATCAGTCTACTTTAACGCCATAACTCAATAGTGTTCATAACCATTAAATTAACATCTCAAAAACAATATTATGATAATCATTCAAAAATGTTTAATTAATGATTGATTAACAGTATGCGTATTGATGATTTTGATGTTATACAACCAAATGTGTATAACATCAAAATCATTAAAAGTTTTATTTTAAAGTGGCAATTAAATATATTAACTAAATTCTGAGATCAACTTATAACAATGATATTAAATAAACAAGTGATTAAAATATAAAGAAACAATGGACAAATACCAGAATACGCTGAAGTACGAAGTCATGGTTTGCATGCATGGTCAGAGCATGTCAGAGCAACATGATCCTGATGTGCAAAAGAATTATAGGTGCGGTTTAGTGGTAAAGTGGTCCAAAAAAATCCACTTCTGATTACTTGTGAAAACGAAAAACAAATGATATGACACATAACCTAGTGAATTAGCTTCTCAATTGGGATAAATTGATAAGAAAGTGATGTTTTATATTCCCTGATAACTACAATAAAGTTCAAACGCTATATGATTCAACACCAATTGGAAAAATAGATAATGAGCAGACTAATCAAAGGGATATTAGCAGCAGCAGGTTAAGTTAGGTCGCAGTTCAAAAACGGGCATCTAGCGAAAACATTTATAAACATAAAATGACTTATGAATTTACATGTTCTTAATAAGTTAGTATACATTCTTAATAAATAATCATTTTATTAATATAAGCCATCCGGCTACACACAAAATATTTTAGTGTCAGTAAAGACTATACTCCTTGTTATGCAATTTCACTCGTATATATATATTTAATGCGTACGTAACGTACATTTAAAGAATAAATACGCTTTCGGCAGAAGTACAAACTTTCTTTTTTTCAGTCATTCTATACATGTCGTCTAAATTTTAATAGTAGATAGATATTATTTATTACTACCTATGATAAGGTATTTATTCCCATTCATTTATTTCCTAGTAGGTAGAGAATATTATGATCTAATTACTTTATTATTGGTGCGGTTGAGGGTCAAGAGATACAATGACGAATGAGTCTTAGGACAAATAATTCACAATCTTTATTTCGTTTCCATAATCCATCCAATAATTCATACTTCGGTAATCCTAATAATACATTTATAGCCCACAGGTATTATACATTTATGGCCCACAGATATTACCCAGTATGGATACTCCCCTAATCCGCCTTGGACAAGAGTGGTGGGTATATGCCCATTCCCGAAAAATGGAGACAAATAGATACTCATTACGATATACGTAGATACTATACAGTTAAGTTAAGTAAGGCGATATCACCTTATGAGATTGTACTAAATGAGACATAATGCTCAATAAAAGAATATGTGACATAGGTTACCCACATAAAATAATTTGTAAGTCGATTTTACTATACTTTAAATGCAAGACGGACGGCCAAATATAGCAACACTTAGGAAATTATATTTTAAAATTTGTTTGGTTAACACCACTTGGACTCGTACCAAATGTACACTGCATATTAAGAAACGTACTTAGATCGACTTAAGGATAAAATAGGATATTTTTTGAATTTATTTATGTGTATTATGTATAGGAGACACAATTAAATACATTATTCTAATTAATTCAGACAACATATTAAAAATAACGCTAATTAAAGATGGACACAACATTAACAAAAAATGAAAGCAAACAGATCAAAAAATTAAATGTTAAATTTGATACGGTGCGAGTATTATAGACTATCGTAGTAAATATACAAGTCATGGTTACTTTTCAAGGCTATACTCGGAGGTTTTTAATGGGATAGGAAGACACACGAGCAGGAGTGTTACCTGATGGAAAGCAATTAACGCAGCCCATAAACATGCCATAGGCAGTGCAGAAGCGTTGCCGGCCTTTAAGAAAAAGGTTATTATAGGAGAGGGGAGGGGGAGGGGGAGGGAGTTGGGCCTCCGGAACTCAACCGCTCACCGGACCAAGTGCGGTAGCTAAACTATCACTCAGACGCCGGTTTTCTGCCGGAGTTTGGTACTTCCCCGGACGTGCCGGCCCATTCATGGTACAGACAAATAATATGCCATTCTTGAAAATGTATTCGTTTGCAGCAAGGCTACCACTACACTTTGGTGGATATGATTAAAATCGAAATAATCTACCAAAGAACCAAAGTCACCGACGTAGCTTTCCGAATTAGCAAACTAAAATGGCTCTTCACATTTGTAAGAGATTCTTCACATTTGTATAGTATTCACATTAAAATGAAAGTATTTTAAATGACTGTGTACTAAGGTGCATTTATTTATTTGCAATTTATATAGGTATAGTGTTCTACAAGTCAAATTTAATACCTCTTGACCAGTGATCCTTTTGCTTAAAAGGGATATTACTAAAGTATAGTACAGAATTATAACATAACGTATAAAAACTAATATATTGCATTTATTTACATACATATATACAAACATACACATATAATTACATCTGATATATAATCTCATAGTAAATAAAAAAACAGTGATAAAAAATCCGAAGTAAAATTATATTCATAACAAAAAAGTAAAATTATATAACACACAGCAAACGATAGCGAATAATAGCAAAACGAGACCTTGCATAATATTATATTTCCAATCGTCTGTTCACAACAGGCGCTATTCTAGAAAACATAATGATTATATAGTATCATGCATACGGTACAAACTTAAAAGTGTAATAGCAGACATTAAATGTCTTTTTGTTTACTTTAAGCACTATAGTTTACTGAATCAGTATTATAAAAATATTATTAAAAAATAAAAAAAGTTGGTGATCAAAAGACAAGAAAACATGAGCCTCTAATTTTTTTGTAAATAAATAGATATTATTTTTTAAGAATTAATTTGTACGTCTATAAAATTCAACGTCAAATAAAATTTATAATTTTTGCTAGCGTCGTTATAAATGTAATAAAGCTGGCATATATCTTATATAAAGTTTACAGGGATCAGAGACCGATGTTTCTCGAAGTCACCATCGAAGATTGAAATATTATAAATTAATATGATTAAATAATAATTATTTTTACTAATAATAAATTACATAGAACCATAATTTTAATAATAACCCTTCTTTTACCACAGCCTACAATTTAAGTAGAGAGAAAAATGCTATGCTTTTAAAACATCGATTTTTAGCTTCGAGGATCCGGATGCCTATAACCATCTCCTTAGATCGGAGACGGACCGAAGAAGCTATGCAAATTTACAGATTATAGTAAAGCTACTAAGCCAATAATAAAAATTATAACAAAAATCTATGTTTCATCCAACTACCAGGTGACAAAGAAAGTCACAAACACATGGAGGATATTAACTCTATCATAGCATTTTACAATTATCTGGCCCCGAACTATTATAGATGTCCTGTACGTACGCTGATGAAAAAGAGATTTTATTGCCCTATAATGATCTTCTTTTGTAGTATAATATCTAATTTTCAATTTAATGTAACAAATTACATTAAATTGGAAATTTATTACATTTATTTCCAATTTATTATTACAGTGTATTAACTTTAATAGACTATTTTTAGAATTCTTCAAAAAATTTTAAGTTTCCCATCTAATCTTTCCTTGTTTAAGTATTCATTTATTTCGTGTAGGACACCACTCATCAATGTCTTTCAACTATTTCTTTCTCGTTTATCTAAATCCATGTTTTTTTTTTAATATTTGTTTGATTTCGTGTCTTTTATTTTGATATTTGGCATACTTGACATTACATGTCCTGACCGATCTTTAGATTTAGACTTTAATATACTGTTGCATTATTCCTATATTATGCATGTCCAAGACTTTGCATTATTTATAATTTATTTTCTAAGTACGAACCCTTTTTCATGTTCAAAAATGTCAAAAGTGTTCCGTTGCAGCGTAGAAACAGCAAACAAACAAATATATCTTCGCATTTACAATATTAGTCAGAATTATAATACTATAATAATGGTTAGATAATTAATATACACAGTTCCTTCAAAGCACAATTTTAAAATTGATATGTCAGTATTTAAAAATAATTGAATTAAAGATTTAAAAAGTGAGATTATTCTTCGTATAATTGTGAGAACTGTGATGATACTTATCTTTGCTATTTATGTTACGCCGTGAGAGTATAAAATCGATCGGATAATTTTCTACTTATTTATTAACTAAAATAATATTGTTTTATTAAGCCAAATCGGATAGAAATTTCAATTCATTGGTCTTGAACTATTTGAAAGAAAACAAAAAGGTATAATATATCAATATATATTTACAAAACAATTACGTCAATAGCCTATTAACAATCGTCAATATTAACAATCGTATAACATATTATGGCAGGCTTCTTAATAATAAAAACAAAACACGACTAGAATATTTAAGGCAAGTGAGTGCCAACAGGTAAGAAACCACGCTCATCAGCTGTATAATCTACCCTATACGTAACGCCGTCGGGGGCAACAAACTGAAAGAATCCTTTAGCCCTGGTACCATAATTCTCATTATCTATTTTCTCAACTTTGCCAACTTCCTCAGCAAGAATAGTGTTCTCAGTTTCATATAAGAACCGATATTGATCTGGCACAGGATATTCATTTTCATAACGAATAATACCATATTTATATTCGTAATTACCACCGCTAACCTTGCTAATGACATCAACAAGTGGTGGTTGACTTACTACTGGCCTAGGTGCAGGCTTGTAAACTGGAATTGGCGATGGGCTAGCAGTTGGAGCAAAAGTTGGTGAGGGGGTAAAAGTAGTAGGAATTGCAGTCTGAACAGGTGTAGAAGAAAATTCAGAGCCAGTTGACACAAAAACAGGCTCAGATGTTACAGCGCTAGCAGTGCTACTGCCTGTCCCAGAACTAGCATCGCCTTCATATCCGCTACCTGGGCCTCCACGATTTCCACTAAAAAACAAATAATGAAAAATAAATAATGTTATGACTAAATTTAAAAAAATATATTTTACAAATTAAACTACAAAAGAATATACGCGCTCCGATGACTTTAAAATGATGTGACATCATTTGTTTTTAAGGCGTAAAAATTCTTCTTGATGAGTATTTTATAATAAAGTACGCAATGTATTATTTTATAAAAATGCCACGCCAAAAATATATAGCTCAGTACAGAATAATAATTATAAAACAATAAAAAAAACACATTCAATAACCCTTTCTTAGTAATTGTAATAGGGCTGTAGACTTGTTAAGTCTTTTATAAATAATTTGCAACTTAAAATCGTAGGAAACTTTGTATTAATTATGTTTGAATTCTAATGAAAATTTGTATAAAGCCTTGTAGGATGCTATTAATTCTTTTAAATGATTTTACTTTAAAAAAACATGTGCGAGACAAATGAACGAGTTTTTCCCTCTAAATTATATTGATGCATTTTTATAAATGAAATTGTTATAGGGTTAGTTCTGGTTATATTATATGCATCCCTATTTTTTTATTCAAGCTTCTGATGAAAATATATTTGAATACTGTACTTTGAAGACTGTAATGTATAAAATTAGGAACAAAAGAAAACACATTGACATTACATGAAAATGCATTACCTTCTAAGGGTTATCATAACTATTTTGATGAAAATTTATATTTAATCAATTACTTTATTTTCATTATTACCAATTTATTACATGTAGGGGTTTATTGTAAAAATATTTATATTAAAATTAAAATATCTCTGCATATAATTCACACATTTTGAATTTAAAAAAAACATAAACTAATAATGGTAAAAATTTAATGATATATTAAAAATAATAATACTTTAATTTTCAAAATTTTACATATGTTGCAGGACTTTAGATCCCACACTGGAATTCTTTGTATTGTGGAAAACTAGGCTCTTCCCTTAGTTAATAATACGAAATACTTGGTATTATAATACTGAAATAATTACTCTGTAGTTAGAAAACTACCTGCCCGGGGAAGATTAAATCCTTCTATTTTGGGAGAATTTTATATTCACTAAAAGTTTTTTCCATTCTCTAATTTTAAAACCTAACGAATTTTTAATATACCTGTTTCCGCTGCTGCTGTCGGGTGTGTACTTGCTACTATCTCCTTGACCGGAGTAGCCACTTCCTGGGCCACCTGGTCCGCCTGGACCTCCTGCGTCACTAGAGCCCGTATAGAATCCACCAGCACTACCACGGTCTCCTCGGTCACCACTAAAAATTATATCAGTCTTCATAAGATTTTTAAAAATAATGAAATAAATCATTCAACAGATTTAAACGATGTCGAAAATGTAATTAAAAACTAATTTTGCATAAAAATAGCGATAATTTTAAAACTCAATCAATACAAAACTTCAGCGCAGTATTACCGGAGATGGTTACAAATTACGCATAGAAACAATATTTTTTTTAACTAATAAGAATGCAAAAGCACAACGTATTATATTTTTTCTGCTTCTATTCACGTACATGCTCAATAACGAATACAAATTTGTTTGATTGTCATCTATCCATAAATTAAGATAATAACTAAATCTTAAAAACATGAGATGATAAAGGTATTCGAAATATACATAGATTTAAAACTTTGGCCTCATAATATATGAGATTGATTTTATTTACACCTTAAAAAGAGATTAAAACTTAATGTTTTTGTTACATAATGCTTGGTCCACGCATATATTTAATGATGATTTACATTTTAAAATTACAAATACAGTAAACTCCCGTCTATCCGAAATGATCGAGAAGGCAGCCGGTTCGGAAAACGAAAATTGCAGATAAACCGATGTTCTCCGGTTCCGTGTGTGAAATACTCGGAATTGAGTACATACTGCGAAATATGATCGTAAAACGTGCATTTATAGAATTCTATTGATAAAAAAACTATAATAAAAAAATGAAAAAGCCTGTGTGTTTTGATTGAAAAAATTGTGTTGATGTGTTAAAAAATGTATGTACATACATACATGAAGGGGTGTCACGCGCAAATAAGTAATGGGTAGCAATGATATTCGGTCTCTGGAGGTGGTGTAGATGTATGCGTTAACAACTATTTACATACTGTTTAACAACTATTAGACGTTTTTACATAAATATTTTTACATGACATATAAGTTGTGAACAAAGAAATAAAATCGGAAAAATTTATTCGAATTATGCGGATTTATTATTATTTGGATTAACGCGATTCGGATAAATGGGAGTTTACTGTATTACAGAATAGTATACAATTTGGATCAACATAATTAGATTCGTACGTACATAAAAGGAGATGACATAATCCTGCTACTTATTAATTATTATTCTTAAATGAATATTAATTTACCTTATTTACCTTATTCACGGCCTTATTATACGCACATAAAATGATACAAATAAATGTCCTTGTACCCGATAAAGAATCATCTCAAATTGCTTTTAGCATATATGTACTTATAAAACGTTCACTCAAATCATTAGAAATGATAAAAGACGGTCAAACATTTATGAAGAGTCAAAGAATAAAATATATTTATGACATCAGCATAATGCTATTTATTGTATATTTCTGGATAATAAAGATTACGTAAATGTGTTTTTATTAACTAATTTCATTTTATTAAATATTACATTTTATTAATAATTTTAATAAAAAATTACTTTAAATATCTATATTTCAAATCAGTATTAGGGTCATCATTCAAAAACGTAATTTTACCCTTAAAACACTAATTTAAAAATTCAATAAATAAAAAATAAAGTTTTACAAATTGCAAAAAGAAAAAGCACTAAAATATTATATTTCGTTAGAAGTTGTAAGCTGCGTTCGTTTCAGATCCGTATAAAACGTGTAGACCTCAGACTCCCTCCCAAATATCATGGACACACACACTTAGAATAAATAGACCATATATATATATATATATATATATATATATATATATATATATATATATATATATATATATATATATATATATATATATATATATATATATATATATATATATATATATATATATATATATATATATATATATATATATATATATATATATATATATATATATATATATATATATATATATATATATATATATATATTATAAATATTTATACTAAAGCGTGAAACGAATCCACAACGAAGTAGTCAACTCCTCCAAACATCATTTTCCTAACTTAAATAATAGCAATGTTATGAAACTAATTTCTACCTAAATATTATAGCTACGTTTTGTAGAAACATGAAGAAACTAAAGAAACAACCTATGTATAACAATATATTTTTGACAGTGGCAGAAGAGTAAATCATATATTAGTTATTATTATTACTTTGTATTATTTTAGATTTTACAATAATTAAGTTTTATTTATTAATTTATTTGTTTTAAGTTTGATTATTATTTGATATTGTAGTGTTATCAAATAAAAAGGAATACCACGGTAAAAATATTTTTTGATTTAATCAAATTTCTATAGAAATGTGGTTCACAATTTATGAAAATGAAATGAGACCAACCCCTCATTTATCATATCACAATATTTTTTGGAACAGGTAAATAAACGAGCAAGTGAGCCATCCGATGGTATGGTGCAATATGTACTTCAAGCACTGCACATGCATTGCCTTTACTTTGCGATAAGATTCTGAGTAATGAAAAGGAAACAAGAATTTAACAAGATAGAAAAGGAGTTAGGCCTCTAGATCGGTTTACTTCCGTACGAATGGTGGTGATACAGAAAAATGCTAACACTTATATCCTATGAATGTGTGGCACTTCCCGAATTCAGCCGGCCCATTCATGCATTGCTCTACAACTGTTTTAGACATATTATTTGTCATAAATATAAGCATGCTGCTTCGATTAGACATATTTCTTTCGAAACTTACAAAGAACAATCTACAATATTAGTAAGTTAGTGTATGTAATTTTGTTGGGTACATACTTGTAAGCTCCCGAGTTGTCAGGAACGTAACGTCCAGTATTGTCGTAACGGCCTGAATTGTAACGACCAGCGTCATAACGACCAGGGTCGTAACGACCGGGATCGTAACGACCGGGATCATAGCGACCGGGATTGTAACGGCCAGCACTATCATAAACTCCAGGATTATATCTGCCAGTTGTGTACCGAGGTGTAGTGGTGGTAAACCTGAAAGGCGTATACCTGAAATAATGACAAACACGTATTTATTAAATTTTAAATCGTGACGATCGTTTGGTTAAATAGTTCAAAATAAGGAGTACAAAAAGTCCGTTTTAAGTTCAATTGATACTTAAAAACATTTAACAAATAGATATGTTTCTTCCAGTTCATAAATTTTATTTCTGTGCTTAAACAATACATTAGAATTTTTTAACTATCGTTTCTTAATTACATATTCGCTTGAGTATTACTTTGGTACTGCTTTATTTCAATACATGTTTAACGGTATTATAGGTTTCAATTGCTGACCATAAAATTATAATATTTTACCGTAACTTAGCACTCGTTTTATTTTATTCTCATAGCACTCTCACTAGTTTTCGTGTAACGTGGATGCTACTTTGAACAGACAAAGGACAAGGAAGAAAACTCAGACTTTATTCTGCTTCTGATTACAAACATTTATTTCGATTCGGAAAGCAAACCCAGCCTACTAACTCAGAAAGCGAACATTTTAGCACTGCACTATTTGAATCGTCATATTATTTTTAAAATCTTAATCGGCATTCATATTTTTTACTAATAATTTCTGTGTAGAAATTAATGCTAATCCCGTTTTGTCGTGAGCCATAAATGTAAAAAAAAATTAGTTTATACATAATTTTACGCAAATGTATCCTACATATGAAAATAAAAGCATAATGTCCTTAACGGTTTCTAATTCATTTGTTTTCCTTAAACACAATTATATAAAAAATATTTATTATATAAAAAAGTACTGATTCAGTGATATATTTTGAGTCTCATCTAATTTTTCCTGAACACAGTATCAAATAAGCAAAATAATTAAAATATACACTAATGTTATTTACAATACCATTATATTAACTGAAAATTTTACTTGAAAAATATTGAAAATTTAGTAACACGTACCTTCCAGTTTCCTGCGCCCACACGACCGTTAGAGTCAAACACAGTAACTAAAATGAAACATGGAAAAAGTGAGAAAATTGAAATTAGAAGTAGGTCAATATTACTTTAAGAATATAAATATATATATATATATATATATATATATATATATATATATATATATATATATATATATATATATATATATATATATATATATATATATATATATATATATATATATATATATATATATATATATATATATATATATATATATATATATATATATATATATATATATATATATATATATATATATATATATATATATATATATATTCTTAAAGTAATATTGACCTACTTAGGCCTATGTTAAAGTTATATTTCTTCAAAACATTTTAAAAATAAAAGCGTACCAGAACTCCCCTCATTTTCACTATTAGCTGGTCTCTACCTGAATGTGCTATTCCGAACACTGAAGCCTTTTATATCTTTTTTCATCCAGTTTAGTAAACTTATACTGACGTCCAGTTCTCCTCATTAATAACTAAACAAATTATGATTAGTTATTCATTAACAGAGATTCTCAATCTTCATGCTATAGTTTTAATATTTTACGTGTTTATTCACAATTCTCGAATTATTATGGATGCGTTAAACTGTACGATACTGTAAATTACGAAAAATACGAATAAAGAGATACAGATATTATTTTGAATTTATTTTTCATGCGTTTTGTTTGGCCCTGATGCCTTTCAATTGCCACACATTGGGTGACTGTACATTGCAAACACTGAGGGGGTATTGACAACAATGACAACTCGGTGACTAATGCTGCTTCCTCTGAAAGGATAGAAGACAGATCATTACGACAGTGGGGAAACTTAAATAATAATCCAAGAGCCCCTTACACGAGATCGAGAACTCGGCGTGGACTATGTTTAGCCAATCGGAGAGGGAGGTTGGATCTATCAATTAGAAACCGCCTAGTACACAAAAAATATATTGTGTAAACCAAGAAATAGCCTTTAAGCAAAAATCATTAATATTGCCAAGTAAGCAACAATTTTTAGATGAACTTTAATTCATATACAGTGTTTCTAAATTTCATTCAATGTATTAAAAATACATATATCGCATAGTTACCAAGTAATTTAGAGTAAACATTATATATGTTGTTTTCCATTCCCAATTATATTCTTAAGATCGCATCAAAATTTTTGCCTACTATTTATAACGTTGTTAGAAACGATATCGTTATAGGAGTCACTGCACATTGACGCGATATTTTATATATCGAAAAAGATCGGACAATTTATTGACATAGATTATTAATGTGTGGTATTTATAATTTCCAAAGATAAACAAGATAGTTAAATAATTTTCAATAATATTATAAAAGAAGTAAATGAAATATATTATTTTTGCTATTAATATTATAAAAGAAGTAAATGAAATATATTATTTTTGCTTTATAATGGATGAATATAAATCTGGTTCACAAAAAGATTCAACCCTGAATTCAAGTATGACACCCACGCAAAATTCGAAATTGTGTATGTGACATTTCTGAATGTGAAGCTGGTTTTATGGTATTTTTTAAAGTAAAACATAGAACATGGGTGCCACCCATATAAACGTAAAAATAATTTTAAACACTTATCAAAATCAATACTGTGATAGAAATTTTAAACTAGCTATTTACAAATTTGATTTGAAATAATAAATTAAACCACACAATGTAATTATATTTTTATTTTGCAACGAACTAGACAACATTGTCTTAAAGCAAATAACAATAATATAACATTATTATGATAGTCTTTTAATAATACAGTGTTTTAGAAACACAAGACTAGATTGTTTAAGGCAAGTGGACGCCAATAGGCATAAAACCACGTTCGTCAGCTGTATAATCTACCCTGTATGTGACACCATCAGGAGCGACGTATTGAAAGAACCCTTTAGCCCTAGTACCATAATTCTCGTTATTAATTTGTTCAACTTTGCCAAATTCCTCAGCGAAAATTGTGTTTTGAGTTTCATACAAGTAATGATAACCATCAGGAGGGATTTCATCGTGTTCCAGACGAATGATACCATATTTGTATTCAAAATTACCACTGTTAGCCTTACTAATAACTGCAACTGGAGATTGGCTTGTTACAGGTTTCAATGCGGGTTTGAATACAGATACGGGACTTGGTGTCGGTTTGGCAGTACTGGAAGCAAAAGTTGATGATGGAATAGGAGGAAATGTAGGATAAGTAATGGGAGCCTCAGTCGGTGTTGTAGCAAATACTGAACTGGATGATCCAGATTCACCTTCGTAAGCTCCGCCTGCACTTCCGCGGTCACCGCTGAAAATAAAATATTAAATTTGTATTTATCTGTATAATTTATTTTTATAAGACTAACTAATGTCCAAATGTTCTTTTAAAAAGTGCATAACAATTAAATTTATTATTTATGTAACCAATATTATTTATTTCATTGACAGTACTTAAGTATATTTAAAATTTAAATTACATTTGGTTATTAAAATATTATTTAAAGTTTTTTAGTTTTTATTAAATAAATAAAATACAAAAAACATACTTAAAGGAGCCACTGTCGTCCGATGTATATTTCCCGCTACTGTCTCCTTGACCATAATAACCATCGCCAGAGCCTCCTGGGCCACCTGGCCCCCCTGGACCTCCTGGGCCCCCTGGTCCTCCCGCAGTACCGGAACCAGTATAAAAGCCACCAGTACTTCCAGAACCAGTATAGAATCCACCAGGCCCGCCACGATCTCCTCGATCACCACTAAAATGAATTTTACCGTAATCTTTGTTTCTTGTATTATTATTTTATTAGTAATATTTTAAAGGAGGTTAATATATTAAATTAACTTACTTGTAAGCACCGGAATCATCAGGAATGTAGCGTCCAGATTTGTCATAACGACTAGGATCATAACGGCCAGGATCGTAGCGGCCTGGATCGTATCGTCCAGCGTTGTATCGACCTGCATCGTAACGACCAGGATCGTACCTACCAGGATCGTACCGACCAGGATCGTACCGACCAGGATTATAGCGACCTGATTTTTCTGTTGTAGTACTATATCTACCAAAGTTATAAAATTGATTATAACGAGGTGTCGTAGAGATAAATTTGAAGGTAGTAGGGCTGAAATGTAATTAGGCGTTACTATGTAAACTCATGTAATAAACTTACTTACTGAAACTTTGGAAAAATTAAAAAAATACCTTTCAGTCTCCGCTGCCAAAGCGACCGTCACAGTCAAACATAACACCTTGAATTGAAAAAATGATAATATCAAATATTTGGTTTATATGTATGGCTAAATATGGTTGCACTAAAAGTATCTAAAAAGTGATATCTTTAATTTGCATAATGGACTTTAAAATGCCAAGTTTTAACGGTAACGCAAATATTTAAAAATTATTTAGATCACTTAATGTTTTTTTCTTAATCGCTATACATACCAAAGTGACCCGCATTTCTGTTAGTATCTAGTGAGCTTAACAATTTAATGTCTCGTACGAAAAATCTATGACTATATATACCCTTTTTATCCGCTTCTTAATAAAATCACTCTCCTGTCCAGCTCGCATTTATATAGTGTAAACAAATATGACTTTGTGCTGACAGAGATTCCCAATCTTCATGCTGGAATCATTTAAACATCTTTTGAAGTAATAATGCCTTTTATAGTGCCAATTGTCTCACCGAACGCAATGACTAGGGAATAATACATTAACCATATGGTTAATGTATTAACAATATTTTGTAAAATTAATGTAAAAAAGTAGTTCGTTATATTCTAAATTTATATTAAATAATTTTATATAATGCAATTATATGGTGTGTAAAGAATAGCCGTACTGAAAATTCGAGACAATTCGAAATATCTTTAAGACAACGAAGATGTTCTGCAATACATTATTTACAGCATTTTGAAACAAAATTTTTCACAGAACTGTAACATATCGAATCAACCAATAATAAAAATAGGAAAAAGTATTGAGTTTACAAGAAACCTTTTTTTCTTTCAACAATGTGTTTCATCAATAGGTTTTTAGGTTTGTTACGTTTGTTTTGCTATCCTTTTCTCATTACCATAACTTATATACTTACTTAAATTAGACTAGAAAATTATTCCCTAAATTTAGGAATACATATTAAGGGTTTTTTAAGGGTAATACAATTATAGTTATATTATAATTGTTTCAGAAATTGATGAAACCAAAATTGTAAGTATATTTGAAACGCTGTACACCACGATCACTGGAGAAGTAGGTAATGCTACAATGCAAAGTTTTCACCATTACACTATTCACCGCAAAAACAAGTTCCATTTTCGCCAATTGATTGGTTGGCCGTCAATCACCGTGCATTTCAGTGTTTTTTTTTGCCACGAACGGTACAACTGTGGAACCTATCACCTATCTATCACCAGCGGGATTCACAAACAATTACCAATTACCATATTGAGGTATTCAAGAAACAAGCATATGTGTCCGCAAAAGGCATCGCATATCTAACGCCTTCAGCGTTGCAGATATGTATGAGCGGCGGTAATCATTTACAATTAGGTAATCAGTATACTCGCCTGCTTGTTCTGCTATAAAAAAAATGGTCCTGTAGCAGTACAGCGCGTTTCGGTACTGTACGGTGTCACAAATGTAATGCCATACGAATGAGTTATATATTTAGTTTATTACATACCATATTTTAGTACCGAACTGTCAACCTTACCATGAGGCATTCTACTGATAGATATTTCAAGCGACTGACGATGGACTGGTAGCAGTGTACCAACTTTTAAATAAAGTGTAGATACGTATCAAGGATAGCCACAAACTAATGATGGCCATAGTAGTAGACTGCAAATGGCTTTCAAGAATTATAAAATGATGGTAATCTACAATAGCAGTAATCGATGAAAGATCATGGTCCAACTGCAATAAATCATATCGAAAGCTGAACTACTCCTATGAAGAAAAGACCCATATTGCCAATATGGTGAGTTTACAGTTATTTAATACATTTTGAACTTATATCATGTAATCAACCAGAATTTTTCAAGACTTCGATGTTGCGAGTCACCTGATGGTAAACGATCACCGCCACGTACATACCTGCAATATGTTAGGTGTCACAAATACGTCGCCGACCTCTCGTAGACATATACGCCAACTTTTATCTTTTTCATCAACCCATAGGTTGATTGGCAGAGAATGGCTTACGGCATTAAGTAAGCCTTTGTACCAAAAATTGTACACTTAGAATGAAGATAATCAATAGAGTCAGGGATTCCTTTGCGGAAATCCATTATTATGTGGACAGTCAGAATTCTTACTTGACTAAGAGTCGCAATAAAAACTAATAATGTGTGTTTTTTACTGGAAGAAATGAATTTACATAGAAATTAAACTAAATCTTATCGAAAACTTTTATTAGTGGTAGAGCTACGCTGTAGACGAATAAAGTATTCGTCTGCAGCGTGGCTCCACCACTGTCAATAATGACGTATTATTTATCTATAGCATGAATGGGTGGCCTCGCCCGGGGAAATACCACCACTACCGCAGAAAATCGGCGGCTAAGTGGTAGCTTAGCTTTCGCGCTTCGTGCAGCAAGCGGCCTGAGCTCCCCCCTCCCACTCCCATAATTTCACTCTCCTTAAAGGTCGGCAACGCTTCCGCACTGCCTATGGTGATGCGGATGTCTCTGGATGGGCGGCGTTGATTGCTTTCCATCAGTGACACGCCTGCTCGTTTGCCTTCATAAGAAGAGATGCCCATAAAATAAAAAATACTGTTTTTCGGTTATTATTATAATATTTTACAAACATTATTATTTTTCTGCTTTCGTTTGCTTGCCACGGATATTAGCTAACAATAATTCTGACTGTCCACATATTAAGAATAAATAAATAAATACGCACGTTTCTTGAATACCCCTTCTTATGTTGTACTTGTTTCGGAACACCGCAGGTCGTAGATTGTTCCACAGTTGCACCATTCATTACGGAGAATTGCAATTGAATCGCAAGGTAGTTGCCTGTCTACCATCTAGATGATAGGGACAGAACTTATTTCAACGGCGGGTAATTCGATAGTAGCATTATACGGGTGGTAGGAGATTAAACAATTCCTCAGATCATTCGCCATAATAAAATTGATTTAATACGCAGAGAGATAACAAATCTGCGCATACCGATAATCGGGCTTCTCGGAATTCCTACTGTCACCGACAAATCGGAAGCGTTCTCTATTAAACGTGCTCCATTTTATTTAGAAGATTACAAACATTTTCAAACATAAAAAAATTCAGTATTAAGATAACCGAACATTACACTTGACTAATTTATTTATTCAAAGGAGCTGGAAGTTCTATGAGCGCAGAATCAAAGCTTCTTGAAAGATAACAAAAGTTCTTCCAACAGAATTACATATATTTACTAAAAAAATAACTTTAATCAATGTTCGTTTTTTACATTTATATAAAAAAATGTATAGAAAATATTAAAAATAAAATAAGAAAATAATCACACTAAAAATTAAAATTGATTTCATGCCAACCTTACCGAATACATAATTGTTAGCCGCATTGATACTTCACTTGTAATCCAAAGAGTATTGTAGATATTTTATTTTATAAATGTATAAATTTCACCTACCAAACGTTGGTCAAAAATCTTTCCCGCTCCGTGGCTTGCCTGGCAGGAAAATACCAGGAAAATGCCTTCCGGCATTAAGTCCACCTTTTTTATACCTAAACGACTTAAGGTGTCATGAAGTTTTAAATAAATAATTTAAAACTAATTTTAATCTAATTTAAGTTAGATTATCGGTTCTTCGATAAACCACCAGCACATTACCACTTCAGTTTGATATATTGAAGATCTGTCGGTGACTTTGGTTCTTTGGAGGATTTTGTTGATTCTGAAATTTGTCCAACAAAAATATATACTCTAAAAATAACCTTCTTAATAGTTTTCTGAGTAATTTAGAATAAGCGTATAGAGTAGACAAACCGTAAGTTACATACATTTACAGTATTGTCCACTATTATTCTATAAATTAGGAGAGAAAGTAAAATAAAACTAGAAGTTTTTGCCGTATTTACATATAATTTTCTGTAATTAATATAAGTTATTTTCATGTAACAATTACTCTTTATTTAATTTTGCTTTTATACCGGAATTTCTTTCTACCACCTCAAGTTAAAAGTGATTATTATAATAAAAATGTGTATTTTTCATTGTCATTTCTCCTAGTAACAACATTCTCTCACTTAAAATAGCACATCATTTATTTATAGTAATTGACACCATAAGTTCATAAAAAACTAAAGTATATAAAAGTTTGAGAACCTTTCTAATTGTAAAGATCTCTTGGACGTATTCTTAAAATGCACACTAACCGGCTTTGATTCATACATGTATAATGATAGCACACAAATAAAAAAGAAGACACACATTGTAAAAACGCAAATGTAACAGTATTTAAATTTTTTAGGTTTATTATCTATTCTTAAATTACCATTTCAAATCTGATAAATGACCTATATACTCTTAAATGTATATATTATATATTCGTTGTTATCCGCATACGTCCGTATGTCGTTCTCACACATAATTAGGTAACTGTATAAAGACAGGGAAAAACTATATTTAATTATTTCAAATAATTTAAAAGCAATATCAATGCATCAACATCAGGGCATTTAAAAGCAATATCAATACATCAACATCCCAGACGTGCTCAACGGAATTAAGGTTGGGGTTCCGCGCTGGCCAGTCCAAACGACGAATACCGACCTCTTGCATATAAGCTAGCTCTTATTGCTTTTTCTGCCATTACAATAAACACAAAAATTAAGTCACAATAAGGCAGGATAAGGCGTCAAACATATACGTTATTCTACTAATTAAACTATATGTTTGTCGCATTAGAAAACTAATGCGACAAAATATATATATATATATATATATATATATATATATATATATATATATATATATATATATATATATATATATATATATATATATATATATATATATATATATATATATATATATATATATATATATATATATATTAGGTGTACAAATAAGTTTCCGCAGTTTTTTATAAAAAATTAGGAATTTATTGTAAAGGAAAAGTACATTACGTTTTATTCAAAGTATTTTCCATCATTTGCCACTACTTTTCCCCATCTTTCTGGCAACATTCGGATACCCCGTCGAAAAAACTCTTCATCTTTTGACGCTATCCACAAATCTACCCAATTTTTGGTGTCTTCATATGATGTGAAGCGCTGCTCAGACAGACCATGTGCCATCGACCGGAACAGGTGATAATCAGAAGGGGCTAAGTCTGGTGAATACGGCGGGTGGGGTAAAACTTCCCAGTTGAGTGTTTCCAAGTATGTTTTTACCGGCGCCGCAACATGTGGACGAGCATTATCGTGTAAAAGAATAATTTTGTCGTGTCTGGAGTAGTAATGGGCGCGTTTTTCCTTAAGTGCCCGACTCAATCTCATCAATTGTGTTCGGTAGAGAGCTCCAGTAATGGTTTCGCTTGGTTTCAGCAATTCATAATACACGACACCAAGCTGATCCCACCAAATACACAGCATGAGTTTTTTTCCATGAATATTCGGCTTAGCTGTCGATGTTGATGGTTCGCCGGGCTTAACCCATGACTTTCTCTTCTTTGGATTATCGTAGTGAATCCATTTTTCGTCACCAGTGACTATACGATGCAAAAAACTCTTTTTTTTATTCCTGGCAAGCAGCATTTCACTCATGCATAATCGGCGTTCAACGTCTCTCGGCTTTAGTTCATATGGAACCCAATTTCCTTGTTTTTGAATCATTCCTAACGATTTTAAACGATGTGAAATTGCTTGTTGAGTCACTTGTAGAGTAAGTGCAAGTTCTTTTTGCGTTTGGGACGAATCTTCCTCCAATAGTACTTCTAATTCCATGTCTTCGTACACTTTCGGCCTTCCACTGCGTTCTTTGTCTTTAACGTCAAACTCACCGTTCTTAAACTTTTGAAACCATTCCTGACAACTTCTCTCACTTAAAGCAGCTTCACCATATGCTTCTAGAAGCAATCGATGCGCCTCAGCTGCAGATTTTTTCACATTAAAGAAGTAAATCAAAAGTTCCCGCAAATGATGCTTATTCGGAATAAAACTTGACATTTTTGCACGAAAAAAATTACGTGATGCTGATACGGAATCACTAGTACTTTAAGGTTATGGTGTTGCCAGATGACTAAACTTGGGATATTACGTTTTACATCTGACAATTTCTCCATAACCTTCTGGTGGGGCCATCTTTTGACAAACCGCGGAAACTTATTTGTACACTTAATATATATATATATATATATATATATATATATATATATATATATATATATATATATATATATATATATATATATATATATATATATGAACAGTTGATCGAAGCTGATACATTCAAAGGAATTTTATCTTCTATATTTAATGTTTTTATATAGAAGCAGTATAAAATACTGCTACTATTTAAAAGCCCTATAATAATAAGTGACTCCCTTGAACTCATTAGTGGAGTGTACCAAACTTTTAATATCTTTCATGTCGATGTTCCAAGTATTCAAAAATGTTCGTTGGGAGTGATACAAACTGCTTTCTTCTGGCCACTTCCATCGCTATGCAATGAAACGTAAAAACAATTTGGAACAATACTCTCTAATAATAATTAAGTTAGACGGAACTTGTAAAGGATATTTGAGACATGTTATTACTCCAAAAAAAATATATCGGATACCATCACAAATTTTAAACCAAAAATTCGTGAATGATTGCCGATGAAGTCAAAAGAAGCCACAAAAATTCGTCATATAAGCTATGCCGAAAATTTGAATAATTAAATGTTAAATAAAATTGATAAACCTTGTACTTTAAACAAAAGAACAAAAGTAATTTATAAATGTAGACATTTTTGTGACTAAGAACGCAAACATTATTATTAACACTTAAGATTATGTCATTATTGTAATATCCTAGTTAGGAAGCTTGTTTTTTAAGTGGTCTACACACTAAGAATTTGGACCAATGTGCTTTAAGGTTAAGTATAAAATTTTATAGTTTTTACTTGTGCGGCTGGTTTTACCTTCGATCATAATCTTGCTTGAATAATATTATTTCTGAAGGTGTGAAAAGAACCTAAGAAAATGTAATGTCACGGACAACTGATGCTGTCGTTCAAAAATTCTAATAAACATAAATGTATGACAAACACAATGCCATAGTTTGTCTGTTCATCACAAAACAATCGTAAACCGTTCAGTAATTTAATAAATTACTTACACCTTTTTCATCTATGTAATATATTTCTATTTGATCAAGATCAATGAAAACCGGTTTGATATCCGGTCAAATTAAAAAGTTATTTTTCAAACCCCAAATTTCACGACCTAATTGACTTGAATCGGTTCCCATATTCCCATGTCGGTGTAAATAAACATTTTACACCGATATGGGAATCGATCTTACAGATATTTATTCCGAGTCTGAGGGTACCGCCAATCCACCTTGGACAAGAGTGATGGATTCATGTTCATTCCTTCAAAAATGGGAAGGCCCACGCCCAGCAATGGAATATGTATGAGGTATGAAAAAAGTTTTCAAATACAATTACCGTGTATTTATAGTACAAACACTGGTAAGGGTCCCTTAATTTTTAAAAAACTGCTCAGTACTTGTGAGCATCAAACCCAAATGGAAAAAATACATAGCCCTATTCGCTATTATGTTATTTAGTAATTAATTTTAGTACTTTCTTTCAATTTCAAGTTCAATAAAATCAATCCCTTCTTAAATTATGTATACCACTGTAATCATAGTACAAGGCATATCTTAGACACTTGCTTCTTAACAAGTTCCGTGACACATGGTACTTGTTAAACTTCATCTTCAGATCGATAAAATTAAAAATGGAACTACTCTAAATAATCTAATTACTAAGAGATTGATATTGAAATGAATATTGTGTAATGATATATCAATCTTTAGTCAAAATATCAAATGGCCAGGCTAGGTGACACGTCGGGCAAAAACAACTTGGCGCGGAATATTTTTTGTTTTAGACCGTTTTAGGTAGGACCTCTCTGAAACCACCATTGATGATATTAGGAAGCATTACGATACTTCCTATTATCATCAACGAAGTAGTCTCATTTTACGACACCAACTGTATAATTAATTGGTTGCTTGATAAATATTTTCAAAACACCAGAGTGCTAAGGACATATATTTTAAAACAATTTTATTTCTTGTTTTATAGAAAACACCTTTTTCACTGTTCATATACTTTAAAATGTACTTATAGTTGAATAATACTAATGAGCAATTATTTAGCTTTTAATCGAGGATAAACCACTTATGTTATTATGGTTACCTAAGCAACCAACCTGCATACAAATGTTCAGTTGAAAACAAATTATATGTTATTTTTATTGCCGTGGCAGTGATCAGCTTTGAGTGTCCTGTCATATTTGCATTTTATCTAGGTACATTTATAGATCTGTGATCTACGTACTAATAATAATTATTTAGGAGCAGTAGCGCATAAGTTAATATGCCAGTATGATTAGAGGAGTATCACACCCTTACAGAATACTGGTGTCTGTTAGTAATTTTTTTTGGAATAAGCAGTTCAGTCGAAGATCCCGAGACTGCTCCTTGGCGCTGATGGCATCTACCGTGGGGTTTTAGTTGGTAGACGCGCAAATGCAGGCCCCCCTCCCCCCTCCAGGATAGCAAGGTATCCGTAACGGATTTCCACATGTAAAAAAAAGGTTTTAATGTATGTGTAGTTTATCTTAGCATTACAAATATACATAGGCAACGGTGATTTTTTTTTTACAGCCAAAATATGTCCTACTGCTGGGTCCAGATCTTCAGTTTTCTAAAAGATGTGAAATTTAACCCACCGCGCTTGTCCAATGCGGATTACTGGGGTAATCAGACTCGGAATAAATATCTGTAGGCTATACATATCCCGTGATCACTGATTCACTTTCAAATAATCCACAGGCTCATTTGCGTAACTAGTCCATAAAAAATATAAATAAATACAAATTAAGTAAAATTAAGATAGGTTAACAATAGATTATAATATGTATATGCCAAGAGATAACTTTGATAATAAATAGCTACCTAATTCTCTTCATAGTCACTAGAAAACTAAGTGATCTAAGCCTACAAATATTTATTTCGAGTCTGGTTACACCGCCAATCCACATTATACAAGCAAGTTAACCAGAAATGAGGTGACCCGTCCCCAGTAGTAGGACATATGTATATGAGGTGTGAAAAAAAATGTAAATTGCATTCCCGATGATTGTTGTTTTTATTTTTAATTCAAATATATACCCATTGTACATTATATTATTATCAAAATAATTACGAATAGTGAAGCCACTCGAACAAGTACGACTTTGCTAATCAAGTCATTTGTTTTATTGACACCTCTCGATTGCTAAAAGAGTTTCAAATTTTTTTGCGCAAGTTAATTGAGTTACTTCTACAATTTCCAAAATTCTGTACAAACTCTTATTACACTAAAATATTAAATATAAACGATATTTGTTTATCTACAAAACATAGCTTACAATTTAATACAACTTCTACGACAAAATAAATAAATGACTCGGAAACTATATTTTTTTATATATTCACGCCTATCCCCCGCAGGGGTTGGCTCTCCATAAACTATATACCTAAATGTTTATTACTTGCGAACTAAAAGATTAACAAGTAACCTCAAAAAAATAAAGATACAAATTTATAACAAATAATACTTTGTTACTAGTATCTATCACTACCTTAATACAAACTTAACTAGGTAGTACTTAAGTTTAAATGCCACAAACGAGAAATGAATGAAGGCCTATAATTTATTTTTACAATTATGATATATCTTTACCAGTAAGTCAATTCAATACGGGGAATCGATTTGATTTTACTCGATATGACGAGTTGACTCGCTAACCGAAATATATGTGGCCGCTAATTATTCTTTCCTCACACGAGGAGGAGTTTTACTGCTTCGTTGGAATTTCTTGAACAAAAGATTTTTATTATATATTTAACCTAACATATAAAACATTTAATTATTTGAAAATTGTTGCAGCATTTAAGATTCATTCAGAAAGCATTGATGTGCATAATGCACTATTATGCACATCATTTAAGATTCATTCAGGAAGTTTACATTAAAGATAATGACATGGCAAGACATCATTTAATAAAGCTTCTAGCTTCGTGAAATCAAGCCTTTTCTTCATATTTTGAATCTTAAAAGAATTCTATTCGTCAGTTCGAGCGGTCTTGTTAATATTATTATTATCAATAAACTTAATGGTGGAAGTTATAGAAAAAAATATGATTGAACAAATATAAAATAAATTAAAACAACCTTGGTATCATATTTAAAATAATAATGGTATATAAACAAATATTTTGGATAAAAAAGGGAAAGCGAAACAAGTTCGACTGTAAACTAAATAATGCCTGCCGAATAAAAGTTAAAGTATTTCATCAACATATTGCGTTAACAAATATACTAGGCGTCGCGGAATGAAGGAAGTAAACATACAAAACGATTTTTTTGCATTGTGCATAATGAAAAAATAACAATCTGAAATGTTAAATTGAATATATTTGTTTAAGTATAGAAAATTAGAACAACATATTAATATTAATAAATCAATGAATTAAAGAGATTAACGAGACAGACAGTGTTATAAAATAATAGCTTGCGCTATTATTTAAATTAGGTATTTTTATTAAATTACTAATTCCCAAGCATCAAGTATTTATTTAAAATGAAGTTACGCAAATCTTATGTGCATATTTATGCATTAGTTTAATCATACAAGAAAATAGTAAGAATTAATTTAGTAGTGAATGTCAATAGAATGAATGCTGCCACTATATTTCTATACTACTAAATCGAGGGTTTAGCAATTTATCAAATGTTATCCAACAAAGTAATAATAATAAACTTTTTAAAAACATCATGAACAGCCTAACTATAGTCCACAGGTTGAAAAGTTCTATATAGATATAAGTGGATTTGATTAACCAAGCCGACGTTTGAGGAAATAGAGACCACGCTTACTGAGTCCTTTAAATCATAGGACACTATTATGACGTATGACGGTAGCACAACAAGTGTAATAAAAAAGGCTTAAGAGTTTAGCTAATAATTTGCAGTGCAAGAGACTTAGTTTTCAATTAAATAGGGAAAGATTCAAGAGATAAAAAGATATGAAATTGAAGTACCGAAATTCTTACATTACTAACTTTCTATTGAGTATCTTAATTTTATCATTGTTACATAATTATATTTTCAGTATTTTGTTTTTGTGCAGTATTTGAGATGTTTAAAATACTGGTGTAAATAGTAAATAATGAATATATCAAATATAACTTGAATAAAAAAGTAATTATTTAGATGCCTACATTTCTCCTACAGTAATGACTTAAAAATATTGAAATCGAAGGCTTTCAACCCAACTAATATTTGATAATTAAATACTTTTTAACAAATTTCGCGTACCTAAAAACATATATACAACCATTTTCCAACATTTTGTAGGAAACCAGACAGTTGTAGACGAAACGATATTTATTGACACTAATAGTATAACCAGCTATCAATCAAAAGAAGAAATTTTATTGTACCAAAACTGCAATATTAAAAAAGATAAATATTTAACAAATGCATTTTCTCTCTCACTGTAGTTAATTTTACATCTTGTACTTAATGATATTATATTTTTATTGCATTTATAGATGCGTGGGGCACCTAAACTGAGAATAAACACCTGTAGGCCTGTAGTTGTAAACATATTTTTGTCCAGTTTTAAACCCACATCTATTGATCCCAAAGTAATAGTTTTCCCACTGAGCTGAATAGTTTTGTAAATCTAAAAGAATAATGGAAAGCTTGGATTGCTTATAGAAAATATGCCACTGCATCTTTCTTCCACCATTCCATTTGACCATAAGAAGTCATAGTAAAAATAAGCTCCATGTAAGATCGCATACAACCCCAAGTAACATGATGATAATGTGTGATGTAAAAATAATATCAACACACTAAATAGGAAACGAGAGCTGATGTCAACCTCTTCTAACATAATTGAATTAACAAGTTTAATCCGGATTACTCATTGTATATTATAATTAAGTTGTTATTTTTTTTACATAATTTTATTTTTGACTATGTCCTTCTAATCTTTATCCATCTCTTGATTATTTAAAGCATATTAATTTATTTTTTTATGATTGAAATAATTTAACTGTTTTGAACCTTTTTCATATAGTTGCTTACCTGGGTCATATCATGAGACAGGTACAAATTGCTGCAACTGATCATGATGGAAAAAATCGCGGACAAAATACAAGGTGGTCGAAGAAGAACGTCTTGGCTACGTAAAATCAGGTAGTGGACCGGGTAACGAGTGCTCCAGAACTGCTGAATCTCGCGAAGGAGGAGGAAAGTTGTGCAGAATTGGCTGCCAACCTTCGCAAGTCGGAGAGGCACTCTTAGGAGAAGAAAAACCTTTCTTTTGGGAATCATTTTGTAAGGCTCACACTCTATAAAACAAGTGTCACAGAACTAAGCTTTCCAGTTAATACAAACATGGTCATGGATTGGTTATATTCATTGCAAATCCGACACCAAATGGAGCAGACTGTTAGTTTGGATATGCCACATTTTGCCAAACGTGGCTTGTCACTCCTTGCTTTGTAAGTCAGCACATTAAAATTGGAAGCAAATTGTGAGTGAAGTGTCACAAATTATTAAATGTATTATTTTCGTCTTTCGTAAAAATGTGTCTGAAATATTTATATGATTATAATAACCTAAATTATATGATTGTAATTACTTGGAATACCAAAAATGTACATATATTAATCTCAAAAATGTATTGTATAACATGAATAAACATCTTTTCATTAAAAATTAGTGACATTTTCACAACTTAAGATTTTCCATAAACAAAGAATTGAATTGACTTACAATTTTTTACTACTAACACTAAACTGATAATGTGTAATTTAATTCTGCGGTGAAGGAAAAACATGAAGAATACTTTAGGTGATATATAAAGTGAGTTTATAATCTATCACAAAGGATGATTATTGGAGTCAGGCTGTACTTTGCGGAAATCCATTTACTATGTGGACTTGTCGTGGATCGTAGCTGAGTAAGAGTTCTGACTGTTCACATATAATAAAGGACTCTTGCCGTGATCGTAGCAAAGTACTTATATACTGTAATTTATTAAAAAATGATAAGACAACTTGCTTAACTTCATACCTTTTTGTGAGAAATTTATTCATTTTTATGATATAATAAACTACTGGTATCAACATTTGAATACCAAATTAATATTCATTAAGTATTCTCGTAGTTGTTCTCAGTTCAGTTAAATAATTTGCAAAACAATAATATTTGCATAGTTATTCTCTTGATATGATGGATGTATATCATTGATGACAAGATGACTAAAACGAATAAATAAAAATTAATTTTATAAAAATAGATTGGGGAAAAAGTTTCTTCGCATTTGATGTGAAAACTCGAGACAATTTTTTATTTTCTAAATGTTATTTGTATATATATATATATATATATATATATATATATATATATATATATATATATATATATATATATATATATATATATATATATATATATATATATATATATATATATAGTGCTCCATTTGGTGTCGGATTTGCAATGAATATAACCAATCCATGACCATGTTTGTATTAACTGGAAAGCTTAGTTCTGTGACACTTGTTTTATAGTGTGAGCCTTACAAAATGATTCCCAAAAGAAAGGTTTTTCTTCTCCTAAGAGTGCCTCTCCGACTTGCGAAGGTTGGCAGCCAATTCTGCACAACTTTCCTCCTCCTTCGCGAGATTCAGCAGTTGTGGAGCACTCGTTACCCGGTCCACTCCCTGATTTTACGTAGCCAAGACTTTCTTCTTCGACCACTTAAGTTAAATAATTTGCAAAACAATAATATTTGCATAGTTATTCTCTTGATGTGATGGATGTATATCATTGATGACAAGATGACTAAAACGAATTGATGACTTTATAACATTGTAGCTGCTTACTACAGAATATACACTTCAAGAACAAATTCGCGGAACAAGCTTTGTTACTACGCACTTGCGGAATGCGCTTTGTTACGCCGCATTCGTGGAATGCGCTTTGATTTTCAGCATTCGTGGAACGCGCTTTGTTGCTGCACACGTGCAGGCACAACCGCGTCTCCCGCACCCCGCGCTTGTCTCCCGCCATTCATCAGTTGTATATATAATAGGTCCACTTGGTATAGTAAAAGAGTATTAAACCAGACTCCTGTTGCATCACTTCACAGTTAAGATACTACCTCTTACAACATGATACCGTTACTATAGAAATATTGGGACTTCAAATAAAACAAACGCGACAAGTAGTTTTGGCTTTCCTCTCTTGATGTTAATTTGACACTGCATTAAAAATTCTGCAGAGACCGAAAGACGTGGAAATCTAAAGGTGCAAGCTCAGGACTATATGGAGGATGCATTAACACCTCCTAGTCAAACTCTATTATTATATTTTTGTTGCTAAAGATGTGTGTGATCTAGCGTTATCATGATGAAAGACCGGTACTGATCAATATCTCTTGCTATTGATCAGTACCGGCCACTTACTCCCAATTTCTTGCTTTAATCTCATCAGTTGTTTTAAATAGAGATCAGAATCGATGGTTCTCTCCGACGGTAAAAGCTCATAATGAATAACGCCCTATAAATCCCAACATACCATGGTTTTGTCGATCCATGGAGCCTGGCAAACCTTGAACCACGACCTTTTTTGCACATTCTCGTCGTACGTAATCCAATTTTCATCACCAGTTATTAATCTCTTTAAAAATGATTCGGTTTCATTAGGTCTCAATAAAGAATCATAAATGAGCAACCAGAGCGTAATGCGTCTTTGCGTTCCAAATTCCCAGATTGAAAACGCTTAAACCAACTTTAGGCTACTCTTACTGACACTACACTATTTATTTGCATTTGTTCCCTTTTTTATAATAAATTATTAAAATGTATCGAATTTCTTCATTAAATTCACTATTTTAACACTAAGAAAAACAAATGAAAATAGCTGGAAACAACATTTTACAAATTTGTTTCTTTTTTAACAAGTAACCTTTTTAATGATGCCAAAATCAGCCAGTTCCATAGCGTATGAACAAAGAAATTTTATTGCAAATTTATACATACTATATGCAATAAGACTTTAAATGTATTATACAACCGTAATATGCCATTGCCGAAAATTCTTTTTTTTTTCAGTTAACTTAAAAAATAACGAAAGACGCATTTATTTCATCACTTTCTTAATCGACCTATACTGTACAATGCACCAGCATAATAGAATAATATAACTGAAAATAATTTAATATTATGAAAATGAGATAAAAACACAACGTTATTAATGTAAGTTGGCGGGAAAAAGTCCTTGCCGGAAATTAGTCTCCGTTAAAATTGGGAATGTTGCCATAATTCCACGTTTCGCTGGCGGATTGGGAACAGTCCCATAGTTTAAATGGGGCAGAAATGGGGTGACCCTATTCTATGCCGCGAGCCACACAAAAAATATATTACATATGAAAAAAATCACATTCCACAGATTATTTTGAAGGCATATGAAGTATAAACACCCTTAGTGAAACACTCCATACTTGACCCGAAGTAGAAGTGTTATAATATTACAAAATGTTACAAATATGTTTATAAAACAAAAATAATATTTAAAAAGTATGAATAAAAAATAAAAATGATGATATAAAATGTTTAAAAATACAAACAAGTTTTGGTGTAGCATTTACAATTTGTTTACGAAAGTTGGGTTCAATAATTATATCTACAAGTGCACGAAGATTTAATACTGTGTAGTTAAGCACCGCTTAAGCCGCGTTCATGTAAATACCAGTTTCGTAAATTACGCCACAGATGCTTGTCTAAAACGTTACACAAATCGCCAGTGTAAGCCCAGGTCATGGACACTTGTTTTTTGACTGCCGACTTCTATATTCTATGTTAAAATTATCTTGTTCTTCGTAATTATATGAACAGAGGAATATGAAAAGATATGACAATGTTGCAAAATTTTCAGGTCTTCAAAATTATTTCAACATTAAGACCTACTGATATATCGGATTAGCAAAGAAGTGACAATGGACTGCTCAAATTTGTGGGAGATCCTTTGAAATAAACGAGTACTGGAGTGAAACTACATTCGTATTTATAAACGTAGTGTGGGACGCCCTCTAGCTAGATGGAGCAACGATCCGAACGAACGAACGCAGAGCGGCTGGCAGAAACTGGATGCGAGTAACCGAAGAACGGGCTAAATGATGGATGGAGTGCCATCGACTGTTAATGATGGACTTCCACTGCCGTACCGGCCCTTGGATATTTATAAAATTTACTGTAATTTAATTTGCCATGAAACTTTATGACTAAACACAAAATATGCATATTTTTTATAATTTAATAATATAAGTATAGTTGGAAAAATTATAATATTTTATAAGTAAAAATTGTTTTCTATGCATATTTTTTCCAGAAATGAAATGTTCATGTAGATAATATATTATATTTGTATGTAATGAAGAAAACTTCAATATTAATAGTGAAGTTAGTTTATCTTCTTTATATGTATATATAAAAGGAGAGCTATTTTGGTAGTCTACCTGAAACTCGACCTATTTGAATACTTTTTTTATTTCGTTCGCTATAATACAGGGAAGATTTACGAAAAAAAATATAGAGAAAACATAAAAGAAGTCCAACAATATAGGGAAAACTTAAAAAAAACTAAATAACAGCGGAATGAATTTGGAGTTACCATGTTTAGTTTTCATGTATATATTATTCATTTATTCGAATTATAATAAACTTTCATGTAATATCTAACCATGCACGATCCAGCGAGTATTACTGATCTTCATAAATTGAAATCGGAAGATTGATTATGGTTGATAATCGATGATCAAAAGTTATAATTACATAAACTGAAACAAAGTTCACCGAGACATCTTGTAATAAATAAAAAACGCTACACACGTTATGAGTCTAGTTATGATTCCCTTCTGTATCTTGTGTAAAGTTATAAACACGAAAATGACATAGATAAACTTCCAAACCTAGAATAAATACCAATAGATAATATAAATATTTACCCTGATTGAAGAATCGAATCTGTGACATTTGATACAAAACTTAACACATTGTCACTGCGCTGTTTTGTATTGTAGTATATTATTTTTCTGTTTCATTCACCTAAAGGTGAAACTCATCAGTTTCGGCGGATAAATTTTATTTTGCCGCTAAAGAGCCACACCGATGGCATTGGATAGACCTGTCATCAACTAACCGCTAATTGGTTTTTGTTCGTAAATATTAATATTTGGAAGTGGATTCCTCATTGGTTCGGATTTAAATTCAAAATTCCAAGTTTTCAAAACTGCCTATAATTGAACTATTAGGGAGAAATGTTTTGAAAGACAAGCATTAGTAGCTTAGTCAAGATGGTTAACCAAAATCCTGACATGGCAATATTATGTCACATATAAAAATGATAATATAGATATGAAAATAAACTACAAAAGTTCTTAAAAATTGAATTAAACATTTACAATAGTTAAAATATTACGATGAATAATGTCAGAATTGATTAATATGTCCAGCGACAATTGCCACTCCGAGGACATAACGTCGGGTTCGATTCCCACATCGGGAATAATATACCTATGGCTTACAGATATTTTTCGAGTCTGGGTCAAATCACCAGTACGCCTTGGATAACTAGGTTAATATCTATTACTCCAGAAACCCGTGTAAAACAAAAAAGGTGAATTATTTCCAAATACAAAACATGCACTGAACTTAAATTAATCAATTAATAACTTTTATAATTATTAATATATTATTTATAACCCAAGAACCAAGCATCTCTAACCCATCCGATCCCACTCATCACTGGCCTGTTGTGACGCTTCACACCTTCATTCACCAGCCAGAGCTTTGTCTGTTGTCATTAAAATATTTTTATAGTAATATATAATAAATATTAATTTTGTCATTTAAGAGCAACAGGCAAGCAATAAGGTTAACCCGCGAACTCCATGAATACTATACGGAAATAAATCATTCATATGACGTTGAAAACTTAAATAACTGATCAATTTCTAAGCTTTCCCACGTCTTACTCTTAAATTAGTTTAAAAAATCACACGAATTATATGAATTACGTTTAAAAAAATTAAAAAAGTCGTCAGTCTCCTCCTGAGGCAAAACCCTAAATGACGTGTGTAGAACCTAACACTGAATTTTTAAAGGTTATGGTTGACCTTCACAATATCTTAAGCACGCATATCTGGCAACAAACCCATAAATTATAATGCCGTATATCTTGGTTATATATATTTTATTGAAGATGTCCGTAGTGGAAGGCCTCCAAAACTGGTTTCGTTAGTTTAAATGTTAACGGCTATTATTACCACCTCCACTATAGGTCAGCGGGGTCAGACAAAATGCCATATGCCGTCACAAATCACGTCGTCTCTAGAATGCCTTGTAATGCCATTATGCACATCCATCTAATGAGTTTTTATGCAAACGACATGAAAATGTTATTAAATATATATATTCTTTTTACATTTAATAATAATAATAATAAATTTGTAACTACTATATATGCAGAATTAATAAATCATAAATTAAATATGAAAAATATTTGTTTTCTTTCGTGTCATATTTCACCTGATATAAATTGGTGATGAAATCATAAGTACTAATTCAAATTATCCATTTCTGCACTATATAATTTTAAATAAATCTCTCAAGCCCCATAGAGTAGTATGTTAGTTTGCTGACGTAATGTTTAAATTTATTTTAAAGAGGTAAGGAATAAATTGTTGTTTGAATTCTTATACTTTGCTTCTAACTATACTACTACTAGTACTAACTAATAATGGATCCATTAAATACCGTACAGTCAAATAAATGAATAGCGAGAAAAGTTTACCCTAAAATTTGAAACTTCGAAATATCTTCCAAATTGTCAAGTAAATAATGATGCTGCTTAAATGTATGTCGGTGTGAAATTTTATTAATACTGCTGTAAAAGTCCACTGTTGTAAATTATTATCCTCTTCCATGATTAAAGCCATCACCTCAAGCCAATTGAGCGTAAACCAAACAATTGGATTTGGAGTCTGGTTTTATTTTTTTGCAGAGAAGGTAACGCCAGAGGTTTCATATATGCTTGCCGCATACATACGCACGACTCTTGAATACTCCCGTGTCCTACTTGTTTGGGAACGCGGCAGCTGTTATATAATATGGACAGTCAAATTTATTTTGCTAAGATCCGCGAACACAAATCGAAAAAATAATATTGTGTGTTTACAGAGAACTGTATAGGGAGTCATAGGTCTAATTCTAATCTATTTAGAAACGGAACATTCTACAGTTGCACTATTCGTTTCTTTATTTTTATTATCAGGCAGATATAACTGCCCATAGGGAAACTGCGCGATTAAATGCCAGCCTTCGCAAAGGATGAGAATTAGAAGGTATAGGGAGTAGCAGGGATTAGCCACTATAGTTTCCCGTACGCAGTGCAATATTTTGCTACATTCTCACAAAAGTTTCTCCTCTATTTTTAACTTTTGTGAGAATGTAGTACTTCCGGGCACGATTCGAGTCAAAATACTACAAATCCTCAATAAAGGCGATAAAAATCAAAGCGAAATAAAAGGAAGAAGTAACGTTACGTCGTACGTAAGTAAAGTTACGTCAAGAAAACAATTTAAAAGATCTTAATTAATTATGCAATAGGAATGAATCACTGAACTTTAGCTTTCAAAGGGATGCAAGTTCCCTGTAGTGCTGGTTTTCAACGACTCTGTTCTCATTAAGATCTCATGTAAAAGTCATGAGAGTTGAAAGGTCACTATTATGAGTTTGCTATAAATAAAAGTGGAAATTTAAGCGCTTTGCTTGCTCTTGCCAAGCTCCATATTCTTTCATTTTATTTAATATTAAATGCGTAATTTCAGATTATATGTGTGTTATATGACTCGACTTTTTAAATAAGTCAAGGAAAAAGTAAGAATCTTAAAGTAAATCATCATTCAAGTTTAAAGATATCAAAGACCTAGGCTAAAACAAACTGGGTCGATACATCGAAATATTAAATTCTCAGTTCATATTTTAGCTTAATATAATTGTAGCGCCATCTATGAAAAGCTCATTAATATAACATGTTATTTCGTAAATTTGTTTTTAACATATCGAATCAATTTTACAATTGAAACTCTTAACATCCAAAAGTCGCGGTATATAAAAATTAACACTAGATGGTGTAAAAATCAAATAATTTTTAATGGATACAATATTAATGTGTAATACAATATGAATATTTTCATAATATTGTGTATTTCTGTGATTTTATTACATTTTTTTTCATTTATTATAAACTGCTAAACAACAGATATAATCATTATAGAATTGACAACAAAATTTACCTACAAATATTTATCGATTGTAAAAAATAAATAGTAAACCTAGTCGCTAGAAATAACATCAAAAGGTAAGTTAGAGATATCAAGCGAAACTCTAAAATTGAATAAGATACAATTTTCTTCAAAAGTATCACCATAATCAGTAAATTATTTTTATAACTTTCATACATAACTAAAGTACCTGAATTACTTTATCTCACTTGATATTAAAGGTATACTCAGATGTACACGAATTATTGCCGCAAAAGGCTTAACAAAAAACCAATATTGTTGTTGTGGATTGTATGTTCGAATCCCGAATTTTATGTTAATATCGGATTTTATATGACCTACAGATTTTTATTTCGTGCCTATATTATTATTAGTGGAATTTCTTGATTATATTTTCAATGGGCTAAAGATAAAGGAGCACAGCAAATAACAAACATTTCAAATTTTTTTTAAAATTTAACGTTAAATATGTGATCTTCGAAAGAATCATATATATATATATATATATATATATATATATATATATATATATATATATATATATATATATATATATATATATATATATATATATATATATATATATATATATATATATATATATATATATATATATATATATATATATATATATAGCGCATTTATATATTTTTTGAAATCTCAGCAAGATTATCTTTTGAAAAGTGTTACGAGAAAACACATATAGCAAAAAAATGGACCTTAACAGTGTAGTACTATTTAAAAAGTTCGTCTTATTTAACACTTATTCGGGAAGGGCTTAAATAATACACAAACGAGTTTTAGAAAACTATTTACATTAAATATGTTCCTCGTATATACAGTTTCAATACAAAAATTGTAAAAAAATATAAATTTTAAGTAACCCTGTATTTTACAGTGAACTGATTCTGATATGACTATTATTCTAAATGATTATGTAAAAAAATTACTTTCTGGCGTTTTCAGGTTGAGGCGGAGCGGTTGCAAGGTAGTCCAGAGCGCGCTGGATCGCAGCGGGCACGGGATGTGGTGTGGGAAGATGAGAACCTTGGGGCTGGAATCCATTTTCATTGGCAATATAACTCAACTGAATGCTGCCTCCCTCTTCACTTGGATATTGGAACTGACCCTGAACTTCCAAAGCTGGCTCTTCCGCTCCAATGTTCTTTAATGCACCTTTCTCATCAGCGGAAATACCATTACCAGTCTCATATGAAAACTGGTATGAACCATCAGGATTAATTTGGCTGTCCTGGCGCAAGATTGGAATTGGCTCTGTGGGTCCTTGAGGAGCTGCGATAGCAACTGCCAGAAGTGATAAAACAATCTGGAATTGAAAATTAGTTATGTTGTTAGTTTCTGAATTTTTTGTTTGTATATATTTCAATTAACTGTTACTAAAGTTTTAAAAATAATGGAGTGCTTCGAAAAAATTATTTTCAACTGCTAATACTTTTACGTTATTAACTAAGATAAAAAAATTATCTACATAATATATAATATCTGTGTACATCATGTTTGTGTTCATTATGCAACTCTATGTAGAATATTTATGATTATCACGCAGTGTATTGATTTCCACTTTAACACTATTTCTTAAAATTATTATATTCACAAACCACAATCACTAACACTTACGATGGATCTCATGTTGGTAATAATTTGTCGGTGTAAGCACGAGACAATGATGGTCTAACAGTGCCATATCGGTATATATACGGATAGGTAAGAGAGAAGCCTACCACCACTGGGTGGTATTGCACCACGCCATACGTCATAATATAATATATGTATGTGTGAGCTTACTTGTTAGCTTAGAGAAAGGATGGAACGCTTTCTTGTATATATATTTCTGGTAGGTATTTATGCCCAAGGTATAAAAAATAACTGTCGTTTTTTTACCATTATAAATAATATTTAATTAATTTGTTTTAGTTTTATTTGGTTTATAGTAAAAGAAAATTTCAATACCTTTTAAAAGGTCATTATATAATTTACAATTTTTAGAAAAACGGTCGATCGAACTTGATTTGACTTAATACATATGTTATTAAAAGAACTATAATAATAATTTCACACAGGTATCATTATAGATTATTATTATATACTTAATAAAGAGAAAAATTAAGAACTTTTTGTCAATCTTCTATGTTATTTGCGTGTATCACTCGCTCTCGCTCGCTCTATACTCGAATGTATTTCGTAATTAAATGCCGCATTTGAGATAAAATATTTTATTCTTACTTTTCATATACAATATGCGACTTCATTATGCATTTTTAAATATAATTGCATTATAAACATCTTTTTAGTATATATAGTAAAACTTGCTTACATTTTTTAATTTGTCATGATTAAGCTAAATGTAAATAAAGATATTCAATAAGTTGCTAGCTCATTTAACTAAACTTATTGAAAATAAATCGAAAGTTACATTAAATGATAAAGTATATTTGATAATGCATTTTAAACGTTACATTGCTACTTAGGGTTTTTTTTGGAAGTTTTAAATCATAAATTAAATTAAATTTTAAAAACTAAAGTTAAGTCACTTCACACAATAGTCCTAATGGGAAATCAAACCTACGCTTAAAGCTCCATTTTAAGAGATATAAAAGTCTGTGTCATAATAGTAGCAACTTAATTTTTTATCGATGTCGGCCATGACATTGTACCTCACATTGAAATTTTAATTAATGCACGTTGAAATTCCGGTTCTACGCTTTCTGATGCTTTATATGTGACCAATTATTTAAATTTTTAAACATATTTTATCACATCATCATTCATAATGGGTTAAGATAACTTAACAAAAATCTCATTGTAACAATTGTTTTTTCTTAAACACTAAATATATTTCTACTGTACAAAAACGTGGCTAAGTTACAGACCATCACGAATTACATTCAAAGTGATCTCGATTCTATTCATTTATTGACATTTTTTGAATTTGTTCACGCATCTATTGTAATTTTTTTTTTAATTTTCTCGCAGGTATTCTTAAAATTGTTTGAGTAAGTAGAGGTAGTAGTTGCCAAAATAACTCGTTATAAAGCTCTTTCCGTAAAAATTCGTAAAAGTTCCTTGAATATTAGTGCACCCGTTCCCAAGATTACCAATACATCACAAAATCTGGTTTACTAATTTTATTGACGTGCAAATTACCAACACACAACTCCATGCTTATTATTCGTTTTTATCATCTTTTTTCCAACTTTCTCGTACGATTTCCATCATAAATTGTATAATTTATTATACTATTGTATAATAAATTATACAATTTATGATAGGAATCGAAATGGAAATAATAAACTTAATGGTAATTATTGAAACCGTTTAGATGCTTTTAAATCTGGAGTCCCAGCGAGTTATTTATCAAATAATACGAGTACATAGATTAAGTAAGAAGAAAATGTCATTAGGTTGGACTAAGAAAAAATTAAACAGTGATTTAATGACTATATCTAACGTAGAAATAATCATAAATTTAAATATATGTATTTTATAAAAAAATTTCAAATATAATGCGTATTATTTGTAACGTTGGACAGTGATAAATAATTATTGATTTCCTCATGTAATGTCGTTATAAACGTATAAAATATATTTGCTTAATAAAACTTGTGTATTACAAGGCCTCACATATACCGTTTATTTATAAAGTTAAACAAATGTGGTATGTACATATGTATGTTCATGGTATTTGAACGAGTCATAATTATGAATATTAATTATGTACTAGTAATATATATAAGGAGTACTGATTATAATATAAGGATGTACTATAAGGAGTATGAATTGTATAATATGGAGTACGAGTATATTTGAAGCAGCTAACTTTGAAGCTGAAGTTGTTCCACTTTTTCTTCTACATATGAAGTACGTTGTATTTAATAGATATAATACGAATAATAAGCATGGAGTTGTGTGTTGGTAATTTGCACGTCAATAAAATTAGTAAACCAGATTTTGTGATGTATTTGTAATCTTGGGAACGGGTGCACTAATATTCAAGGAACTTTTACGAATTTTTACGGAAAGAGCTTTATAACGAGTTATTTTGGCAACTACTACCTCTACTTACTCAAACAATTTTAAGAATACCTGCGAGAAAATTAAAAAAAAATTACAATAGATGCGTGAACAAATTCAAAAAATGTCAATAAATGAATAGAATCGAGATCACTTTGAATGTAATTCATGATGGTCTGTAACTTAGCCACGTTTTTGTATAGTAGAAATATATTTAGTGTTTAAGAAAAAACAATTGTTACAATGAGATTTTTGTTAAGTTATCTTAACCCATTATGAATGATGATGTGATAAAATATGTTTAAAAATTTAAATAATTGGTCACATATAAAGCATCAGAAAGCGTAGAACCGGAATTTCAACGTGCATTAATTAAAATTTCAATGTGAGGTACAATGTCATGGCCGACATCGATAAAAAATTAAGTTGCTACTATTATGACACAGACTTTTATATCTCTTAAAATGGAGCTTTAAGCGTAGGTTTGATTTCCCATTAGGACTATTGTGTGAAGTGACTTAACTTTAGTTTTTAAAATTTAATTTAATTTATGATTTAAAACTTCCAAAAAAAACCCTAAGTAGCAATGTAACGTTTAAAATGCATTATCAAATATACTTTACCATTTAATGTAACTTTCGATTTATTTTCAATAAGTTTAGTTAAATGAGCTAGCAACTTATTGAATATCTTTATTTACATTTAGCTTAATCATGACGAATTAAAAAATGTAAGCAAGTTTTACTATATATACTAAAAAGATGTTTATAATGCAATTATATTTAAAAATGCATAATGAAGTCGCATATTGTATATGAAAAGTAAGAATAAAATATTTTATCTCAAATGCGGCATTTAATTACGAAATACATTCGAGTATAGAGCGAGCGAGAGCGAGTGATACACGCAAATAACATAGAAGATTGACAAAAAGTTCTTAATTTTTCTCTTTATTAAGTATATAATAATAATCTATAATGATACCTGTGTGAAATTATTATTATAGTTCTTTTAATAACATATGTATTAAGTCAAATCAAGTTCGATCGACCGTTTTTCTAAAAATTGTAAATTATATAATGACCTTTTAAAAGGTATTGAAATTTTCTTTTACTATAAACCAAATAAAACTAAAACAAATTAATTAAATATTATTTATAATGGTAAAAAAACGACAGTTATTTTTTATACCTTGGGCATAAATACCTACCAGAAATATATATACAAGAAAGCGTTCCATCCTTTCTCTAAGCTAACAAGTAAGCTCACACATACATATATTATATTATGACGTATGGCGTGGTGCAATACCACCCAGTGGTGGTAGGCTTCTCTCTTACCTATCCGTATATATACCGATATGGCACTGTTAGACCATCATTGTCTCGTGCTTACACCGACAAATTATTACCAACATGAGATCCATCGTAAGTGTTAGTGATTGTGGTTTGTGAATATAATAATTTTAAGAAATAGTGTTAAAGTGGAAATCAATACACTGCGTGATAATCATAAATATTCTACATAGAGTTGCATAATGAACACAAACATGATGTACACAGATATTATATATTATGTAGATAATTTTTTTATCTTAGTTAATAACGTAAAAGTATTAGCAGTTGAAAATAAATTTTTCGAAGCACTCCATTATTTTTAAAACTTTAGTAACAGTTAATTGAAATATATACAAACAAAAAATTCAGAAACTAACAACATAACTAATTTTCAATTCCAGATTGTTTTATCACTTCTGGCAGTTGCTATCGCAGCTCCTCAAGGACCCACAGAGCCAATTCCAATCTTGCGCCAGGACAGCCAAATTAATCCTGATGGTTCATACCAGTTTTCATATGAGACTGGTAATGGTATTTCCGCTGATGAGAAAGGTGCATTAAAGAACATTGGAGCGGAAGAGCCAGCTTTGGAAGTTCAGGGTCAGTTCCAATATCCAAGTGAAGAGGGAGGCAGCATTCAGTTGAGTTATATTGCCAATGAAAATGGATTCCAGCCCCAAGGTTCTCATCTTCCCACACCACATCCCGTGCCCGCTGCGATCCAGCGCGCTCTGGACTACCTTGCAACCGCTCCGCCTCAACCTGAAAACGCCAGAAAGTAATTTTTTTACATAATCATTTAGAATAATAGTCATATCAGAATCAGTTCACTGTAAAATACAGGGTTACTTAAAATTTATATTTTTTTACAATTTTTGTATTGAAACTGTATATACGAGGAACATATTTAATGTAAATAGTTTTCTAAAACTCGTTTGTGTATTATTTAAGCCCTTCCCGAATAAGTGTTAAATAAGACGAACTTTTTAAATAGTACTACACTGTTAAGGTCCATTTTTTTGCTATATGTGTTTTCTCGTAACACTTTTCAAAAGATAATCTTGCTGAGATTTCAAAAAATATATAAATGCGCTATATATATATATATATATATATATATATATATATATATATATATATATATATATATATATATATATATATATATATATATATATATATATATATATATATATATATATATATATATATATATATATATATATATATATATATATATGATTCTTTCGAAGATCACATATTTAACGTTAAATTTTAAAAAAAATTTGAAATGTTTGTTATTTGCTGTGCTCCTTTATCTTTAGCCCATTGAAAATATAATCAAGAAATTCCACTAATAATAATATAGGCACGAAATAAAAATCTGTAGGTCATATAAAATCCGATATTAACATAAAATTCGGGATTCGAACATACAATCCACAACAACAATATTGGTTTTTTGTTAAGCCTTTTGCGGCAATAATTCGTGTACATCTGAGTATACCTTTAATATCAAGTGAGATAAAGTAATTCAGGTACTTTAGTTATGTATGAAAGTTATAAAAATAATTTACTGATTATGGTGATACTTTTGAAGAAAATTGTATCTTATTCAATTTTAGAGTTTCGCTTGATATCTCTAACTTACCTTTTGATGTTATTTCTAGCGACTAGGTTTACTATTTATTTTTTACAAACGATAAATATTTGTAGGTAAATTTTGTTGTCAATTCTATTATGATTATATCTGTTGTTTAGCAGTTTATAATAAATGAAAAAAAATGTAATAAAATCACAGAAATACACAATATTATGAAAATATTCATATTGTATTACACATTAATATTGTATCCATTAAAAATTATTTGATTTTTACACCATCTAGTGTTAATTTTTATATACCGCGACTTTTGGATGTTAAGAGTTTCAATTGTAAAATTGATTCGATATGTTAAAAACAAATTTACGAAATAACATGTTATATTAATGAGCTTTTCATAGATGGCGCTACAATTATATTAAGCTAAAATATGAACTGAGAATTTAATATTTCGATGTATCGACCCAGTTTGTTTTAGCCTAGGTCTTTGATATCTTTAAACTTGAATGATGATTTACTTTAAGATTCTTACTTTTTCCTTGACTTATTTAAAAAGTCGAGTCATATAACACACATATAATCTGAAATTACGCATTTAATATTAAATAAAATGAAAGAATATGGAGCTTGGCAAGAGCAAGCAAAGCGCTTAAATTTCCACTTTTATTTATAGCAAACTCATAATAGTGACCTTTCAACTCTCATGACTTTTACATGAGATCTTAATGAGAACAGAGTCGTTGAAAACCAGCACTACAGGGAACTTGCATCCCTTTGAAAGCTAAAGTTCAGTGATTCATTCCTATTGCATAATTAATTAAGATCTTTTAAATTGTTTTCTTGACGTAACTTTACTTACGTACGACGTAACGTTACTTCTTCCTTTTATTTCGCTTTGATTTTTATCGCCTTTATTGAGGATTTGTAGTATTTTGACTCGAATCGTGCCCGGAAGTACTACATTCTCACAAAAGTTAAAAATAGAGGAGAAACTTTTGTGAGAATGTAGCAAAATATTGCACTGCGTACGGGAAACTATAGTGGCTAATCCCTGCTACTCCCTATACCTTCTAATTCTCATCCTTTGCGAAGGCTGGCATTTAATCGCGCAGTTTCCCTATGGGCAGTTATATCTGCCTGATAATAAAAATAAAGAAACGAATAGTGCAACTGTAGAATGTTCCGTTTCTAAATAGATTAGAATTAGACCTATGACTCCCTATACAGTTCTCTGTAAACACACAATATTATTTTTTCGATTTGTGTTCGCGGATCTTAGCAAAATAAATTTGACTGTCCATATTATATAACAGCTGCCGCGTTCCCAAACAAGTAGGACACGGGAGTATTCAAGAGTCGTGCGTATGTATGCGGCAAGCATATATGAAACCTCTGGCGTTACCTTCTCTGCAAAAAAATAAAACCAGACTCCAAATCCAATTGTTTGGTTTACGCTCAATTGGCTTGAGGTGATGGCTTTAATCATGGAAGAGGATAATAATTTACAACAGTGGACTTTTACAGCAGTATTAATAAAATTTCACACCGACATACATTTAAGCAGCATCATTATTTACTTGACAATTTGGAAGATATTTCGAAGTTTCAAATTTTAGGGTAAACTTTTCTCGCTATTCATTTATTTGACTGTACGGTATTTAATGGATCCATTATTAGTTAGTACTAGTAGTAGTATAGTTAGAAGCAAAGTATAAGAATTCAAACAACAATTTATTCCTTACCTCTTTAAAATAAATTTAAACATTACGTCAGCAAACTAACATACTACTCTATGGGGCTTGAGAGATTTATTTAAAATTATATAGTGCAGAAATGGATAATTTGAATTAGTACTTATGATTTCATCACCAATTTATATCAGGTGAAATATGACACGAAAGAAAACAAATATTTTTCATATTTAATTTATGATTTATTAATTCTGCATATATAGTAGTTACAAATTTATTATTATTATTATTAAATGTAAAAAGAATATATATATTTAATAACATTTTCATGTCGTTTGCATAAAAACTCATTAGATGGATGTGCATAATGGCATTACAAGGCATTCTAGAGACGACGTGATTTGTGACGGCATATGGCATTTTGTCTGACCCCGCTGACCTATAGTGGAGGTGGTAATAATAGCCGTTAACATTTAAACTAACGAAACCAGTTTTGGAGGCCTTCCACTACGGACATCTTCAATAAAATATATATAACCAAGATATACGGCATTATAATTTATGGGTTTGTTGCCAGATATGCGTGCTTAAGATATTGTGAAGGTCAACCATAACCTTTAAAAATTCAGTGTTAGGTTCTACACACGTCATTTAGGGTTTTGCCTCAGGAGGAGACTGACGACTTTTTTAATTTTTTTAAACGTAATTCATATAATTCGTGTGATTTTTTAAACTAATTTAAGAGTAAGACGTGGGAAAGCTTAGAAATTGATCAGTTATTTAAGTTTTCAACGTCATATGAATGATTTATTTCCGTATAGTATTCATGGAGTTCGCGGGTTAACCTTATTGCTTGCCTGTTGCTCTTAAATGACAAAATTAATATTTATTATATATTACTATAAAAATATTTTAATGACAACAGACAAAGCTCTGGCTGGTGAATGAAGGTGTGAAGCGTCACAACAGGCCAGTGATGAGTGGGATCGGATGGGTTAGAGATGCTTGGTTCTTGGGTTATAAATAATATATTAATAATTATAAAAGTTATTAATTGATTAATTTAAGTTCAGTGCATGTTTTGTATTTGGAAATAATTCACCTTTTTTGTTTTACACGGGTTTCTGGAGTAATAGATATTAACCTAGTTATCCAAGGCGTACTGGTGATTTGACCCAGACTCGAAAAATATCTGTAAGCCATAGGTATATTATTCCCGATGTGGGAATCGAACCCGACGTTATGTCCTCGGAGTGGCAATTGTCGCTGGACATATTAATCAATTCTGACATTATTCATCGTAATATTTTAACTATTGTAAATGTTTAATTCAATTTTTAAGAACTTTTGTAGTTTATTTTCATATCTATATTATCATTTTTATATGTGACATAATATTGCCATGTCAGGATTTTGGTTAACCATCTTGACTAAGCTACTAATGCTTGTCTTTCAAAACATTTCTCCCTAATAGTTCAATTATAGGCAGTTTTGAAAACTTGGAATTTTGAATTTAAATCCGAACCAATGAGGAATCCACTTCCAAATATTAATATTTACGAACAAAAACCAATTAGCGGTTAGTTGATGACAGGTCTATCCAATGCCATCGGTGTGGCTCTTTAGCGGCAAAATAAAATTTATCCGCCGAAACTGATGAGTTTCACCTTTAGGTGAATGAAACAGAAAAATAATATACTACAATACAAAACAGCGCAGTGACAATGTGTTAAGTTTTGTATCAAATGTCACAGATTCGATTCTTCAATCAGGGTAAATATTTATATTATCTATTGGTATTTATTCTAGGTTTGGAAGTTTATCTATGTCATTTTCGTGTTTATAACTTTACACAAGATACAGAAGGGAATCATAACTAGACTCATAACGTGTGTAGCGTTTTTTATTTATTACAAGATGTCTCGGTGAACTTTGTTTCAGTTTATGTAATTATAACTTTTGATCATCGATTATCAACCATAATCAATCTTCCGATTTCAATTTATGAAGATCAGTAATACTCGCTGGATCGTGCATGGTTAGATATTACATGAAAGTTTATTATAATTCGAATAAATGAATAATATATACATGAAAACTAAACATGGTAACTCCAAATTCATTCCGCTGTTATTTAGTTTTTTTTAAGTTTTCCCTATATTGTTGGACTTCTTTTATGTTTTCTCTATATTTTTTTTCGTAAATCTTCCCTGTATTATAGCGAACGAAATAAAAAAAGTATTCAAATAGGTCGAGTTTCAGGTAGACTACCAAAATAGCTCTCCTTTTATATATACATATAAAGAAGATAAACTAACTTCACTATTAATATTGAAGTTTTCTTCATTACATACAAATATATTATCTATATGAACATTTCATTTCTGGAAAAAATATGCATAGAAAACAATTTTTACTTATAAAATATTATAATTTTTCAACTATACTTATATTATTAAATTATAAAAAATATGCATATTTTGTGTTTAGTCATAAAGTTTCATGGCAAATTAAATTACAGTAAATTTTATAAATATCCAAGGGCCGGTACGGCAGTGGAAGTCCATCATTAACAGTCGATGGCACTCCATCCATCATTTAGCCCGTTCTTCGGTTACTCGCATCCAGTTTCTGCCAGCCGCTCTGCGTTCGTTCGTTCGGATCGTTGCTCCATCTAGCTAGAGGGCGTCCCACACTACGTTTATAAATACGAATGTAGTTTCACTCCAGTACTCGTTTATTTCAAAGGATCTCCCACAAATTTGAGCAGTCCATTGTCACTTCTTTGCTAATCCGATATAACAGTATCCGATATATCAGGCGTCCCACACTACGTTTATAAATACGAATGTAGTTTCACTCCAGTACTCGTTTATTTCAAAGGATCTCCCACAAATTTGAGCAGTCCATTGTCACTTCTTTGCTAATCCGATATATCAGTAGGTCTTAATGTTGAAATAATTTTGAAGACCTGAAAATTTTGCAACATTGTCATATCTTTTCATATTCCTCTGTTCATATAATTACGAAGAACAAGATAATTTTAACATAGAATATAGAAGTCGGCAGTCAAAAAACAAGTGTCCATGACCTGGGCTTACACTGGCGATTTGTGTAACGTTTTAGACAAGCATCTGTGGCGTAATTTACGAAACTGGTATTTACATGAACGCGGCTTAAGCGGTGCTTAACTACACAGTATTAAATCTTCGTGCACTTGTAGATATAATTATTGAACCCAACTTTCGTAAACAAATTGTAAATGCTACACCAAAACTTGTTTGTATTTTTAAACATTTTATATCATCATTTTTATTTTTTATTCATACTTTTTAAATATTATTTTTGTTTTATAAACATATTTGTAACATTTTGTAATATTATAACACTTCTACTTCGGGTCAAGTATGGAGTGTTTCACTAAGGGTGTTTATACTTCATATGCCTTCAAAATAATCTGTGGAATGTGATTTTTTTCATATGTAATATATTTTTTGTGTGGCTCGCGGCATAGAATAGGGTCACCCCATTTCTGCCCCATTTAAACTATGGGACTGTTCCCAATCCGCCAGCGAAACGTGGAATTATGGCAACATTCCCAATTTTAACGGAGACTAATTTCCGGCAAGGACTTTTTCCCGCCAACTTACATTAATAACGTTGTGTTTTTATCTCATTTTCATAATATTAAATTATTTTCAGTTATATTATTCTATTATGCTGGTGCATTGTACAGTATAGGTCGATTAAAAGTGATGAAATAAATGCGTCTTTCGTTATTTTTTAAGTTAACTGAAAAAAAAAAGAATTTTCGGCAATGGCATATTACGGTTGTATAATACATTTAAAGTCTTATTGCATATAGTATGTATAAATTTGCAATAAAATTTCTTTGTTCATACGCTATGGAACTGGCTGATTTTGGCATCATTAAAAAGGTTACTTGTTAAAAAAGAAACAAATTTGTAAAATGTTGTTTCCAGCTATTATCATTTGTTTTTCTTAGTATCAAAATAGTGAATTTAATGAAGAAATTCGATACATTTTAAAAATTTATTATAAAAAAGGGAAAAAATGCAAATAAATAGTGTAGTGTCAGTAAGAGTAGCGTAAAGTTGGTTTAAGCGTTTTCAATCTGGGAATTTGGAACGCAAAGACGCATTACGCTCTGGTTGCTCATTTATGATTCTTTATTGAGACCTAATTAAACCGAATCATTTTTAAAGAGATTAATAACTGGTGATGAAAATTGGATTACCTACGACGAGAATGTGCAAAAAAGGTCGTGGTTCAAGGTTTGCCAGGGTCCATGTATCGACAAAACCATGGTATGTTGGGATTTATAGGGCGTTATTCATTATGAGCTTTTACCGTCGGAGAGAACCATCGATTCTGATCTCTATTTCCAACAACTGATGAGATTAAAGCAAGAAATTGGGAGTAAGTGGCCGGTACTGATCAATAGCAAGAGATATTGATCAGTACCGGTCTTTCATCATGATAACGCTAGATCACACACATCTTTAGCAACTTAGCAAAAATTAATAGAGTTTGACTAGGAGGTGTTAATGCATCCTCCATATAGCCCTGAGCTTGCACCTTAAGATTTCCACGTGTTTCGGTCTCTGCAGAATTTTTAATGCAGTGTCAAATTAACACCAAGAGAGGAAAGCCAAAACTACTTGTCGCGTTTGTTTTATTTAAAGTCCCAATATTTCTATATTAACGGTATCAT